>CM042691.1:290356713-290760035 GCA_023614405.1 Avena insularis | reverse complement strand
GAATAGATTATACCAACCCTTGTTTGCATAGTAGCTAGGCTACATGGCATGAGAATCCAACTTAGAAAATCTTAGCAATTCTACTATTCAAACTACATAGGATTTCTAATCTTTTATTTGGCAAAGTGGCAAGGTGCAAGACATAGCAAACATCTAATGCTGCTAGTACAAAACATAGGATGGAAACATTCAAGAAAATATTTGTCATTGGGTAATGTGGAGCAGTAATTCTCACAACCACAATCACTAGCAAAAATCTACATAAAAATTTGTAAAGCATACAATTACACACAATTACATACAATCAAAAATAATATGAATGTACGTATGTGAAGAATTTACTTTCAAGTGGTGATTTTGAAAACTCCCCACTAAGCATGTGTGTGTATGTTTACGTAAACTTAACACGTCAAGTCAAGGTACTAAGCCAACTAAACCTATTTATTTCAAAAACAATTTACTAAACTAAATCCATACTCATAAAAGCCTTAAACATGTTTTTTGCCAAAATAAAGTTACCTTAATGGTTACTTATTTGTTAAACACTTTGTATAGCTTTAAAGGTTTTGATTCCCTCAATCCACCCAGAGTGCTCTAAAGTTTGGTAAATTTCCAACGTGGAAATCAAAAGTTATAAGCATTTGAAATTTGGATCAAATTCGATTTAAAATCTGTTTTTAGATCTCTGCTCTCAGCCACGGTCGTGTTGTGATCGGGTACGTATCAAGTTCGCGATCGATCGAGTCTCCTTCAGCCTGGGCAGGGATCTGGGCCAGATTGCATGGTTCTGTATCGCGTACTCTTCGGCCAATATCGACCCATTCTTAACGCTTGATCAAGATCTAACGCGCATGAAAGCGAGCGTTGTATCATGTTCTGGCGATGCAAGACGGCGCTGGGCGAAGGGCGCGAGCGCCGGTTCATTTAAGCTGCTCTAAGGCTCTGTGTCGCCCGCGAGAGGGAGAAGGGTCATACCGTATTCGCAAGAGGTCACGTCAAGCCTGCTGTCAAGGTAGCGCTTTGGCCATGAAGGGGCGCAGCCGACACGGCGATGATTCTCGCTGTAGTTGAGTCTGCCGGCTGATGTGGTTCCGCTCGAGGTCGAAGGCGGACGCCAGATCAATACTAGAGGAAAACGGGGGTGTGGGCCGACACGTATAGGTCGCCGGAGTAAAATGCTGCAAAAAGCGGGGTCACAAGGTCTGGGTGGTCCTGACTCTACCGCTAAGCTCTGCTGGAGTTGAAACCGAGGCGGGCGGCCGCACGCTATGCGAGCTGGGACACCTGGGTCACCCGCGGGCCAAATCTGTGGAGTGCTAGGGAGATGCGGAGGTCAAGCGGAGTCCTGCTCTCGTGGTGAAGCAGAGGCAGAGGGGTGGCTGAGGTGGCCGGACTGTATGTGGCTGCAGCCTGGCTCGGAGACGGCGGGGTTGTGGAGCAATGCACGTAGCCCGTGGCTCTCGGGTTCGAGGTTTGAGGGAGAAGGGAGAGGCGAGGGGGGGTTTAAGTAGCCTGGTCGTGGAGCTTAGAATTACTCAGGCCTTAACGCGAATTTGTAAGAATCAACAGTGAAACGGCTGCACTAATTTGGGGGGATGAACAGGTTGGGGTGGAGACGATGACACTCGAGTGGGCCGCGGTTGTCAGCGATAGAGGGAAAAAGGGAGGGTCCCTTCCGCCGTGTTGAGAGCTAGGTGGAAAGTAGAGCGGTGAAAGAAAACGATTCAGTGGGGTGGAGTCAGCTGGGCTAGCCGGGCTGCAAATAGGGTCGCCGATTATTGGCCGCTGTCATTTTTTCCACCCTTATTTCTTTTCTTTTTCTCGATTGCTTTTCTAAATATGGTTTTCAAACCCAAATTCAAATCTGTTTGAATCCAAAGTTTTACAGGACTTTTGTACAATAAATCTTGTTCTTAAATAAGTGTCAAACCCATCTGAACCCTTCAGAACATTTGGGTTTTTTGAAAAATAAATTAAAACCATGCCTTTATGAGGTGTGATAATAGGCATAGATTTGTTTAATTCATAATTTGCTTTGGAGACTTTGCTTAAGTTTTGAGGCCACTTAAGTTTGATTTTAAATCATCTGAATGAATAACAACATCTTTTCTAAATAGCATGTAGCACAAAGGCTAGGGTTTTCATACATAAAATAATGAGCCACAATTGCTCCTGTTTCTGAAATGATTTTTGAGAAAAGCCCTAAATGATGATGAATGCAAGGATGATATGAATGAGTTTTGAATATAAATTTAGGGATGTTAAAATCTAACCCCTTAAGATGAATCTCGCTCTAGATTCGGATTGGCTAGCAACAGGTGAGGGTGGTCTTTCCAAGATCATCTTTCTCTTTCCCATGTTAAGCTTCTCTTCGAATGATGATTCCATTGCACTTTGCAAAACTTGATAGTTTCTGTCCTCGTGACTCTTTCTGTGGTCTCAAGAATCTTGACAGGCTTTTCTTCATAGGTGAGGTCACTTTCTAATTGAACCTCTTCCAAAGGTATGGTATCCTTTAAAGAAGATTCTTCCATTTCTGGGTGACATTTCTTAAGCTGACTCACAGGAAACACATTATGGACAGCTGACAAAGACTCTGGCAATTCAACTTCATATGCAACCTCTCCCTTGCGACTTAGAATCTTGAATGGCTCCAACATATCTTGGTGCCAACTTTCCTTTGACTCCAAATCTTTTCACTCCATGAAGTAGTGATACTCTAAGATAAGCTCTATCCCCAACTTCAGAGGGTGACCTCTCACGCTTAGAATCCGCCATGAGCTTTTCTGCCCGGATCGTATTATCTTCAACTCCGTCTCAACCAATTTGACTTTTCTTCGTGTCTTTGATAAGATCAGGTCCAAATAAACTTCTTTCTCCCACTCCATTCCAAAGCAATGGGGTGGTACACCTTCCAGAGAGAAACTCAAATGGTGCCATCCCAATACTAGATTGATATGTTATTGTAAGAGAACTCACAGTAAGGCAGACTTTCATCCCAACTTGCTCCATAGTCTAGGGCACATGCCCTCAACATGTCTTCAAGAATTTGATTAGTCCTTTCTGTTTGTCCATCCGCTTGAGGATGAAAAGCCGCGGCTGAATTCCAATCTGCTCCCAAAGATTCATGGAGTCTCTCAAAAGTGAGAAGTGAATTGAGTTCCTCTATCCGACATAATACTCTTAGGCACACCGTGAAGGCATACACCGGCTTCATGTAGATTTTAGCCAACTTGGCACTTGTATAAGTTGTCTTCACGGGTATAAAAATGAGCCACTTTAGTTAGACGATCCACTACTACCCATATGGAATCACACCTGACCTGGTCCTTGGTAATCCGAATGAAATCCATACTAATATTTTCCCACTTCCATTCAGAATAGGTAGTGGTTGAAGCAAACCCGCTGGTTTCATGTTCGCTTTACTCTACTACACACATCACACAAAGTAATATGTTCGCGATGTCTCTCTTGAGATTGTTCCACCAAAATCTTTCTTCATGTCCATGTACATTTTGGTGTTACCTGATGAATAGAATACGGAGAGTTGTGTGCTTCTTGCAGATCGCTTCGCGAACTCCGGATCTTGTGGAACATGACACGCTTCCTATGCCATAAAGTACCTCGTTTGTCTTCATGGAAACCCTTAGCTTTCCCTAGACTAATATTTTCCTTAATCCTTTCAATTTCCTTATCGGCCTTCCGAGCTTCTCGGATCTTGTCCAACAAAGTGGGTTGAACCTCCAAAGACATAAGATGTCCTTCTGCACAATTCTAATCTGAGTTCTTTGAATTGCTCACACAAGTCCTCCGCAATTCTCCTTGGTAAGGCCATTTACAAACGCCTTTATGACTAAGAGCATCCGCTACCACGCTTGTTTTACCGGGGTGATATTGCAAACTCAAATCATAATCCTTGATAAGCTCTAACCATCTTCTTTGTCTCATATTGATTTCTTCGGTGAAGATATATTTCAAACTCTTGTGGTCCGTGAATACTTCACAACGCTTCAAAAGGTAATGTCTCCATGTTTTGAGTGCATGGATTTACAGAGGATAACTCCAAATCATGAGTAGGATAGTTTACTTCATGAGTTTTGAGTTGTCTCAGGCATAGGCCACAACTTTACTGCCTTGCATAAGTACGGCTCCCAAACCTTGATGAGACGATCACAATATACTTGGAAATCCTTTTCCAAATCTATATAGAACTGGTGTCACAAGTCTCTTCTTCAATTCTTGAAGTCGAATTCGCAACCTTCGCATCAAGCAAATTTCTTGTCTTTCTTTAACAATTCAGTCATTGGCTTAGCAACCTTGAGAAATTCTCAATGAACCTTCAGAGTAACCTCGCTAAGCCAAGGAAACATTTAACTTCTTTCACATTCTTGGGAGATTCTCATTCGCCACAATGGAAACTTTAGCAGATCAATCACACACCATCCTTTGTCATAACATGACCAAGAAAACCAACTTCCTCTAACCAAAACTCACACTTGCTGAATTTGGCATAAAGTTTATGCTCTCTTAACTTTTCAAGTATCAAACGTAAGTGTCCCTCATGTTCTTCTTGCTCTTAGAGTGTACTCAAGATGTCATCGGCGAAAACGACAACAAACTTGTCAAGAAATTCCATGAAATCTTTGTTCATCATGTTCATGAAATAGGCTGGAGCATTGGTTAAAAAGGCATCACAGTGTACTCATACAATCCATACCTTGTGGTGAATGCTGTTTTAGGTATGTCTTGCTCTCTTATCTTGAGTTGAAAATAGCCTGACCAGAGATCAATCTTCGAGAACACACATGCTCCCTCTAGTTGATCAAATAAGTCGTTGATTCTAGGCAAAAGATATTTGTTCTTGATAGTTACCTCGTTGAGTGAACGGTAATCTATGCATAACCTTTGGCTTCTATCTTTCTTCTCCACTAATAATACTGGGCTCCCTAAGATGAAGAACTTGGTTGAATGAATCCTTTCTGCAACTGTTCTCCTAGTTGCTTCTTGAGCTCCTTCAGTTCATCAACTGACATTTTGTATGGTCTTTTTGCTATCGGTCCAAAACCTGGTAGCAAATCAATAAGGAACTCCACATCCCGATCTGGAGGCATTCCCAGAATCTCTTCCTAAACACATCCGGATACTCACACAATTGGTACAAAGGTCCATGCTAACCCTTAAGAGAATTAAGCTTACTTCCTTTGGATTCAAAGTTTGACCTGAATTTTATTCTTTTTCCTTCGGGGTTGTGGAGGCAACAAGACGATTAGCACAATCTAGTACCCTTCATACTTAGTCATCCAATCCATTCTCAATATTACGCCCAGTCCTTGAGAATCTAGGATTATCGTGCTCACCGAAACTTATGTTTTCCAACTCTATGACAAGATCCCAGATCCAAGACTTACTATCATATTCCATCCTGAGAACTAACTTTTATTGACACCCAATGTTTTCCGATGCAAACCCATTTCTATCAACAAATGCTTTTGATATGAATGAATGAGATGCACCAAAGGTCAAAGTACAAATGCTGGAATGGAATTGAGTCTGAACTTACCAAAGAACAACGCCAGTTCCTCATAGACCTCCTCCACATTGATGTGGTTAACCTGTCCTTTCCGAAAAGGATTGGGCTTGTTAGGTCCTTCAACTTTCTTCTCAGGGCACTCATTAGCATAATGCCCCAACTTCTTGCATTTGAAGCACTCCACCTGACTGATGTCCTTTTTAGTAGACTGACTTCCACTTCCACTATCCTTCCCACTGTGGTGGCTCTTATGTCCACTCTTGTAGTTCTTATTTGTCATTGTCATGATCATGTGATGCTTGTTGTCATGACGGTTGTGGTTGTGGTGTTTGTTGAATTTCCTATGCTTATGGGATCCCGAGCTTCCATCGTTTTCATGGTGAGATCGCCAGAGATCTATCCCGAGTCAGGCTTGTCGGAGTGTTTCCTCTTCCTACTCTCGACTTGCTTTATCTTATTCTCCAAGATAGCAGCCTTGTCACACAGAGACTGATAAGTTGGAACATATGCCACAGACAACTGCAAGTTTAACTCATCATTCAAGCTTCCGTAAACTTTTCCTTTCTTTTGGCATCTGTGTCAACCCCATCCGCATAACGCGCCAGATTGTTGAACTCTTCTATATATTCAGCCACGGGTGGCGCTTCGCTTCAAGTTGTGAAACTCTTCTTTTCAGGCTCATCATTCCCGGCGAGATGTGAGCATGAAGCCATCTTCAAAGATAGCCCAAGTCACCTCATCAATAGGAGTGGTGATCTCGAAGTTGTCCCACCATGTGGCGGGCCGAATTCTTCCAACAGATGTGCTGCGAATCTGACCTTTTCAGCATCCGCAGCCCACGGTCACTAAGTCCTTGTTCACGTAACGTAGCCAATCATTGGCCACCATGGATCGCTTGTCCCTAAAACTTAGCTGGCCTCCGACGCAGTAAATCTGGTGAGTATATCAAACCCGGAGGGTTGTTGTTGTTGTTGTTATTATTGTTGTTGTTGTTGTTGTTGTTGTTGTTGTTGTTGGGGTTGTTGTTGTTATTCTGGTTTTGGATGAATGTTGTCATCATCGCATAAGCTGTGTTTACATTCATCATTTGTTGCATTCGAGTGATGTTGTTGGGGTTGGGGTTTGCGCGACGGGGAGGCATCTGTGGCTTGTTCAAATAGAGATAAGAATGAGATACCCATAGATGTTTTATGCACAATACATCACAAGCAAACACATAGCAAGCAACACAAGAAATAAAATCCAACAACCAGATAATAAGTTCATGAAGTAAAACACACAGTGGCAAGCCATCCACATGTCGGATGGTCCAATGATAAGTTCAAAGATAACAAGTATGATAATAAAAGATAAACGAGTAGTCAAGTCTACTCATCAGCATCAACCTCCTCCTCGACAAAGGAAAGACCTGCGTTTTCCATCGCGGTCTTGTTCTCCTCAATCGTAGTGGTCAAGGAATCGATCTTGGCCTTGAGAGCCCTCTTCTGGGAGCGGCTTCTCGATCACCATCTGCCGCTTCTAGCTCAAATCCTTGGACTTCAGTTCCTTGGTCATGTCCCGGATCTTCTGTTCCTATCCCGACGCTGCTTTCTCCCCGACTCTTGAACTTCTTGTCCTGGGCCTCGAACTTTGTCTCCATTTCTGACTATCTCATCCTCAGGCGAAAAGCTTGTCCTTCGCCAAGTTGCACTGAGCTCGCATTGCCGAGCATGACGCTCATCCCGTCTCAGGTCCACGCGTTCAAGGAGAGACTCTAAGTCCCGGAGGTATAGACGATCGGCTCGTGGCGCCTCGAGTCGCCCCTCAAGTCGATGGACTTCTCCGTCCTCATCACGCCTTCCAAGACGTGGAAGTGTGTGCCTCTAACCTTTCGGGAGGACGGCCTAACAAACGCCCTATCAGGTCCCGCATGACTACCTCCATGCCTCTCTCCCCGCCATCGCATAAGCTTGAAGACGATGGCCTCCGTGGTAGGCCTGGCTCTGCGTCCGGGTTGGTTCATCTTCAAGCCCCAGAGGTCCTTCCTCTCGAACTTGGTGAGTGGATGCACTGTGATGGTGGGAAGAGGAAGATCAAGCAAAGTGGTAAGCTCAACGATACGGGGACCGAAACGAGTAACCTGGAACTCCTCAACAGTGCTGATGGTAATAGGCATCTATTTATAAGATAGAAAAGTTAGAACAACACAATTTAAGATAAACAAAGACAAACATCTCATACACAAAATCACACAAATTATGCATACATGAATCCATTACATCAATCAAGGTTCAAACTTATTTAAGGTATCCTTTTGGAAAAATAAAGTGATAGGTGTTGGTCCAACTATTGAAGTGCGTTCACAATCCTATCTCACTGGATCTGGTGGCTAACACAATGTTCCTAGAAGCAATCCACCTATCTTGTTCACATGATTCCATCACTAAGTCTATAATACCTCCCCTTAGTTCTTGGTTGGTGGCTTCCAACTCTTGGGTATGCTCCTTCTCTGTCTCTAAGTCTTTTTGGAGGTTGAGCATTCTGCACTTGACTCTAGCACTTAGTTCTTTGATAGTCCTACAAGTCGCTTCTCTTGTCGACTCAAAGAACGTGGTGTGCATCACAGTGTTGGTATACATGCAGAATCCCCTTTCTTTGTGGTTGTCTTCCTTGTTTTCGTACAAGTGAAGTTGCACCCACCAATACTCCACTCCTTCATCCATCACTGGAAAGCCTTTGTAAACAGCTGCACCATGTGCTTCCATTGCCACCATGAGGTCCTTGAGAATTTTGGGAAACTCAGTTTCACACTCCAAGGACATGGTCATGAGTGGTCCCTTCTTCACGGCTTCGTTGATAGAGTTCATCTACAAATGGAGATGAGAATGGGAGATTAGAAAAGTTTTACGAGAAGAATAGACAAGTGTAGAAGTAGTTGGAACTTTTTCCTTAGTGGTTTTCCAATCCTAGGGTCATAATCCCACAGCAACACATGTGCCTCGATACCATCCGTTAGACCCTCCTTTGTAAAGGAAAGGATCCTGTGATTGCAATGCTAGTCCTCGGATCAATGCTAGCATCCATGCTTTAAGATGAAGTACAGATACAAAGGTCGCTTATTACATTCATTTCAGAGGTAAAACATAGTCTTTACAACTCAGGCCAAAGGCCTAATACAAGAGTTGTGGAATAAGTAAATAAACACAAGTCCTCATCTTCATGTGCCATAGGCAAGCATGTTGAGTGTAGACTCATGACTCCTACTCATCATCGGAGTAACCTGCAACATCACAAGTTACAGCCACAGTGGGTCAATACTTTGTAATGTATTGGCAAGTGATACCTTAGTAAAATTTTAAGTGGACTAAATTACTATATGCATTTTGGCTAAGTGTAGCTTGGCTTGCTTTGCTTGAATAGGTTTTCCCTATTAGTTGAAATCACTCAGTTTTTCTTTGTCAAAAACTTTCCCAAGGATCCACCAATAGACATTGGGGTCCTTCACCCTTGTTCACCCACAAATTTCACTTAGAAGTTGGAGTTATGAGATTCTTGTAGCTTCCATGTCTTGATGCTCAAATTGTCCATTGCCAAGGACTTGGCTAAGTACTTAGATTTTCCATCTGCAGAGGTTGTGCACTTTCCCCACTAGACTTGGTTTCAAGACAGACCTTTCAAGCCTTTCCTTAGTCAAATAGACGCGCTCCAACCTATCATTCCCACTACCACCAGCTGTCCAAGTGACTAAGTTCTAGCAACCTATATGATCAAGGCAGAGCCCATATTGCCAAGTGGTTGCACTGTAAGCTCTCTCAACACTTGGCCTCCAAATCCCTTTGTGCCTGGGTGGCATACCACAAGTGTGATACACAAGCCAAGTCCATGGCCTTGTGTAACCACTCAACATAACCCAATCTTTCCATTCCACCCAGGAGGTTTATTGACTTAGTGGTTTTATTAAGAAAACATAAGTCTCATGACTTAGAAATATAGTCATTATAGCATGAATAGATTATACCAACCCTTGTTTGCTAGTAGCTAGGCTAAGCATGGCATGGTAACTTAACTTAGGAAAATTCCTAGCAATTCTACTATTCAAACTACATAGGATTTCCCAATCTTTTATTTGGCAAAAGTGGCATGCAAGACTTAGCAAAATATCTAATGCTAGTACAAAACATAGGATGGAAACATTCATGAAAATATCACTTGCCTTGGTAATGTGGAGAGTAGCACTCCTCACAATCACAATCACTAGAAAATCTACACAAAAATTTGTAGCATACAATTACACACAATTATATACAATCAAAAATAATATGAATGCATGCATGCAAGAATTTACCAAGTGGTGATTTTGAAAACTCTACCAAGCATGTGCATGTTTACAGAAACTTAACAAGTCACAAGTTTTCCAACTAAACTTATTTATTTCTAAAACAATTTACTAAACTAAATCCATACTCATAAAAGCCTTAAACATGTTTTTACAAATAAAGTCATTCTAATGGTTACTATTTGTTAAACACTTTGTATAGTCAGAAAGGCCTTGATTCCCTGAATCCAACGGTATAAAGTTTGCAAAATTCCAACGTGGAAATCAAAAGTTATAAGCATTTGAAATTTGGATCAAATTCTGATTTAAAATCTGTTTTTAGATCTGTTCCTAGCCACGTGTCGTGGTTGTGATCGGCGCTGCATCGTTCGCACCGATCGAGTCCTCGCAGCCGCAGGATCTAAATAGATTGCATGCTCCAGATCGTACCTCTTCGCCGATTACTGAATCTATCCTAACGCTGGATCAAGATCCAACGGCGCTACGAAAGCGTTTATCATGTCCTCCATGGGCGCAAGCGTTAGCGCGAGCGCCGTCACGGCGGGCGCTTAGCGCCCAGGTCGTCCGCGAGAGGGAGAAGGGCCATACCAGATTCGCAAGAGGCCGGTGAAGCTCAAGGTAGCGTCGGTTTGCGAAGGGGCGTGCTGACACGGCGATGATTCCTCGTCGGAGTTGAGTCTGGCGACAGGTGGTTCCGTTCGAGGTCGAAGGCGACATTGTAGATCACTAGGAGGCAAACGGGGGGTGTGGTCAGATACAGAAGGTCACGGAGTAAACGCGTGTGCGAAAGACAAGGTTCGGGGCGGTCTGGACTTACCGTTGGAGCTCGCCGGAGATGAAACTGGAGGCGGTGGCGGTCAGACGTTTGCGTAGCCGACGTTCTGGGTCACCCGCGGCCAAACCAGGAGTGCTAGGAGATGCGTGAGGTCAAGCGGAGTCTGTTCGTGTGAAGCAGAGGCAGAGGGGTGGTCGGAGGTGGCCGGAATCATGGCTGCAGCTCGTCGGACACGGCGGGGTTACAGGGAGCAATGCACGCAGCCTGGTGGCGCTCTGGGTTTGGGGTTTGAGGGAGAAGGGAGAGGGGGCAGAGGGGGTTTAAGTAGCCTGGTCGTGAGCGAGAATTACTCGTGCCTTAACGTGAATTTAAGCTGCACAATCAACAGAAACGGCTGGCCATAATTTGGGGGATGAACAGTCGGGGGTGGAGACGATGACACTCGAGTGAGCCGCGGTTGTCAACGATAGAGGGAAAAAGGGAGTGGGTCCCTTCTGTCAGTGAGCTGGTGGGTGCGAGAGCGGGTGAAAGAAAACGATTCATGGGGTGGAGCGCTGGGCTAGCTGGGTCGTGTTGGGCCGATTATTGGCTGTTTTTTTTTTCCACCCTTATTTCTTTTCTTTTTCTGATTGCTTTTCTAAATATGGTTTTCAAACCCAAATTCAAATCTGTTTGAATCCAAAGTTTTACAGGACTTTTGTACAATAAATCTTGTTCTTAAATAAGTGTCAAACCCATCTGAACCCTTCAGAACATTTGGGTTTTTTGAAAAATAAATTAAAACCATGCCTTTATGAGGTGTGATAATAGGCATAGATTTGTTTTAATTCATAATTTGCTTTGAGACTTTGCTTATGTTTTTGAGGCCACTTAAGTTTGATTTTAAATCATCTGGAATGAATAACAACATATTTCTAAATAGCATGTAGCACAAAGGCTAGGGTTTTCATACATAAAATAATAAGCCACAATTGCTCCTGTTTCTGAAATGATTTTTGAGAAAATCCCTAAATGATGATGAATGCAAGGATGATATGAATGAGTTTTGGAATATAAATTTAGGGATGTTACACCTAATGTTGTTATCAGCACGGCCGAGGAGTTCAAGGGAACTAGTTTTGGTACTCGTCTCATTGAGCTCACTAGTGTGTTCAACCTTCCACTTTCTAGCATCACGACACTTCAGCTCACCAAGTTTGAGAGGAAGGACCTATGGGGCTTCAGAGTCACACAGCCAGGACGTCAGGCAGAGCCACCGACGGAGACTATCACTTTCAAGCTGATGCATGACGACAAGGAGAGAGACTTAGATGTAGTCATGCAGGAGTTACTTGGACGCCTGGTAGGGAGACACTCCACCGAGCTTAGAGGTCTCTACTTTCACCCCTTCGGGAGACGCAACAAGGAGGGTGAGGCTATAGAGTACGATGATGCTACTAGAGAGACGATGGAGCCGATTCGTCTGTACCTTCAGGACCTAGAGGGTCTTATTAGACACCTTGATACTAATAGGACCAACGTCATGCTTAGCAATGACGAGCTCTAGGTTCAGCTACGAGAGAAGGACAAGCTCTTCGCGGAGCAAGACGAGATCTTCAAGGAAATGGAGGCCAAATTTGAAAGCTAGGACAAGAAGTTCAAGATCCAGGAGAAAAGAGTCCAAGCAGGAACAAGAAGATCTGGGAGATGAAGGAGGAGTTAGAGGCCAAGGACTTCGAGCTTGAGCACCAGCAGGGAGTGATTCAGAGGCTTCGCTCACAGAAGAGGGATCTTAGAGCCAAGATTGAGGCCTTGACCACTAGTGTTGATGAGTATAAGACCGCCATGGAGAGTGCAGGTCTTACCCTTGTTGATGTGGAGATTGATGCGGAGGAGTAGTGTAGACTACTCGATTATCTTTCATCTACCGTACTTTGATTATTGAGTCGCACTGACCATCCAACATGTGGATGGCTTGCTATGGTGTGTTTGCATTTTCAAAACTTGGTGTTTATGTCATTCAAACTTTATGTTATTTTGATGCTTGGTTATTGTGGTTGCTCTATGTGTTGTATTGTGCATGTTAAGCATCTATGGTTATCTCATTCTTATCCTTATTAAAACCACAGATGCCTCCTCGACGTGCCAACCCCAACCAAAACAACAACAACATCACTCCCAAGATGCAGCAGTTCATGACAAAGACAAGCTCAATCGATGCGATGATGACAACATTCATGCGTAACCGTAACTAGAACCGTAATAACAACAACAACCAGAATAATCCGCTAGGATTTGACATGCTCACTAGATTCCTTAGACTAAGGCCTGCAAAGTTCTCGAACCACCGATCCAATGGTAGCTAATGACCGTTAAGTTTAGTGAACAAGGACTTAGTGACCGCTATTGCACCGGAGAAGAAAAGGTCGTGTTTGCAAAGACATCCGCTTGAAGGGCCAGAAGAACCTGGTGGGACAACTTTCAGATCACCACTCCCATTGAGAATGTGACTTGGCTATCTTTGAGGATGGATTCCAGACAGCTCACATCTCATCCGGAGTGATAAATTTGAAGAAAAAGGAGTTCCATTAATCAAGCAGCGCCACCAAGAAGGTGGTTGAGTACATTGAGGAGTTCAACAATCAAGCGTGTTATGCAATCAATGAAGTTGATACAGATGCCAAGAGGAAGGAGAAATTCCTCTAAGAACTGAATGATGAGTTCAATATGCAGTTGTCTATTGCCTATGTCCCAACCTACAAATCACTTTGTGACAAGGCTACCATCTTGGAAAACAATATGAAACAGGTTGAGAGCAGAAAGAGGAAGCATAGCTTTGATAAGCATGCCTTAGGATCACACACAAGCATTCCCATCATGATGATAGTGGGAGTTTTGGATCCCAAAAACATGGAAAGTACAAAAAACACCACAACCACAACCGTCATCATGACAACAAGCATCACCGCAGTCATGATAATGACAAGTATAAGAACCACAAGAGTGGACACAGGAGCCACCACAGTGGAGGTGGAAGTGGAAGTGGAAGTCAGCATGTAAAGAAAGATCTCAGTCAGGTTGAATGCTTCAAGTGTAAGAAGATGGGGCACTATGCTAATGAGTGCCTAGAAAAGAAAGTTGAAGGTGCCAACTAGCCCAATCCCTTCCAAAAGGGACAAGTGAACCACATTAATGTGGAAGAAATATATGAGGAATCTGATGTTGTGGCTGGTAAGTTCGAACTCAATTCTATTCCAGCACTTTTTCTTTTCAATACTGGCGCATCGCATTCATTCATATCAATAGCATTTGTTGATAGAAATGGACTTCCAGTTGAAACTATTGGGTGTCCTATAAAAGTAAGTTCTCCTGGTGGAGAAATGTTAGTGAACTCGGGATGTCATGATCTAGTGATAGAATTTGGGAAGTATAAGTTTCCCGTTAGTTTGATAATCCTAGATTTCCAAGGATTGGATGTAATTTTGGGAATGTATTGGATGACTAAGTACAAAGGAGTACTAGATTGTGCCAATCATACTGTCACACTCACAACCCCGGATAAGAAACGGATTAGAATCAAGTATAACTTTGAATCAAAAAGGGAGTAAGCTAAATTCTCTTAAGTGGGTTAGCATAGATAGTGTGCTAATTGTGAGAGAATATCCGGATGTATTTCTGGAAGAATGACCTAGAATACCACCAGATAGAGATGCTGAGTTTCTAATTGAGTTGCTGCCAGGATCTGGACCAATAGCAAAGATACCTTACAAGATGGTAGTTGATGAGTTGAAAGAACTCAAGAAACAACTTGGGGAATAGCTAGAGAAAGGATTTATCCAACCAAGTTCTTCATCTTGGGGTGCACCAGTTTTGTTTGTGGAAAAGAAAGATAGAAGTCAAAGGTTATGCATAGATTACTGATCACTCAATGAGGTGACTATCAAGAACAAGTATCCTTGCCCGTAATCAATGATTTGTTCGATCGCTGGAAGGAGCCCGTATTCTCAAAGATTAATCTCCGATCAAAGCTATTTTCAGCTAAAGATAAGAGAACAAGACATACCTAAGACTACTTTCACCACTAGGTATGGATTGTAAATACATCCCAAGATTTTCCAAATCTTGTAATGTGAAAATAAATTAATAAAATAAAATTTTATTAGATTTTCGTAATGTAAGAAACTTTTTGAATATAATTGGATCCTCAAACCAAAATGGATCAAATAAAATCCCAAAGGGAATTAAAGAGTTAAACATTTAATAAAAGGAAATTAAAATATTTTGGAATTACTATTTTGGATCTTTTAATAAAAGATTTTGTTTTCAAAAGAAATAGAAGTTTTATGAATAAAGATTATTTTATAAAGCCAAATTAAACTTTGGCCAAGCTTTGGATTTAAAACATTTTGTTTTGAATAAAAATAGCAAAAGTTGATTTAAATAAATTAATAAGGATTTAATATCCAACTTTATTTAAATAAAAGGTTTTACCAATTTAACTGAACCATAAAAATTTATTAAATTATTTAAAATAAGTTTTCCAAATATTTGATATTCACAAATAAAACCCATCAAGTGTTTTGACTTTATTTTAGATTTCAAAATAAATATTTTAAATAAAATAAATCCTAATTGATTTAGTAATGAAGGTCTATTGAATTTAATTATTAATGGACCCTAAAATAAAAGGTTATTTTATTTTATTTTAAACAAGCTTTCCAAGTATTCTTTACTTTCAAATAAAACCTACTGATTTGGTTTTGGAAAATATATGGATTTCAAATGGAGATTCTATTAATTAAATCAAACCCTATTTTATTAAATAACTAATGAACCATTTTATTTAATTAATGAATGGATCCTAAAAATGAATAAAAATGTTATTTTGGAATTTTGGAGTTTGTTATCGAATGCAACTGTGTTCATAGCTACAAAGATTGATGATGGTTTGAATTGATTTGAACCTTGTTTGATTGTTTTGAAATTTACAACAGGAAATAGAATTAGAAAAGAAAAAGGATTTAGAAACAGAAAAAAATAAGAAAAGGGTCGACCCAACCCAGCAGCCCAAGAGGCCCAGAAACAGCCCAGCTCCCCCTCTCCCCGAAAGAAAACGATTTGCACCTCGTTTCTGACCCGTACAGAGTATGACCAGTGGACCCTCCCCCTCATTTCTTTTTCCACTGCCAGGTAGACCCCACCTCCCTGTTCATCGTCCACACCCCGCGCGACCACTTCTTCCTCGCCGCTTCCTGCAGAGATTCCGCCTTAATTCGCCATAATGCAGCCACCATTACTCGCTGACCATGCTCGATAAAATGCCCGCGCCTCCTCTCGCTTTCTCGACTCCTCCTCGAGCACGCCTCGTGCCGCCGAATTTTACTCAACACCGCCTCGTCCGACGACACTCCGGTGAGGAATCCGCCGAGCCTCTTTGCCCCAAGGCCTCGAGCACCCCGCAGCTTCCCACTCCTGACGCATCTCCCCTGCGTTCTTCGCTCGATCGGCGCCTCAGAGCGTCGGCTACGACAAGCTCTGAACGTCGCCGCGACTGGTTCTTCTCCAACGACGTCTCCCAGGTAAACCAGACCGAGCCTCTTCTTCTTGTTCACGCACACAGCACCACCATGATCTCTTGCGTCTAACCATAACCTCGATTGTCCTTCTCGTGACTCAGAGCGACGCCTTCACCACGACCGAGACCACCGGCGTTGTCCTCCACTCCGGCGAGCAATCCCGCTAAGACCAACGCCTCGCCTCGACTAACGCCTCGAAGCTTCACCACGACCTCCCGCACTGGTGAGCCTCTTCACTTCCTCCTTTCGTCAGATCGCTGCACCGCCATCGCCGTTGCCGCCAGCAAGAAGCCGCCGAGCGCCGCCAAACTTTGGTCGAAAAGCCGCATCGTAGGATCTTAATCCGACGCCACGATAGATCATTTAAGTCGCCAAGAGGTACGACTCGACCACATGATCGACAGATCCAACGCACTGCAACGCTGATCCACGCCAAGCGGTACCGCCCAGGAAATCTCGTCATGTGGCACTAGATCTGCTTAAAAGAATTTTGAATCAGATTTATTTGCAAACTTCAAACCCTTATAACTTTGGATCCACACGCCAAAATTACAAATTTTATGTCGTTGGATTCAGGAGAACAAGACCTATCCAACCATACCCTTGGTTTAGTGAATAGTATCTGTTAATTTACTTGTTTTTGCAGATTCATTTGTGTGCTTGTTAAGATTAGAAAAAATTGTATAAAAATAATTTTAGGGTTAAAACTTTTGCAAAATGGTTTGTTGTGACCTTACTAACCCTAGGAACCAACCCATGATTTGGAAAATGGATTTGGAAAAATTTAGAATGGATTAATTGGTTTATTCCATTTCTAGCTAAATAGAACTATTGTTTTGTTTATAAAAAAATGGTTTTGAGTAAACACTTTGGAGGAAATGTTTTGGACCAAACCTACTGACCAAAAACACCAAGTTTTAAGAAACAACAACTTAATTGGTGAAACCATTTAAGTTGTGATATTGAGAAAAAATGTTTTTCACCACATAAAATGATGAAAGGATTTGAAAATGGTTTATGGATAAAACCCATTTGCAAATGACTTTGCCATTTTGGTAAATGACCCATTTGGAACTTACAAAGTTTAGAAGCCTAGTGGAGACCATCCTTGCAATAGAACCAACCTTTGCATGCTTATGCATGACTTAGATTCCATTACTTTGTGTGTGAAAAATTGTTTGTTTGACTTTGGTTTGGAATGTGAATTGAATTTGTGTTTGCTTGATTAACTTGTAGTGAAGTGTGAGACTAGCAAGATCAAGGAGTAAACCACCATTCCCTACCAAAAAGGCAAGTGATGCTTCATACTTTTTGTCCCATTACTTTCACTATGCATTAGTGTTTTTGCTAAGTAAAACTTGCATGGATTTTGCTAAGTATAAACCTTGCTATAGGAAAACCTAATAGATGAATCCTTAGTAGGATTTTCCTAAGTTAAGATTCCTATTACTATCAAGCTTATCCTAGCTAATAGAAAACCTGGGTGGAATATATATTCACACTATGGAAAAAATACTCTAAGTCTGAGGACTTGTGATTTTGTTTAATAAAACAACTAAGTTAATGAATCACCGGGTGGAATGGGCTTGCTTGGTGGTTTTGGTTGAGTGGTTCACAAGGCCATGGACTTGGCTTGTGTATCTCACTTGTGGTATGCCACCCAGGCACAAAGGGATTTGGAGGCCAAGTGTTGAGAAAGCTTATAGTGCAACCACTTGGCAATATGGGCTCTGCCATGATCATATAGGATGCTAGAACTTAGTCACTTGGACAGTTGGTGGTAGTGGGAATGATAGGTTGGAGCGCGTCCATTTGACTAAGGAAAGGCTTCTGAAAGGTCCTGTCTTGGGAAACCAAGTCTGGTGGGGAAAGTGCACAACCTCTGCAGATGGAAAAACTAAGTACTTAGCCAGGCCAATGGCAATGGACAACTTGAGCATCAAGACATGGAAGCTATAAGAATCTCATCATTCAAATTTCTAAGTTAAAATCTTGTGGTTTGAACAAGGGTTGTTTGAAATCTACAATCTTTGATTGAGAGATGCCTTGTAAAGGATCTTCAATCTTTGATTGAAAAGAATGATTTTGTCAAAGAAAAAACTTAGTATTTTCAAATGTTAAGGAAAAATCTATTTTGAGCAATGCAAGCCTAAGCTCCACTTAGCCAAATGCATATAGATGATAGACTCCACTATACTACCATAGTATCACTTGCCAATACAATTCAAATGTATTGACCCTTGTATGTAACTTGTAATGTTGCAGGTTTGATTGATTTTAGTGAAGATTGATTGATTAGGATTACAAAGTTCACAATCAACATCTGCTCGCGGCACTTGAAGATGAAGGACCCCATACTTATAATTTTCTGCTGCAATGTAATGTAATAGCCCAATGAGCTATGTAAGATGTAATAAAATTATGTTATTCCTGGTTATAAAGTTATAATATGACCTTTGTTTCTTGATATTACATCTTAACTGTGGATGCTAGCTATTGATCCAGGGACTAGCATTGTAAACACAGGGGGCTCTATCTTATTAAAGATATGGGACCTCTACAGTATGTGTACACCGTGATGCCATTTGGTTTGACAAATGCACTAGCCTATTTCATGAATATGATGAACAAGGTGTTCATAGAATTTCTTGACAAATTTGTTGTCATTTTCATCAATGACATTTTGATCTATTCTAAGAGCAATGAAGAGCATGAAGGACATTTGCGATTGATACTTGAAAAGCTTAGGGAGCATAAGCCATATGCCAAATTCAGCAAGTGTGAATTCTGGCTGAATGAAGTCGGATTTCTTGGACATATTGTGTAGGGAGATGGTGTAGCAGTTGATCCCGCAAAAGTGTCAGCTGTAACTGAGTGGGAATCACCTAAGTCAGTGAAAGAAGTTCGTAGTTTCCTTGGCTTAGTAGGATACTATAGAAGATTCATTGAGAATTTCTCAAACGTAGCTAAACCAATGACGGAGTTACTTAAGAAAGACAAGAAATTTGATTGGACTGAAGGATGTGAACTCAGTTTCCAAGAGTTGAAAAAGAGACTAGTGACAAAGACCTTTTATGTCTGCCAGATTTGGAGAAGGATTTCCAAGTTTATTGTGATGCATCTCACCAAGGTTTAGGTGCAGTTTTGATGCAAGAAGGGAAAGTTGTGGCTTATGCCTTGAGACAACTCAAAACTCATGAAGTGAATTATCCTACTCATGATTTAGAGTTAGCCTCTGTTGTCCATGCACTCAAAACATGGAGACATTATTTTTTGGGAAAGCAATGTGAAGTGTTCACAGATCACAAAATTTTGAAGTATATCATCACTCAGAAAGAAATCAACATGAGACAAAGAAGATGGCTAGAACTCATCAAGGACTATGAGTTCAGTTTGCAATACCACCCCGGTAAAGCAAATGTTGTAGAGGATGCACTAAGTCATTTAAGAAGCAACTTGGGAAAGAGAAGATGAACTTCGGAAAGACCACCCTCACCTATTTCCTAGCCGAATCTCGAGGGAGAGATTCACCTTAAGGGGGTTAGATTTGTAACATCCCAAAAATCATGATTTATAAAGTTTGCATAGCATTCATGCATTCATAAGCATTTGACCTTTTTCAAATGAATTTTCAACATAAGAAACCATATTTTTCCTATTACCTATTCAAGTAAGGCAAGGTTTATATTTTACTTTCTAAATATGATTAGGATCAGTAATGATTGGAAAGTAAATACCAAGGCCCCTACCAAAGCCATACAAAAGTTTCAAAACAATTCAAACATAAAACAATTTATATGCCTATTATAAATATTTAATTAAGGCATGGTTTTAACTCTGTTTTTAATGGACCAAAGTATTTGTGATCAAATAGAAATGTTTTATACACAAATATATGCTTGGATTATTTTACAAAAAATCCAGAGGAAGTTTGAATTCAAACTCATTTGAAAATCATTTGAAAATGGGTTTAGAAAACCAAAATAGAAAAAGGAAATAAGAAAAGAGCGGTACCACCTATTCGCCCAAAGAATGAGCTAACCAACAAGCCCACCCGCCATTTCTCCCTCTCTCTCTCTCACCCACGTCGAACCAATCCCGCAGTCGCTGACCAGTGGCCCCAACGCCACGTCGTCGTCTTCCCCAAATCCTGCGTGATGAACATGCCATCACCGCCCGTTACCTCGCTGATTAAATTCGAATCAATTCCTTTGATTCAGGCAGTAACTTGCCCAACCCTCACCTGCTACTTAAACCCCACACTGCCGCTGTCTGAACACCTCCGGTGAACGATTCCGGTGAGCACCGTCTGCCCCGTGCATTCTAATTCTAGCTGTAATGCTTCCCTGGTTCCTACGCATCGTCTCATGCCATCTGTTTGCTCTATAATGCCTAGGACATCGCCTCCAACGAGCCTAGTGTATGACCGACTCCCCTCTCGTCTCCGGCGAGAAATTCGGTAAGAAATCTAGCGCCCCTTGACTTCTAGATCAAACGCCTGTGTGTGCCGCGTCTTTGTGCAGCCACTGATGTGGTTTATTTGTCCTAGGGAGGCCCAGCATCGCTGCCTTCGCCTCCGCTGCCGCGCCCGACGCCGCAAGCTTTCCGACGAGCCTCCGGCCAACACATCACGCCTGCCCACACCACAGCGAGACGTTGAGCATCAGCGTGACTCGCGAGTCTGATAAGCGATCTCGCCAACCCTAGCCTCGTTGAATCGCCGAGCACTGCTTAGTAGCGCCACAAAGACTTATTTGTGCCGCCTATCCGTGGGTCCATTGATCTGACATTGTTAGATCTAGATCCAAAGGCGCTTTATTAGATCACTTAGCAAACAGGTATGTTTAGATCTGAGCCGTAATTTCATTTAAATCTCATGCTCTCGTTGATCGATCCAGGCGAACCGGTACGGGCCAATCAGACACGTCCACGTGTCTGGGATTTTAATTTAAAATCTGTTTTTGAATCAATTAGTTATTCAAACTTGTAAATTCAATAACTTTTGTTCTGTTTATCCAAAAAATACAAATAATATACCATTGGAATCACAAAAATAAATCCTAGACATTTGTAGGATTAGTTTTTTGATTTTCTTATGTTAAAATAGAAAATTATGCAGAGACATTTGTAGGCCTAATTTGGGTATAAAAATTATTTGGAAAATGTTTTAAAGGCCAAATTAAGTTTAACTGATGTATAATTGTTTAGTTTATTGTTCAGTACTGTTTTACTTGTCTTGTGTAGTTTGTAAAATTCATCACATGGCATTTGCATGCATTCATATATTTTTGCTTGATTATTTTAAATATGAATTTGGTGCTATCATTTTATTTGTAGATTTTGGTGCTAGTGGTGATTGTGACTGTGAGGATTGTTGTTACTCCCAAAACTACCAAGGCAAGTGGTGCTTCATATTTTTGTCCCAATATTTTGACTATGCATTAGTGGTATTTTGTATAGGGCTTCCATGATAATTTTGCTAAGTATCTATATGCTATGCTTGGGAAATCCTAGTAGCAGTAGAACTATTAGAATTTTCTCTAACTTAAGATACTTGATATTGCCATGCTTAGCCAAGCTAGTAGTAACCAAGGGTGGAATATATACATGCTATGGAAAATATTGCTAAGTCATTTGACTTGTGTTTTTACTTAATAAAACAACTAAGTGAATGAATCCTGGGTGGAATGGTATGTTTGGGTTATGTTGAGTGGTTACACAAGGCCCATATCTATGGTCTACCTTGTGTATCACACTTGTGGAAAGCCACCCAAGAACAAAGGGATTTGAGAAGCCATATGTTAAGAAGCTTCTAGGCCAGCCACATGACATTATGGGCACTGCCTGGTTCATATTGTTGGAGATATGCCCTAGAGGCAATAATAAATGTAGTTATTATTATATCTTTGCGTTTATGATAAATCTTTACATTCATGCTATAATAGTATTAATTGGAAACATTAATACTTGTGTGATTTGTAAAATAAATTGGAGTCCCTAGTAAATCCTCTTTATAATACTAGCTTGTTGGTCAATAGATGATCGTGGTTTCCTGATCATGAACATTGAGATGTTGTTAATAACAAGATCATATCATTAGGAGAATGTATGATGGATATACTCCTATAGATAAGCGTAGCATAAAGATCAAGTCATTTTAATAGTTCGTTTGCTATAAGCTTTCTGATACATAGTAACCTAATTCCTTCGACCATGAGATCATGCTAATCACCATCACCGGAAGGATGCTTTGATGACATCAAACACCACACCGTAATTGGGTGGCTATAAAGGTGGCATTGAGTGTTCGGAAAGTATGGGTTGAGGCACATGGATCAAGAGTGGGATTTGTCCATCCATATGACGGATAGATATACTCTGGGCCCTCTCGGTGGAATGTCATACAATTAGCTTGCAAGCATGTGATTGGGTCACAAGGGATCACATATCATGGGAACTAAAAAAGAGTACTTATCAGTAAAGAGGTTGAACTAGGTATGCAGAGATACCGACGATCAAAACCTCGGATAAGTAAACTATCATGAGACAAAGGGAAATTGGTATTGTATGTAAGTGGTTCATTCGATCGCAAAGTAATCATAGAATATGTGGGAGCCATATGAATTTCTAGATTCCTCTATTGGTTATTGATCGGAGAAGTGTCTCGGTCATGTCCGCATAACTCACGAACCGTAGGGAGACACACTTAAGGATTCGATGTTGTTGTGTAGTTATGGAATGATGAGTAAGAGACTGAATGTTGTTCGGAGTCTCGGATGGGATCCGGGATATCACGAGGAGATCCGGAATGGTCCAGAGAATAAGATTCATATAAGGAAAGTCCTGTTTCGGAGTTCGGAGATGATTCCGGTGTTTTCACCAGGAATGTTCTAGAAGGGTCTGGAAGGTCCGACACTCTGGAGGGGAAGGGTACATGGATGTGTCATGACAATGTGGAATGGTTGCATCATGTACTAGGTCACTTGGCTGGGCAATATGAAGAGAGAAATCAAATCCAAGTTTGAGAGTCAAACGCCAATTTGAAAAGTCAAATCTGAAGTTTGCTTGGTGGAGGGAGAGTAGGAAACCTACCTAGGGTAGGAGTCCAACTCTCTCCACCCGCCGACCAAGGAGGAGGAGTTGGAGGAGGACTCCCTCCTCCCAACCGGCCCCCTCCCACCTATATAAGGAGGGGTAGGGAGCCCCTACCACTCACACCCAAAACCCTAGTCCCAAGTCGTCGGTGCCACCACCTCCAAGTGTTATCGCCGCCTAGGGCTCCTCCCAAGTCGCCGAGTTAGGGTTTCAAACCCCAGACGCCGCCACACCTCCCTTAGTGCCCTCTAAACCGAGATCGCCAAGGCCTCTCATACTCCACCATACTGCCCGCTTAAGGCGGTTCAGGAGATCTCTTCTACTTCCGACACCACGCCGTTGCCCGAATCGCGAGGAGTGCTACAACCTCCTCCGCGCTGGAACAAGGAGAGGAAGGTCTGCATCGACGAAACGAACGGTGATCGATTACGGAAGCGCCGCCGAACGCAGCGCCGAAGGATCGCCACGCGATCTTGAGATCGGCAAGAGTAGTTTTACATCACCCACGAGAATCTGCTCTCGTTAACCTCTTTGGAATCTTCGAGGGTGAGTTCCTCTATCGACTCGTTGCTACAATCTAGTAGATAGATCTTGGCTTGTTTGTGTGCATGCGATAGAAAGTTTCCATGCTACGAACCCCTACAGTGGTATCAGAGCCGTGTCTATATGTAGATATGTTGCACGAGTAGAACACAATGGTCATTGTGGGCGGTGGTGCTTTTATTATCAATTTCTTTTGTGTACTTTGCATCTTACGGTATGATGGGATGAAGCGGCGGGCTAACCTTACATGACATCGTTCATGAGACTTGCTCCACGCTCAACATGCAACTTGTATTGCATAAGTGGCTTTGCGGGTGTCTGTCTCTCCCATTATAGTATAGATTTAAGTTACAACGGGCACTTGATAGTTCAAGCATCAACGTTGTGGTTCTTGTTCGTAAGTTAGAACGACACTTATTGAAAGCCCCAAACCACGTAAAATATGCAAAGAAAATTAGAGGCGTCTAACTTTGTTTTGCAGGGGTGTGCTGTGATGTGATATGGCCATGATTGTGATTATATATGATGTATGAAATGATCCTTATTGTAAGTTGGCAACCGGCAAGAGCCATATGGTTGTCTTTTAATTCAAGTAAGACCGCGTGTCTATTCAAAGTAGTTGTAATAGTTGAAGCTGGTGGACGACAACCATGAAACGACGCCATTGACCTTGACGCCATACCGGTGATGATGGAGATCATGTTCTTGCTTGAATATGGAGATCGGAAGCACAAGAAGAAAGGCCATATCATATCACATATTATGAATTACATGTGATGTTAATCCTTTATGCATCTTGTATTGCTTAGTTTGTGACGGTAGCATTATAAGATGATCCCTCAAGCACACAATTTCAAGTTTTGAAGTGTTCATCCTTAGTAAGCACCGTTGCTAAAGCTCGTTGTTTCGAAGCACCACGTGATGATCGGGTGTGTTAGATTCTACGAGTGTATACAACGTGAACAAGCCAGATTTGCTCATCCGAAGCTAAGGTTTGATCTTGACGAGCCTAGCATGTACAGACATGGTCTCGGAACACGGATCACCGCAAGGTAAAGCATGAGTCATAGAGTAGATATGATGAACATGTTGATTGTTCGCCATTGAAGCTACATCAACTCTCGTGATGATCGGTTTTGATGTGGTGGATTTGGTTCGTGTGATCACTAAAACAATTTGAGGGATATTGTTTGGGAGTTCACCTAGATTAATTTAACTATTAGTTAGAACTCAATTTGTCATAAACTTAGTCTAAACTATTACAAATATGTTGTAGATCAATGGCGCCCCCTACCATCAATTTTAATGCGTTCCTAGAGAAAGAAAAGTTGAAAAACAATGGAAGCAACTTCGCGGATAGGTTCCGCAATTTGAGGATTGTCCTCAATGCTGGTAACTTGACCTATGTGATGGATGCACCACAGGTGACCCTGCAGCCATCGCTACCATGAAGTAAAGAATGTTTACCTCACTCCTGAAGAATCAAGACTCCACAGTTCAGTGTGCTATCTTGTATGGTTTGGAATCAGAGCTTCATAAAAGTTTTGAGAACCATGACCCACATGATATTGTACGTGAACTCAAAATGATATTTGAGGCTCACGCGGCAGTTGAGAGTTATGAGGCTTCTGAAAAGTTCTTTAACTGCAAGATGGAAGAGGGCATCTGGCTGTTGAGCACGTGCTTAAGATATCAGGGCACGCAAACAAACTCCAAAGCTTGGGTATAGTGATTCCTAATTCTTTGGGGATTCACCGTGTCCTCCAATCACTACCACCAAGTTACAAGAACTTTGTGATGAATTACAATATCCAAAACATGGACAAGACGTTGCCAGAACTCTTCTCCATGTTGAAATCTGCAGAAGTGGAGATCAAGAAAGAGCACCAAGTGTTGTTGGTCAATAAGAACACCAAATTCAAGAAGCAAGGAAAGTCTAAGCAAAAGGGAAACTTCAAGAAGGGTGGTAAGAAAGTTGCCGCGCCGGCGAAGAAGACCAAGGCTGGGCCTAAGCCTGATACTGAGTGCTTTACGCAAGGGAGAAGGTCATCGAAGCGAATTGCCAAAAGTACTTGGCGGATTTGCAGATCGGCAACATCAAGAAGAAAGGTATATCCGATATACATGTTATTGATGTGTATCTCACTAGTACTCGTAGTAGTGCCTGGGTATTTGATACTGGTTCGGTTGCTCATATTTGTAACTCGAAACAAAATCGCAGTATAAACGGAAGCTAGCGAAGAACGAGGTGACGATGCGCGTTGGAAATGGATCAAAGGTTGATGTGATCGCGGTCGGCACGCTACCTCTTCATCTACCATCAGTATTAGTTTTATACTTAAATAATTGTTATTTGGTGCCTGCGTTGAGCATGAACATTATATCTTGATCGTGTTTATTGCGAGACGGTTACTTGTTTAAGTCCGAGAATAATGGTTGTTCGATTTATATGAGTAATATGTTTTATGCACATGCACCTTTGATAGATGGTCTATTCTTACTAAATCTCGATTGTGGAAAAACACACATTAATAACATTGAAGATAAACATTTGAAATTGAGCGATGACTCGACCTATATGTGGCAATTGCCTTGGTCACATTGGAGTGAAGCGTATGAAGAAACTCCATTCCGATGGACTTCTTGAATCACTTGATTACGAATCACTTGAAAGATGTGAAGCATGTCTGATGGGTAAAATGACTAAGACTCCATTTTCTGGTATGATGGAGCGAGCTACGGACTTATTGTAAATCATACATACCGATGTGTGTGGCCCAATGAGTGTAGCATCGCGCGGTGGTTATCGTTATGTTCTTACCTTCACGGATGACTTAAGTAGATATGGGTATATCTATTTCATGAAACATAAGTCCGAAACTTTCGAGAAGTTTAAGGAATTTCAAAGTGAGGTAGAGAATCAACGTAACAAGAAGATTAAATTTCTACATTCGATCGTGGAGGTGAATATCTAAGTTACGAGTTTGGCGAGCATTTGAATAAATGCAGAATACTTTCACAATTGACATTGACGGGAACACCACAGTGTAATGGTGTGTCCGAACGTCGTAATCGAACTCTCTTAGATATCGTTTGTTCTATGATGTCACTTACAGATTTACCGCTATCGTTTTGGGGTTATGCATTAGAAAGAAGATTCACTTTAAATAAGGAACCATCTAAATCCGTTGAAACGACACCGTATGAATTATGGTTTGGGAAGAAACCTAAATTGTCGTTCCTTAAAGTTTGGGGTTGCGAAGCTTATGTAAAGAAGTTACAGCCGGACAATCTTGAACCCAAAGCGAAAAAATGCGTCTTCATAGGATATCCGAAGGAAACTATTGGGTATACCTTCTATCATAGATCCGAGGGCAAAATCTTCGTTGCCAAGAATGGATCCTTTCTAGAGAAGGAGTTTCTCTCGAAAGAAGTGACTAGAAGGAAAGTAGAACTTGACGAGGTTGTTAAACCTTCTCTCGAACTTGCGAGTAGCGCAGCACCGGAAATAGTTCCTGTGGAGCCTACACCAATAAGAGAGGAAGCTAATGATGTTGATCATGAAACTTCGATTGAAGTTACTACGGAACCTCGCAGGTCAACGAGAACTCATACCACTCCTGATTGGTATGATCCCGTTATGAGTGTCATGTTGGTGGACAACACCGATGACCCTGCGACATATGTGTAAGATCCCTCCTTTGTAAAGGAAAAGGATCCCTGTGATTGCAATGCTAGTCCTCGGATCAATGCTAGCATCCATGCTTGAGATGAAGTACAGATACAAAGGTCATTTATTACATCCATTCCAGAGGTAAAACATAGTCTTTTACAACTCATGGCCACAGGCCTAATACAAGAGTTTTTGGAATAAGTAAATAAACACAAGTCTTCATCTTCATGTGGCACAGGCAAGCATGTTGAGTGTAGACTCATGACTCCTAATCATCATCGGAGTAACCTGCAACATCACAAGTTACAGCCACATTGGTTCAATACTTTGGAATAGTATTGGCAAGTGATACCTTAGTAATTTTAAGTGGACTATATTACTATATGCATTTTGGCTAGGTGTAGCTTGGCTTGCTTTGCTTAAAAATAGGTTTTTCCTATTAGTTGAGAAACACTAAGTTTTTCTTTGTCAAAACTTTCCCAAGAAACCACCAATAGACATTGGGGTCCTTCACCCTTGTTCACCCACAAGTTTTACTTATAAGTTGGAGTGATGAGATTCTTGTAGCTTCCATGTCTTGATGCTCAAGTTGTCCATTGCCATGAACTTGGCTAAGTACTTAGATTTTCCACCTGCAGAGGTTGTGCACTTTCCCCACCAGACTTGGTTTCCCAAGACATGACCTTTCAGAAGCCTTTCCTTAGCCAAATGGACGCGTTCCAACCTATCATCCCACTAACACCAATTGTCCAAATGACTAAGTTCTAGCAACCTATATGATCAAGGCAGAGCCCATATTGCCAAGTGGTTGCACTATAAGCATCTCAACACTTGGCCTCCAAATCCCTTTGTGCCTGGGTGGCATACCACAAGTGAGATACACAAGCCATATCCATGGCCTTGTGTAACCACTCAACCAAAAACCACCATTCAAGTCCCATTCCACCCAGGAAGTTCATTGACTTAGTTGTTTTATTAAGAAAAGCATAAGTCCAAAAGACTTAGAATTATTTTCATCATAGCATGTACATATTTTACCAACCCTTGTTTTCTACTAGCTAGGCTAAGCATGGCATAGTAACTTAACTTAGGAAATTTCCTAGCAATTCTATAATTCTACAACTACATAGGATTTCCCAACATAGCATTTGGCAAAAGTAGCATGCAAGACTTAGCAAAAATAATTCTAATGCTTATTCAAAATAAGGGGTGGAAAATATCATGAAGTATCACTTGCCTTGGTAATGGGGAGAGCAGCACGCTTCACAATCATAGTCACTAGCAAAATCTACACAAAATTTATAGCACAAAATTTACACACAATTCATATACAAACAAAAGTAATATGAATGCATGCATGCAAGAAAATGCTAAGTGATGATTTTTGAAATTTCCACCAAGCAAGTGTATGTTACAGAAACATAACCAAGTCAAAAGTTTGCTTATTTAGCCCTAAAACAATTTGCTAAACAAAATCTATACTCAAAATGGACCTAAACATGTTTCTGCATACAAAGTCATTTTAACAGAAACTTTTTGTTAAACACATTGCAGATTCAGAAAGGGCTTGTCTCACTGATTCCAACGGTATAAAATTTGCAAAAATCTAACGTGGAAATCAAAAGTTATAGCCAATTGAAATTTGGATCCAAATCTGTTTTCAAATTCAGTTTTAATTCGAACCCTAGACACGCGTCACGATTTTACTAGTGCGTACTGGTTCACACCGGATCACCCTTTCGCGCTGTTGGATCTAATTAACGCTGCACGGCTCAGATCTGCCCATACCCCTTCGGCTAGGATCTATCGTGTCCACTGGATCTAGATCGAACGATCCTAAGCAAAGGACCAACAAGTGGCGGCGCTAGCGGCGGTGACAGGCGGCGGCGCGTCTGACAGCAAGCCGGGCGCCTAGGTCGCTGGGTGAGGGAAGAAGCTATCAGATCCGCGTGACGGCTTGAAGGTCGAGGCGTTGGTTCGAAGGCGACCGGCACGGTCTCAGGAGCTCGTCAGAGTAGCGGGCGGCGTCGGTCGCTTGCAGACGTGGTGCTTGCTGAAGTTTGGCGTCGCCCTAGCACGAACCAGGGGCATCAAGAGTTGCGCAAGAAGCAGGCGAACAAACTCGCGTGAAGGAGGGGGCAAGGGGCGCTCGGGTTTTACCTGAATTGGTCGCCGGAGTCTATCGGCGGCGCAGGTGGTTTCGGTCGAGGACGGAGACGACAACCTAGGTCACGAGCAGGCAAAAGAAAGGCATCGGCGTATGCGCAAGGTCAAGCTGGGCATCCTCGTTTGAACCAGAAGGAGGGGGGCGGTCGAGGCTCACCGGAATTGGACGCCGGAGTCGTCGGTACCGCGGGGCTTCGAGAGCTATTGCGCGCAGCCTGGTGGCGGAGTGAGCGAGGAGAGTGGGGGGAAATGCTCGCGGTGCAGAGGGGATTTTATAGGCCCAGGCGCGACAGGAAACGCCTGTGGCATAATGGCTAATTACGCCGCGCCATTACCGGCCTTGACAGCAGTGGCGACGTGGTCGCGGGCGCGGTTTGGGGAAGACGAGGGCGACGTGGACGGGGCCCGCTTGTCAAATAAGCAAAGGAGGATGTGGGGTCCGGCTACGGTCGAGTGGGGTGTCAAGGCATGAAAGAAAGAAAGGCCCGGGTGGGCTAGTTGGGCCTGTTCTGTAGCTGGGCTAGATTGGTGGCGCTAGGCCCTTTTCTTTTGTTTACCTTTTTCTATTTCAATTTTCAGGAATTTTGAAATGAATTCAAACTCTTTTGAATTCAATTCTTCGGGTTTTTGCAGTGCAAAAGTTTCAAATATAGGCATAAAACCATGTGGTTGCTTTGCAAAGTCTTGGTCAAGCTTGGAGAATAAAATATAACAGAGACTTTGGCACTTGGTTTGCAAAATTCTGAGAATTGGTTTTTGAAACCATTTTCATTTTGTAAAACTTGGTTCAATTCACACTCAAATCTTTCAACAAAGAAAACAAGCATTCTAGGTTTAAAATATTCAAACTCTCAAATGGTGATGGCCATTTGATTTAAATCTGCTCACATAAAATCATAGCACTATGTGCTTCTGTTTTCCTGAAATGAGTTTGAAATTGTTCTCAAATCTATATGTATGCATGAATGATATGCAAACTTTGAAATCATGATTTTAGGGATGTTACAATATGAGGAAGCAATGATGAGCCCAGATTCCAATAAATGGCAAGAATCCATGAAATCGGAGATTGGATCCATGTACGAAAACCAAGTATGGACTTTGGTGGACTTACCGGATGGCCGGAAGGCTGTCGAGAACAAATGGATTTTCAAGAAGAAAGCATATGCTGATGGTAATGTTACTGTCTATAAAGCTCGACTTGTCGCAAAAGGGTTTCGACAAATTCAAGGAGTTGACTACGATGAGACTTTCTCACCAGTAGCGAAGCTAAAGTCTGTGAGGATTATGTTAGCAACCGCTGCATATTATGATTATGAGATATGGCAGATGGATGTCAAAACAACGTTCCTCAATGGAGACATTGATGAAGAGTTGTATATGATGCAACGCAAAGGTTTTGTCGATCCTAATGATGCTAACAAGGTATGTAAACTTCAACGGTCCATATATGGATTGAAGCAAGCATTCCGGAGTTGGAATCAACATTTTGATATGGTAATCAAAAGCTTTGGTTTTATACAAACGTATGGAGAAGCTTGTATTTACAAGAAAGTGAGTGGGAGCTCTGTAGCATTCTTAATACTATATGTAGATGACATATTGTTGATTGGGAATGATGTAGACCTTCTTAATAGTGTCAAGGATTATTTGAATAATAGTTTTTCAATGAAAGATCTTGGCGAAGCAGCTTACATATTAGGCATAAAGATTTATAGAGATAGATCAAGATGCCTAATATCATTGTCACAAAGTACATATTTGGACAAAGTTCTAAAGAGGTTTGGAATGGAAGATAGCAAGAAAGGGTTCATGCCCATGTTGCCCAATACGAACTTGAGTAAAACTCAAAGTCCAAAGAACCAGTAAGATAGAGAAAGGATGAGTAAGACTCCCATGCCTCAGCCATAGGATCTCTATCGTATGCTATGCTATGTACTAGACCCGACATAGCATATGTTGTTCGCTTGACTAGCAGATATCAAAGTGATCCAGAGTAGATCATTGACAATGTCAAAAACATCCTTAAGTACTTGAGTAGAACTAAGGATATGGTTCTTTCTTATGGAGGTGATGAACAACTCATTGTTAATGGTTACACCGATGCTAGTTGGAACACCTATCCGGATGATTCTAAATCTCAATATGGATACATATTTACTTTGAATGGTGCAGCAGTTAACTGGAGAAGTGCAAAGCAAAGCGTTGTGGTGAGATCTTCAACTGAATCGGAATACATAGCTGCTTCGGAGGCTTCACAAGAGGCGATATGGATGAATGAGTTCATTACAAAGATCGGTGTGGTTCCAAGTGCGCTGGACCCAATGTCTATCTACTGTGATAACATGGGTGCCATAGCCAATGCGCAAGAACCAAGGTCACACAAGAAGCTGAAGCACATCAAGCTACGTTTTCACGCTATTCAAGAACATGTCCAAGATGGTGACATAAATATTTGCAAAGTACACAAAGATCTGAATGTGGCGGATCCGTTGACTAAACCTCTCCCGAGGGAAAAACATGACCAGCACCAAACCGCCATGGGTGTTCGGTATATTACCATGTAAACTAGATTAGTTGACTCTAGTGCAAGTGGGAGACTGTTGGAGATATGCCCTAAAGGCAATAATAAATGTAGTTATTATTATATCTTTGTGTTTATTATAAATTTTTACATTCATGCTATAATAGTATTAACCGGAAACATTAATACTTGTGTGATTTGTAAACTAAATTAGAGTCCCTAGTAAAGCCTCTTTATAATACTAGCTTGTTGGTTAATATATGATCGTGGTTTCCCGATCATGAACATTGAGATATTGTTAATAACAAGATCATATCATTAGGAGAATGGTATGATGGACATACTCCTATAGATAAGCGTAGCATAAAGATCAAGTCATTTTAATAGTTTGTTTGCTATAAGCTTTCTGATACATAGTAACCTAATTCCTTCGACCATGAGATCATGCTTATCACCATCATCGGAAGGATGCTTTGATGACATCAAACACCACACCGTAACTGGGTGGCTATAAAGGTGGCATTGAGTGTTCGGTAAGTATGGGTTGAGGCACATGGATCAAGAGTGGGATTTATCCATCCATATGATGGCTAGATATACTCTGGGCCCTCTCGGTGGAATGTGATCCAATTAGCTTCCAAGCATGTGACTGGGTCACAAGGGATCATATATCACGGGAACGAGAAAAGAGTACTTATCAGTAACGAGGTTGAACTGGGTATGCAGAGATACCGACGATCAAAACCTCGGATAAGTAAACTATCGTGAGACAAAGATAAATTGGTATCGTATGTAAGTGGTTCATTCGATCGCAAAGTAATCGTAGAAATATGTGGGAGCCATATGAATTTCCAGATTCCTCTATTGGTTATTGATCGGAGAAGTGTCTCGGTCATGTCCGCATAATTCACGAACCGTAGGGAGACACACTTAAGGATTCGATGTTGTTGTGTAGTTATGGAATGATGAGTAAGAGATCGAATGTTGTTCGGAGTCTCGGATGGGATCCGGGATATCACGAGGAGATCCAGAATGGTCCGGAGAATAAGATTCATATAAGGAAAGTCCTGTTTCGGAGTTCGGAGATGATTCCGGTGTTTTCACCAGGAATGTTCTAGAAGGGTCTGGAAGGTCCGACACTCCGGAGGGGAAGGGTACATGGATGTGTCATGACAATGTGGAATGGTTGCATCATGTACTACGTCACTTGGCTGGGCAATATGAAGAGAGAAACAAATCCATGTTTGAAAGTCAAACGCCAATTTGAAAAGTCAAATCCGAAGTTTGTTTGGTGGAGGGAGAGTAGGAAACCTACCTAGGTAGGAGTCCCACTCCCTCCACCTGCCGGCCAAGGAGGAGGAGTTGGAGGAGGACTCCCTCCTCCCAACCGGCCCCCTCCCACATATATAAGAGGGGTAGGGCACCCCTACCCCTCACACGCAAAACCCTAGTCCCACTCGCCGGCGCCACCACCTCCAAGTGCTGCCGCCGCCTAGGGCTCCTCCCAAGTTGCCGAGTTAGGGTTTCCCCAAACCCTAGCCGCCGGACACACCCTCCCCTTGGTGCCCTCTAAACGGTAGATCGCCAAGGCCTCTCTCATACTCCACCATACTGGCCCGCTTAAGACGAAGCTTTACGAGATCTCTCTATTTCCGACACCACGCCATCGTGCTGCCGGAATCGCGAGGAGAGTGTTACAACCTCCGCTGCCTGCTGGAACAAGGGAGAGGAAGGTCTTCATCGAGTACCGAACGTGTGACCGACTACGGAAGCGCTTCCGGAACGCAGTGCCGGAAGGATCGTCTACACGATCTTGAGATCGGCAAGAGTACGACTACATCACCCACGAGAATCTGCTCTCATTAACCGCTTTGGAATCTTCAAGGGTGAGTTCCTCTATCGACTCGTTGCTACAATCTAGTAGATATATCTAGGCTTGTTTGTGTGCATGCGGTAGAAATTTTTTGTTTTCCATGCTACGAACCCCTACACATATAATGTAATAACTTAGCCAAATGCACAGTTGGTGGTAGGGGGTGATAGGTTTGGAGCGCGTCCATTTTGGTCTAAGGGAAGGCTTCTGAAAGGTCTTGTCTTGATGCATGTCGAGTCTTGTGGGGAAAGTGCACCACCTCTGCAGAAGGAAGAATCTAATTACTTAGTCGTGTCCCCGAAAAGGACAACTTGAGCATCAAGACATGGAAGCTATCAAGAATCTCCTCATCCCAATTTCTAAGTTAAAAACTTTTGGTTGAACAAGGGTAAAGGTTCACCAATATATATAGTGTTTTCAACTGATAGGTAAAACCTATTTTGAGCAAAGCAAGCCTAAGCTACACTTAGCCAAATTCATGTAGAAGCTATATACTATTATTCTACTAAGGTATGACTTGCCAATACTATTCCAATGTATCAATTCACCGTGGCGTAGAATCTTGTGATGTTGCAGGTTACTCTGATGAAGACTTTTATTTATGTTGTTAAGTTAAACTCTTGTACTAGCCTATGGCCTTGGAGTTGTAAAAGACTATGTTATCTCTGGAATGACAATGTAATAATGACCTTTGTTTCTATGTACTTCATCTTAAACTATGGATGCTAGCAATTGATCCAGGGACTAGCATTGCAATCACAGGGACCTTTACCTTTATAAAGGTGGGGTCTTACAGTAAACCTATATATTTTTATATATTCTGAAAGGTATGGTCAAATGTGATATTTGAGAGTTGGAATCAACTCAAAAGCTTTTATGGTTGAATTTTGAAAAATTTTGAATGCAGAAAAGCTTCTGTCTTGTTATTTTTACCATGGGTGATCTACAAATCTAAATGGTTTGAATCCAACGGGCTTGGATTCAGCATTCCAATACCTTTCTAACAAAATTTGTTTCATGCATTTTGGTTCAATGAATCGAGCTGGGTTGATTTTTGAATCTAGGTATAGAACTATGTTTGAAATTAAATGAATAAAAGTAAATTTGAATTGTTGGGTCGCGCGGGACGTTTAACTAGGCCGGCCCACTGCGCACAGCGCATGCGCCGGCTGGTTAAGTGGTTGGCCCCACGCCGTGAGACGTTGAGGGCTAAGCGTGCGGGGGTGATCTAGGCCGCATTTATCTAACTCTAATCGAACGGCTCGTTCATTGTCCACGCCGGGCAGCGCCCAGATGTAACCCTAGCGTGGCAGGTGGGGGTCGTGGGAGGCTCACCGGGGCTCAGGCGATGGTCGGCGACGGGGGCGAACAACGAAGTAGACGACGACGGTTCTCCTAGTACCGGCAGCTTCTCCTGGGGCGGCTCTAATCGACGGTGCCTCTCCTGCTCTGCAGCGGCAAACTCCGGTGAAATTCCGGCCACCTGGTGCTTGCCTTGCTCCGGGAGTGAGTGGGTGCGATCAGTGAGAGGTGGGGAGTGAACTGGTGTGAAGAAAACGAGCGGGGAGGTCTCGTTTTATAGTGGCTGAAGGGTACCGACGGGCGCGGGTTGAGCTTGTCTTGGTCGACGGCACAGAGGGCTAATGGCATGGGCGATGGTAGGGGCGATGATGTGCTCCCTGGCGAAGCTCAACGGCTTAGTGGCGAGGCGTGGGGTGATGCTGATCGGTCGGAACACGTCGATGCTCTGGGCGGGTCCGACGGCAAATTTAATGGCGCACGGGTGCTCCTGGTCGTGCGGCGGCAAACGAGGTTGTCTGGCGGGGTGCTGGAGTGCTAGCGATCACGCACGCAAGCGGTGAGGGCGGCGCGCGGTCTATGGGCGCTGGTCGAGTGTGGCACACCGACGCGTTTCTCGGCACGCAGAGAGACTAGGCGCTGCTTGGCGGGTGGTCCAGCTGGCTGCGCCGGGCTGGGATGGGAGTGGCTATGGACGCTGCGTGTTCCAGACAAGGTTGGCGGGGCTAGTTCTTCCCGTAGCTCGCTGGCGACATTGGGGTTGGCAAATGGGCTCGGCATGGTCACCATTAATGGCTATGCCAAGCTCACAGTGGTGCTAAGGCTGGTTGAGGTTGGCCTAGATCATCTACTGAGAGTGTAGTGAGAGCTAGAGAGGGAACAAGGTTGGCCAAATTCACTTCTCACTATAGTGTTTGTTGTTTGTTTGTTTGCTGCAATCAAGGTGTTTGATGAAATGGCCGAAAGAGATTCAAATTTGAATTTTGGATTCAAACTTGGTGGGTTTGCTAGGCACATACTAGGGAGTATCTGGTTAGTTGGATTATGTTGGAATTATGCCCTAGAGGCAATAATAAAGATGTTATTATTATAATTCTTGTTCATGATAAAGTTTATCTTCCATGCTAGAATTATATTAAGCAGAAACTTTAATACTTGTGTGGTTTGTGAACAACACCGTGTCCCTAGTATGCCTCTATGGACTAGCTCATTGATTAATGATGGTTAAGGTTTCCGAACCATAGGCATGAGTTGTCGATTAATAATGAGATCATATCATTGGGAGAATGATATGATGGACATACCCAAACTAAGCGGAGCAATTAGATCGTGTCATCGTGTTCATCTTTGTGCTTTTCTTATGTCAAATATTGTATTCCTTAGACCATGAGATAATACAACCCCTGGTATCGCAAGAAAGCTTTGAGGTCATCAAACGTCATCCTATGAGAGGGTGATCATAAAGGTGTCTCTCGTGTGATCGAAAAGTACCCTTGGGTTGTATGTATCGAGATGGGATTTGTCCCTCCCAAGTCGGAGAGATATACTGGGCCCACCGTAATCGATATCAACACCGCTTGCAAGCATGTGGTTAAGGAGTTAATCACAAAGTGATATTGGATTACGGAATGAGTAAAGTACTTGCTGTGAACGAGATTGAACTAGGTATGACGGTACCGACGATCAAATCTCGAGCGAGTAAAATATCGCGAGACGAAGGGAATATATATATGGGATTGATTGAATCCTGGCATCGTGGTTCATCCGATATGATCATCGATGAATGTGTGGGAGTCAATATGGGTTTCCAGACCCCGATGTTGATTTTTGATAGAAGATCATGTCTGCATATTCTTGAACCCGAAGGGTCAGACACTTAACGTGTCTCGACACTAGGATAGATTGGATAATTGGTTTATGAGTTTTTGTTCGGAGTCTTGGATGGGATCCGGGATATCACGAGAGGTTCTGGAATGGTCCGGAGAATAAGATCCATATAAGGCTGTGCAGTTTTTGGAGTTCGGAATTGTTTCGGGTTAATCGGTATTGTACCGGAAGCTTCTAGAACCTTCTGGAGGGGGACCTGAAGGGAATATGCCCTGAGAGGCAATAATAAAGTGTTTATTATGTGTATTCCAAGTATATGATAGATGTTTATTTTGCATGCTATAATTGTATTAATACGGAAACGATAATACATGTGTGTTTAATAAACAAATGTAAAAGTTCCTAGTTATGCCTCTCTCATAAACTAGCTCGTTGATTAACAAGATGATCAAGGTTTCCTGATCATGGACATTGGATGTTGTTAATAACGGGATCACAACATTAGTGTAATGGTGTGATGAACATTCATCCGAAGTATAGCATTACGATCAAAGTCATTGAGTTTATATTGCTATAACAACTTACGAAGTGATCCTAATCCTTAGACCATGAGATCATGTCAATCACTAACACCGGAAGAGTTTCTTGATAACATCAAATGTCACACCGTAACAGGGTGATTATAAAGATGGATTCAGAACTAATAAAGTGTTATGTTGAGGCTCATGGATCGAGAGTGGAATTTGTTCATCCCGATGACGGATAGATATACTCTGGGCCCTCTCGGTGATATCACATTGATTAGCTTGCAAGCAAGTGATTTGATCACTAGAATGTTATATCACAACGAGAAAAGAGTGCATGTCGATGAGATCAAACTAGGTATGGAGATACCGATGATCAAGCTCGGACATGTAATATATCGTGAAACAAAGGGATTAAGATATACTAGCGTAAAAGGTTCCGATCACAAGAAAGTCATCGTTGAATGTGTGGAGTCATTATGGGTCTCAGATCCCGCTCGATTATTGATCCGAGAGGGTCTCATCATGTCCGCATTATTCACGAACCGTAGGGTGACACACTTAAGAGACACCGACATCCAATTGGAGCAAATGTTTCATGCGAAAGAATGAACAAGCGAGAATTTATTTCACTAGATACCAAACAGGTTTTGGTGAAATTGCATAAAGTGGTTATGCATGTGAAATAGAATTCTAGCAAGGTTATTTGTGAATGTTTGTCATTAAAGTAATTGACAAAATTCTGAATAAAATAAAAGAGTTTTATTTAATGAGAGTTTGCATTAAATTTGGTGGAAATTTAATGGGAATTTGAGTGGACTTTTGAGTGGAGGGAATTTAAAGGAGATTTGTGAGTGGAGTGTCCACCCACATGAAGAGGGAGGGCAAGGGGCAGCCCCCATGCGCTGCCACCCCCTTTGGGGTTCCCTCCTCCTATAAAAGGCCCCCTCCTCACTTGTCTCACACACCTCCTCGTGAAGGATCTCTCTCCCCTCTAGAATTTATCCCCATGGTCTCGGACTAGCGAGATACATGTTCCCGTGGCTATTCGGCAAGAAAGAGTTGTGCTTCCTGCATCGCTGGAGTGAGGAGGCGGAGGTTGCTCGGTGCCTCGAACGTGTGTGCGAGCACGGATGCGCCGCTGATTTGCGGCGCTAGGACTTCCTCTCGATCTTGAGATCGGCAAGAGATCGTCTACATCAACCACGAGTTGAACTCGTTAAGCTTTGTCGGTCTTCAAGGGTATGTTCTCTACGGATATACATCCTCGCTGTTTGTATCTAGTAGATAGATCTTGGTATATAGTTCACATCGAGGAAAATTTTTGTTTTCTATGCCGCGAACCCTACAAAGGGTATCGAGCCGGATCGATGCGGAGATACTTTACACGGGGAGTACACATATGAGTATGTGGGCGATGATGATCATGTTGTTGCTCCTTTGTTGTAATTTTGGATATTGGTGGCATAGTGGGATGAAGCGGCCCGGACAAACTTTACATGTCCTCGCACATGAGACCTGTTCCACGCTTGACATGCAACTAGTTTGCATAAGTGGCTAGCGGGTGTCTGCCTCCTACTATAGTCAATATCTATTTTGCAAGCGAGTTGTCAACAATTTGATTATCCTCGCTGTGGTTCATGTTCGTGAGTAAGAACGGTTCTATCTCGAAAGCCCTAAGCCACGTAAAACTTGCAATGGATAAATTAGAGGCCTAGTTTAGATTGTTGTTTGGGCTAGTGTTATGATATGGTAGTGTTGTAAGTAGAAGTATGAGATGATACTCTTACACACATAGCGGTAAAATCCATAGACCTTGGATTTACACATATAGGTATGATAGTGATCATACCACGATGCACATGATAGAGATCATCTGCGGGAACCATATAATTTCACTAATAAACATATGATGTTTGATAGCATCTTATATTGCTTGTTTAGCGCTTTGTTAGCATAATAAGATGATACCTCATTTAAATATCAAGATAAGAATGTGTTCTTCCTTTAGTATGCACCGATTATGTTTTTCGTCGCTCCAAGACATCACGTGATGATCGGGTGTTATTGGATCCACGACCATATTTCGGGTGTAAAACAGTTACACATGCGAATACTAAGGTTCTAACTTACAGCCTAGCATGTACAAACATGGCCTCGAACACGTAATCGAAAGGTTAAGCATGAGTCATATAGTTGATATGATGCCCATTTGATGCTCGCCTTTGAAGCTATACCGACTCACGTGATGATCGGACTTGGTGTAGTGGATTTGGTTCATGTAATCACCAAAAAGGCACGAGGGATGTCGTTTTTGAGTGGGAGTTCATTCGTAATAAAGATTAGTTGAACTCAATCTATCATACACTTAGTCTAAACTTTACAAATTCTGTTGTAGATGGCACCACCTGCTTTTAATTTCAATGTGTTAATGGAGAAAGAGAAACTAGCAACGAACGGTAGCAACTTTACCGAATGGGCCATGAATTTGAGGATTCTCCTCTCACGCACAAAAAGCAATATGTTCTAGAAGCGCGTTAGGCCCCACCTTTGATGATGCCCTGACGAGGAGAAGAATGTCTATCGACTGTCAGAGGACCACAACTTAGTTCATTGCGGCATATTGTATGGGCTAGAGCCGAACTTCAAAGCGTTTCAACGGGCAATGCATTTGATACAATGGGTGAGTTGAAATGATTTTCGACACACATGCTGCTGTAGAGAGCTACAACGCTCGTAAAAGTTCTTTAGTCTGATGATGGAAGAGCACTCCGTTAGTGAGCATGTACTCAAGATGTCGGGTTACGCCGATAAGCTTGTGTCCTTGGGAATATCGATTCCCATTGACTTAGGCATCCATCGTGTTCGCGGTCTACGCCACCTAGCTATAAGAGCTTCGGATGAACTATAATATGCAAGGCATGAAGAAGTCTCTCCCGAGCTCACAATGCTTAAAACCGAAGTGGAGATCAAAAGGAACATCAAGTGTTGATGATCAATAGGAACACCGGTTTCAAGAAAGACAAGAAGGAAAACGGAAGGAAGTAAGGCGGCAAGCTTGCGGCGCTGAAAAGAAAACCCGAGTTGGACCTAAGTCGATTCAAAGTGCTACTATTGTAAGGGGAATGGCCATCGAAATAACTGCCCCAAGTATCCGGCAGACAAGAAGGCCGCAAGGCAAACAAAGGTATATATGATATACATGTTATTGATGTGTACTTGACTAGTGCTCGCAGAGCACCGGGTATTTGATACGGTTGGTTGCTAATATTTGTAACTCGAATCGGGCTGCGAACAAGCTGACCGCTAGCAAGGGGTGAGGTCAAGATGCGTGTCGGCAATGGATCAAGCGTTGATGTGATCGCCTTAACGCCGCCTCTCCACTTGCCGTCGGGATTAGTTATAAACTTAAATAAATGTTATCCGGTGCACCGAGCATGAACATTGTATCCGGATCGTGTTTGATGCAAGTGGTTATTCATTAAATCCGAGAACAATGGTTGTTCCATTTATATGAATGAAATCTTTATGGTCATGCACCGGCGATGAATGGTTTATTTCTATTAGATCTCGGTGATAATGTTACACGTATTCATAATGTTGATGCTAAAAGGATTAAACTTAATGATGATATATCCTCATATTTGTGGCACTGCTGTCTAGGTCATATTGGCGTTAAACGCATGAAGAAGCTCCATTCGGATGGACTTTTGGAATCACTTGATTATGAATCATTTGATACATGTGAGCCATGCCTTATGGGCAAGATGACTAGAACGCCGTTTTTCGGTTCAATGGAACGGGCGACAGATTTGTTGGAAATCATACATTCTGATGTATGTGGTCCAATGAGTGTGTCGTGTGAGGTGGATATTGTTATTTTGTTACTTACGGATGATTTGAGTAGATACGGTTATATCTACTTGATGAAACACAAGTCTGAAACCTTTAAAAGTTCAAGGAATTTCAGAATGAAGTGGAAAATCATCGTAATAGAAAGATCAAATTTCTACTACGGTCGGAGGTGAGTATCTAAGTTACGAGTTTAGCACTCACATGAAAGAGTGTGGAATTGTTTCACAACTCACACCTGCCGAACACCACAAAGGAAATGGTGTGTCGAACGTCGTAATCGCATTTTATTAGATATGGTTCGATCTATGATGTCTCCGACGGACTTGCCGTTGTCATTTTGGGGTTATGTACTAGAAACCGCTGCATTCACTTTAAATCGGCACCATCTAAATCCGTTGAAAAGACACCGTATGAATTGTGGTTGGGAAACAAACCTATGCTGTCATTTCTTAAAGTTTGGGGATGCGATGTTTATGTGAAGAAACTTCAACCGGATAAACTCGAACCCAAAGCGGAAAAATGCGTCTTCATAGGATACCCTAAAGAAACTATTGGGTATTCCTTCTATCACAGATCAGAGGGCAAGGTTTTGTTGCTAGAATGGATCCTTTCTAGAGAAAGAGTTTCTCCGAAAGGTGTGAGTAGTCAAGGTAGAACTCAAGAGGTTAGGAACCTTCTTCAAAGTATGGCGAGTAGCGCAGCGCCGAAGTTGTTCCGGAGTTGGCTCCACCGCTGAAGAGGGAACTAATGATAATGATCATGAAACTCCAAAAGAGAGTACTACAACCTCGCAGTGTCAAACAGACGTGCAGCCCACAGTAGACGGAAATCCTGTCATGAATTTCATGGTTGATGAAAATGATGACCCTGTGACGTATGAAGAAGCGATGATGAGCCCGGATTCCAACAAATGGTTAGAAGCCATGAAATCCGAGATGGAATCCATGTATGAAAATCAAGTTTGGAACTTGGTGGAACTACCTCACGACCGAAAGGCCGTGGAGAACAAATGGATTTTCAAAAGGAAAACTGATGCTGATGGTAATGTGACCGTCTATAAAGCTCGACTTGTCGCAAAGGGGTTTCGACAAATTCAAGGAGTTGACTACGATGAGACTTTCTCTCCCGTAGCGATGCTAAAGTCAGTTAGGATCATGTTAGCAATTGCTGCATATTTCGATTATGAGATATGGCAGATGGATGTCAAAACCGCGTTTCTCAATGGGAATATTGAAGAAGAGTTGTATATGATACAACCAAAGGGTTTTTTCGATCCTAAGGATGCTAACAACGTGTGCAAGCTTCAGCGATCCATCTATGGATTGAAGCAAGCATCACGAAGTTGGAATCTCCGCTTTGATGAGGTGATCAAAGAGTTTGGATTTGTCCAAACTTATGGAGAAGCTTGTATTTACAAGAAAGTGAGTGGGAGCAATGTGGCATTTCTGATATTATATGTGGATGACATATTATTGATCGGAAATGATATAGATCTTTTAAACAGTGTTAAAAGTTATCTAAACAGCAAATTTTCAATGAAGGACCTAGGTGAAGCGTCATACATATTAGGCATAAAGATCTATAGAGATAGATCTAGGCGCCTAATAGGGCTATCGCAAAGTACATACCTTGATAAGATTTTAAAGAAGTTTAAAATGGACGGAAGTAAGAAGGGGTTCTTACCTATGTTGCAAGGCAAGACATTGAGTAAGACTCAAAGTCCGGCTTCGGCGGAAGAAAGAGATATAATGGACAAAGTCCCCTATGCTTCATCCATAGGCTCTATAATGTACGCCATGCTATGTACAAGACCGGATGTGGCACATGCTATTAGTTTGACTAGTAGGTACCAATCGGATCCAGGTTCGGAACACTGGATAGCGGTCAAGAATATCCTTAAGTACTTACGAAGAACTAAGGATATGTTTCTTGTATACGGAGGTGAAGAAGAGCTCGTCGCTAAGTGTTATGTCGACGCTTAGCTTTGATAATCGATCCGGATGACTCTAAGTCTCAATCCGGATACGATTTCATGAAAGGCGGAGCGTTAGTTGGAGGAGCTCCAAACAACCTGTGGTAGCGGATCAACAACGAGGTCGAATATGTTGTCGCTTGAGCGGCTCAGAAGCGCTTTGGATGAAGGAGTTCATATCCGAACTAGGAGTGGTGGCAAACGCGTTGGACCCAATGGTGATCTATTGTGACAACAATGGTGCCATTGCCAATGCCAAAGAGCCAAGGTCTCACAAGCATTCCAATCATATTAAGCTGCTTTCACTCCATCCATGAGAATGTCAAGGATGGAGATATAAAGATTTAGAAGTACATACGGATCTCAATGTAGCAGATCCGCTGACTAAAACTCTCCCTAGAGCAAAACATGATCAACACGAACTCAATGGGTGTTAGATTTATCACTATGTAACTAGATTATTGTCTCTAGTGCAAGTGGGAGATCAAGGGAATATGCCCTGAGAGGCAATAATAAAGTGTTTATTATGTGTATTCCAAGTATATGATAGATGTTTATTTTGCATGCTATAATTGTATTAATACGGAAACGATAATACATGTGTGTTTAATAAACAAACAGAAAGTTCCTAGTTATGCCTCTCTCATAAACTAGCTCGTTGATTAACAAGATGATCAAGGTTTCCTGATCATGGACATTGGATGTTGTTAATAACGGGATCACAACATTAGTGTAATGGTGTGATGAACATTCATCCAAAGTATAGCATTACGATCAAAGTCATTGAGTTTATATTGCTATAACAACTTACGAAGTGATCCTGATCCTTAGACCATGAGATCATGTCAATCACTAACACCGGAAGAGTTTCTTGATAACATCAAACGTCACACCGTAACAGGGTGATTATAAAGATGGATTCAGAACTAATAAAGTGTTATGTTGAGGCTCATGGATCGAGAGTGGAATTTGTTCATCCGATGACGGATAGATATACCTGGGCCCTCTCGGTGATATCACATTGATTAGCTTGCAAGCAAGTGATTTGATCACTAGAATGTTATATCACAGGAACGAGAAAAGAGTGCATGTCGGTAACGAGATCAAACTAGGTATGGAGATACTGATGATCGAATCTCGGACATGTAATATATCGTGAAACAAAGGGATTAAGATATACTAGCGTAAAAGGTTCCGACGATCACAAGAAAGTCATCGTTGAATGTGTGGGAGCCGATGGGTCTCGAGATCCTCGCTTCGATTATTGATCCGAGGAGGGTCTCGATCATGTCCGCATTATTCACGAACCGTGGGGTGACACTTAAGAGACACCGACATCCAATTGGAGCAAATGTTTCATGCCGAAAGAATGAATAAGCGCAGGAATTTATTTCACTAGATACCAAACAGGTTGGGTGAAATTGCATAAAGTGGTTATGCATGTGAAATATAATTCTAGCAAGGGGTTATTTGTGAATGTTTGTCATTAAAGTAATTGACAAAATTCTGAATAAAATAAAAGAGTTTTATTTAATGAGAGTTTGCATTAAATTTGGTGGAAATTTAATGGGAATTTGAGTGGACTTTTGAGTGGAGGGAATTTAAAGGAGATTTGTGAGTGGTGTCCACCCACATGAAGAGGGGAGGGCAAGGGGGAAGCTCCCATGCGCCGGCCACCCCCTTGGGGTCCCCCCCCTCCTCCTATAAAAGGACCCCCCCTCCTCACTTGTCTCACACACCTCCTTGTGAAGGATCTCTCTCCCCCTCTAGTATTTATCCCCCATGGTCTCGGACTAGCGAGATACATGTTCCCGGTGGCTATTCGGCAAGAAAGAGTTGTGCTTCCGCTGCATCGCTGGAGCGAGGAGGCGGAGGTTGCTCGGTGCCTCGAACGTGTGTGCGAGCACGGATGCGCTGCTGATTTGCGGCGCTAGGACTTCCTCTCGATCTTGAGATCGGCAAGAGATCGTCTACATCAACCACGAGTTGAACTCGTTAAGCTTTGTCGGTCTTCAAGGGTATGTTCTCTACGGATATACATCCGCCCGTTGTTTGTATCTAGTAGATAGATCTTGGTATATAGTTCACATCGTAGGAAAATTTTTGTTTTCTATGCTGCGAACCCTACAGGACCAACGTGGCCCCACCTGCCGGGAGGGGGCATGGGCCTACGAGGGAGTGCTCTGGTCGCATTGGGCCAGGGGCACAAGGCCCCATAGTCCCAACCGGCCAAGCCCTAGGGGAAACCCTAGGGAGAGCTTCTAGAAGGAGGGGGAAACTTGCCCCCCACTCCTTCCCCTTGGCCGCCGGCCCTAGGCTTGGAGGAGGGGCAAGGGGCAGCCGTCCACCCCTCTATATAAAGAGGGCTGGGGGCGCACCCTCCCCCTACACCTCCTCCTCAAGCCCTAGCCGCCCTGCTGCCCTCCTCTCTCTCTCCCTCCAAACTGCGCGTAGGCGAAGCCCTGCTGCAGAAACTCTCCACCACTTGCACCACGTCGCCGCGTTGTAGATCCAATCCGTCTCTCCACCATACTTGCTGGACCAAGGAAGGAGGAGACGTCGAGGTGCTGCACGTGTGAATCTCTCGGAGGCATCGCCACTTGCGGTGTTAGATCGGATCGGATCGCGAGGAGGAGAAGTGAGTACGACTACATCACCCACGTTCCGACGAACGTTGCGCTGTGCGAATCTTCAAGGGTATGAAGATCTCATCTATTCCCCCTCGTTATTTGCATCTCCTAGATTAGATATTGGCTTTCCCCGTTCGCATCCGTAGAATTTTTTTGATTTACTATGCTGCGAAACCCTTCAGTGGTATCAGAGCTAGATCTATGCGTAGATGTGTTTCACGAGTAGAACGCAACATGGTTGTTGCGGGCGTTGATGTTTTCTGTTGCAAGCCTCTTGTTTGTGTTCTTCTTATGACGCGGGATAGTGAGATCGAAGCGGTCCAGGCCAACCTTACGACGCCGTTTCATGAGACCGGCTCCGCACTTGACGTGTGGCTTGTTCCACACATGCGGCTGGTGGATGCCAGTTTCTCTCACTATAGTTGTCATGGGATTTACACCGAAGTTTGGAAACCATAATATCACCGTTGTGGCTTTCCGTAGGTAAGAATCGTTCTTAGTATGCTACTCCCATAAGCCACGTAAAACATGCAACAACAAAGTAGAGGCATCTAACTTGTTTTTGCAGGGAGTGTTTTCTGTGATATGGTATGGCCCAAGATGTGATGTGTATGTTGTATGCAATGATCATGTTTTGTAATGTTTCACGACTTGCATGTCGATGAGTACACAACCGGCAGGAGCCATATGGTTGTCTTTATAATTGTGTATGACCTGTGTGTCAACTTCTTATGCGCCATGTAATAGCTTTACTTCATCGCTAAGTAGTTAGCAATAGTTGTAGTTGCTGTTCGTGGTGGAGGCAATCATGGTGGAGTGATGGAGATCATGCCGGCACGCACAAGATGGAGATCATTGCGCGAAGATTGGCTATACCATGTCACATAAAGTTATATGCATGTGATGTTTATCCTTTTATGTATCTTATTATGCTTAGATCGCGACGGTAGCATTATAAGATGATTCTTCACTTAAAGATCAAGATAAAACTGTGTTCTCTCCATGTATGCACCGTTGCGAAAGTTTGTCGTGTTCAAGCATCATGTGATGATCGGATGCTATAAACTCTACGTTCACATACAACGAGTGCAAGCCAGTTTTGCACACGCGGAAATACTTGGGTTTGACTTGATGAGCCTAGCATGTACAGACATGGCCTCGGAGCACAAGAACCGAAAGGTTAAGAATGAGTCATATGAATGATGTGATCGACACTTCGTTGTCCACCATTGAAACAACATCTCTTCTCGTGAAGATCGGATTAGGTGTGGTGAATTTGGATCATGTTCACTAAACAGCTTGAGGGATGTTGAATTTAGTGGGAGTTCATCTAGTAATTTGATTAAGTTGAACTAGTTATCATGAACATAGTCTAATTGTACTTGCAAATATTGTAGATCAAATGGCTAAGTCCAACTTCAACTTCAACGTTTTTGCTGAGAAAGAAAAGCTTAAGAACAATGGGTCTAACTTCACCAACTGGTTCCGCAATCTGAGAATCATTCTCTCTGGCAGACAAAAGGACCATGTCCTTGAAAATGCGCTAGGTGACGCCCCTGCTGTAGATGCGCCGGCTGATGAGAAAGCTGTCTATGAGTCGCGCAAAGATGATTATGGTGTGATTAAGAGCACCATGTTATTTGCTATGGAATCGGACCTTCAAAACCGTTTTGAAGATTATCCCGGGCCCTTTGAGATTCTTGAGGAGCTGAAAACTATGTTTTAGACTCAGGCCCGTTCTGAGAGATATGAGATCTCTGAGAAGTCTTTAACTGCAAGATGGAGGAAGGGAGTTCCGTTAGTGAGCACGCCATAAAGATGTCGGGCTACACTCAACGCATTGAGCAACTGGACTGCAAGATTCCAGAGGAGCTCAAGATTGACAGGGTTCTGCAATCACTCCCTCCCAGCTACAAAAGTTTTTTAGTGACTCATAATCAGATAGGCTCCACTGATACAATCACCGAGCTCTTCTCTAAGCTGAAAGCTGCGGAGGTGGACATCAAAAAGGATAATCATGTGTTGATGGTCAACAAGCCCCCGACCTTTAAGAAAGGTAAGGGTGCAAAGAAGCCCTTCAAGAAAGGCGGCAAGCGCCAGTTCTTCTGAGAAGAAGCTCAAGTATGGACCAAAGCCGGACCGAAAGTGCTTCTATTGCAAGGACAAGGGTCATCGAAGTTTATCGTCCAAGTACTTAGCGGACAAGAAGGCTGGCACCATCAAAGGTATATTTGATATACATGTTATTGATGTTTTCCTTACTAGCCCTCGTTGTAGTGCCTAGGTATTTGATACTGGTTCAGTTGCCATAATATTTGTAACTCAAACAGAGCTACGAATAGACGGCCATTGCGAGGATGAGGTGACGATGCGCATTGGCAACGGATCAAGAGTTGATGTGATGGCCGCACGCCTCCTTAGTTTTACCTTCGGGATTAGTTTTAAACCTCAATAAGTGTTATTATGTGCTGCGCTGAGCATGAACATTATTTCGATCGTGTTTATTGCAAGACGGTTATTCATTTAAATCTGAGAATAATGGTTGTTCTATTTATATGAGTAACATCTTTATGGTCATGCACCCGTGAATGGTTTATTTCTTCCGAATCACGAAGGGATGAAACACACATCCATAACATTGAGGCTAAGAGATGCAAAGTAGATAGTGATAATACTACTTATTTGTGGCAATCGTCTCAGGTCATATTGGTGTAAACGATGAAGAAACTCCATTCGATGGACTTTTGGAGTATCTTGATTTTGAATCATTTGACACATGTGAACCATGCCTCATGGGCAAGATGATCAAAACCCGTTCTCGAATGATGGAGCGAGCAACGGACTTGTTGGAAATCATACATACCGATGTATGCGACCAATGAGTGTTTCGGACCACGGTGGATATCGCTATTTTCTCACTTTTACCGATGACTTAAGTAGATATGGGTATATCTATTTAATGAAACATAAATATGAAACATTTGAAAAGTTCAAGGAATTTCAGAATGAAGTGGAGAACCATCGTAACAGAAAGATTAAGTTTCTACGATCCGATCGTGGAGGTGAATATTTGAGTTATGATTTTCTCACGCATCTTAAAGCAAGCGGAATCGTTTCGCAACTCACGCCACCCGGAACACCACAGCGCAATGGTGTGTCTGAACGCCGGAATCGAACTCTATTAGATATGGTCCGATCGATGATGTCTCTTACTGATTTGCCATTATCATTTTGGGGTTATGCATTAGAAACCGCTGCATTCACTTTAAATAGGGCACCATCTAAATCCGTTGAGACGACACCGTATGAACTGTGGTTTGGTGTTAAACCTAAGTTGTCGTTTCTTAAAGTTTGGGGATGCGAAGCTTACATCAAGAAATTGATGCCGGACAAGCTCGAACCCAAAGCGGAGAAATGCGTTTTCATAGGATAGCCTAAGGAAACTATTGGGTATACCTTCTATCACAGAACCGAAGGCAAAGTGTTTGTCGCAAAGAATGGTTCCTTTCTTGAGAAGGAGTTTCTCTCGAAAGAAGTGAGTGGGAGGAAAGTAGAGATAGACGAGGTTGTTGAACCTTCTCTTGAGTTGGAGAGTAGCGCAGCACCTGAAATTGTTCCAGTGCCGCCTGCACCAATAATAGAGGAAGCTAATGACAAGGATCATGAAGCTTCGGACGATGCTACTACTGAACGACGTAGGTCGACAAGGTCGCGTGCCCCTCCTGAGTGGTACGGCAACCCTGTCTTAAATATCTTGTTAGTAGATGACAGTGAACCTGCGAACTATGAGGAAGCGCTGATGAGCCCAGACTCTAAGAAATGGATAGAGGCCATGAAATCCGAATTGGGATCCATGAGCGAAAACCAAGTATGGACTTTGGTAGACCCTCCTAGCGACTGAAAGTCCGTTGAGTGCAAATGGATCTTCAAGAAGAAAACGAACGCGGATGGTAATGTTACCGTCTATAAAGCACGGCTTGTCGCGAAAGATTTTCAACAAGTTCAAGGTGTTGACTACGATGAGACTTTCTCTCCCGTAGCGATGTTTAAGTCCATTCGGATTTTATTAGCAATTGCTGCGTTTCATGATTATGAAATATGGCAGATGGATGTCAAGACTGCGTTCCTCAATGGCAACATTGATGAAGAGTTGTATATGATGCAACCCGAAGGTTTTGTCGATCCTAAGGATGCTGATAAAGTATGCAAGCTTGAGCGTTCCATTTATGGACTGAAGCAAGCATCTCGGAGTTGGAACCTTCATTTTGATCAAGTGATCAAGAGCTTTGAATTTGTTCCAAATTGCTACGAAGCTTGTATCTACAAGAAAGTGAGTGGGAGCTCAGTGACATTTCTGGTACTATATGTGGATGACATATTGATTATTGGAAATGACATTAACATGCTTAACGATGTGAAGAGTTATTTGAACAAATGTTTTTCTATGAAAGACCTAGGGGAAGCTGCTTATATTTTGGGCATCAAAATCTATAGAGATAGACAAAGACGCCTGATAGCTTTAAGCCAGAGTACATACCTAGACAAAGTTCTGAAAAGGTTCAGAATGGATAAGGCAAAGAAAGGTTCAAAGGCCTATGTTGTCGTGTAAGATATTGAGCAAGGCTTAATGTCCAGCTACGGTAAATGATAGAGAAGCTATGGGCAAAGTGCCTTATGCCTCGGCCATAGGTTCTATCATGTATGCCATGTTGTGTACTAGACCGATGTGTCCAATGCTCTTAGTTTGACGAGCAGATATCAAAGTGATCCAGGAGTGGAACACTCGACAGCCGTGAAGAATAACCTAAAGTACCTAAATAGGACTAAAGAAATGTTCTTAGTCTATGGGGGTGAAGAACAGCTCGTCGTAAAAGGTTACGTCGACGCTAGTTTCTACAATTTAGAAGGATGATTCTAAATCTTACAGTGATACGCTTATATTTTGAATGGAGGAGCTGTGAGCTAGAGAAGCTACAAGCAAAGCATGATCGCGATCATGATCTAAGAGAAGCGAATACATGGTCAGAAGCGTCAAGTGAAGGAGTTTGGATCAGAAACTTCATCACTGAGCTTGGTGTGGTTCCAAGTGCATTGGACCCACTGGAGATATTTTGTGACAACACTGGCGCCATAGCACTCGCTAAGGAACCAAGATATCATCCAAAAACCAAGCATATCAACCGCAAGTTTCATATAATCCGAGATTATATAGCAGATGGAGATCTGAAGATTAGCAAAGTAAACTAGATTATTGACTCTAGTGCAAGTGGGAGACTGTTGGAATTATGCCCTAGAGGCAATAATAAAGATGTTATTATTATAATTCTTGTTCATGATAAAGTTTATATTCCATGCTAGTATTGTATTAAGCGGAAACTTTAATACTTGTGTGGTTTGTGAACAACACCGTGTCCCTAGTATGCCTCTATGGACTAGATCATTGATTAATGATGGTTAAGGTTTCCGAACCATAGGCATGAGTTGTCGATTAATAATGAGATCATATCATTGGGAGAATGATATGGGAGAATGATATGATGGACAGACCCAAACTAAGCGGAGCAATTAGATCGTGTCATCGTGTTCATCTTTGCGAAGCTTTTCTTATGTCAAATATTGTATTCCATAGACCATGAGATAATACAACTCCCTGGTATCGGAAGAAAGCTTCGAGGTCATCAAACGTCATCCTATGAGAGGGTGATCATAAAGGTGTCTCTCAGGTGATCGGAAAGTACCTGTTGGGTTGTATGTATCGAGATGGGATTTGTCCCTCCCAAGTCGGAGAGATATACTTTGGGCCCACTCGGTAATCGATATCAACACCGCTTGCAAGCATTTGGTTAAGGAGTTAATCACAAAGTGATATTGGATTACGGAACGAGTAAAGTACTTGCTTTGAACGAGATTGAACTAGGTATGACGGTACCGACGATCAAATCTCGGGCGAGTAAAATATCGCGAGACGAAGGGAATATATATATGGGATTGATTGAATCCTGGCATCGTGGTTCATCCGATATGATCATCGATGAATGTGTGGGAGTCAATATGGGTTTCCAGACCCCGCTGTTGATTATTGATAGAAGATCATGTCTGCATATTCTCGAACCCGAAGGGTCACACACTTAATGTGTCTCGACGCTAGGATAGATTGGATAATTGGTTTATGAGTTTTTGTTCGGAGTCTCGGATGGGATCCGGGATATCACGAGAGGTTCCGGAATGGTCCGGAGAATAAGATCCATATAAGGCAGTGCAGTTTTTGGAGTTCGGAATTGTTTCGGGTTAATCGGTATTGTACCGGAAGCTTCTAGAACCTTCTAGAGGGGGACCAACGTGGACCCACCTGCCGAGAGGGGGCATGGGCCTACGAGGGAGTGCCCTGGTCGCATTGGGCCAGGGGCACAAGGCCCCATAGTCCCAACCGGCCAAGCCCTAGGGGAAACCCTAGGGAGAGCTTCTAGAAGGAGGGGGAAACTTGCCCCCCACTCCTTCCCCTTGGCCGCCGGCCCTAGGCTTGGAGGAGGGGCAAGGGGCATCTGCCCACCCCTCTATATAAAGATGGCTGGGGGCGCACCCTCCCCCTACACCTCCTCCTCAAGCCCTACCCGCCCTGCTGCCCTCCTCTCTCTCTCCAAATCGCGTAGGCGAAGCCTCACGCAGTAAACTCTCCACCACTTGCACTGCGCCGCGTTGTAGATCCAATCTGCCTCTCCACCATACTTGCTGGACCAAGGAAGGAGGAGACGCCGAGGTGCTGCACGTGTGCATCTCTCAAGGCATCGCCACTTGGTGTTAGATTGATCGGATCGCGAGGAGGATAAGCGACGACTACATCACCCATGTTCCGATTTAACGCTCATTGCATGCGAATCTTCAAGGGTATGAAGATCTCATCTATTCCCCCTCGTTGTTTGCAGCTCCTAGATTAGATATTGGCTTTCCCCGTTCGCATCGTAGAATTTTTTTGATTTACTATGCTGCGAAACCCGTCAGTGGTAGCAGAGCTAGATCTATGCGTAGATGTGTTTCACGAGTAGAACGCAACATGGTTGTTGCGGGCGTTGATGTTTTCTGTTGCAAGCCTCTTGTTTGTTAATAACTTCCAAGACTCAAGGAAACTCTTGTGTTATCTCCCAACGAGTACTTTTCTTTAACGCCTTTAAGTTAGGCATAAGAAGCAAGAATAATCAAGTATTTTCAAATGAGGCATTAACATCAAACCTTGCTTTCAAAAGAGGGGCAAAAAGAAATTCCTTTCTCCTCATAGGGAAGTGTTCAATACCTTTCTTGAATGGAAAATGATATTTAATGGTGCCTTCTTTCATATCAATGATGGCACCAACAGTTCTAAGAAAAGGTCTTTCCAATGTAATAGGACAAGAAGCATTGTATTCAACATCCAAAACATAGAAATCCACAGGGACATAAGCATTGTTAACCATAATGAGAACATCATTGATACTCCCCATGAGTTTATTTTTAGCATTATCATTGAGTGGGACATCCAAATAACAATCTTCTAAAGGTGGCAAATCAAGCATTTCATAAATCTTCCTAGGCATAATAGAGACACTAGAACCAAGATCACATGAATCTTTGAGATCAAAGTCATTCACTTGCACATTAATAATGGGTTCCCAACTATCTTCTACTTTCCTAGGAATAGAAGCTTTGTGTTTTAACTTCTCTTCCTTAATCTTGACAAGAGCATCTGTAATTTGTTTAGTGAAAGCAACATGCATATCACTAGCATCAGGACTTCTAGCAAGCTTTTGCAAGAACACACTACTAGGGAAATGGCTATAGGTAATAAGCACATTCGTGGCTCACATGGTTGAAGTGCCCCACGGCTAAAACAGGCGTGGCTCACCTGTTGGCAGTGCCCTACTAGTAACTAGAACAACCGTGGCGCACATGACTCTAGTGCGCCACAGATATGTGTGGGCCAGGGCCCTGTTGGCCGCACGCCAAACATCTGTAGCGCACTACAGTCATGTGCACCACGGTTGTTCGTGTCAACCGTGGCGCACATGGGTGGGGTGCGCTATGCCTAAGCACATGCCCCCCTCTGCTGTGAAACGACCACAAACATCTGTGGCGCACTCTGCCTAGTGCACCACAGGGAGTAGGAACATCTGTGGCACACATGGCATAGTGCGCCACGGATGTTTCTACTCCGGGCGCGACTAGAGCTGCAGCGCCACGGATGTGTCGATTTTTTTAGGACAGCACTTTATGTGCACATGTGTGACCACATCCACCACCCACACTTCACTTTCCCCTTCTTCTTCCTCCTTAGATCTAGTCGGGATCTTCTCCTTCCCACCTCAATTTCTCCACCCATTCACCATTTTTAGCATGTAAAACTTGCTTTGGATGTTACATAAGTAATTGAGAAAGGTCTCCGGTCTCTCATCTCCTTCTCCGGTCGACGCGTGCACCTCTCCTTTCCATCTTTTTCGCGATCGACTTTGTATGTATAGATCGGTCTCTCTCTTGTGTGTTTGTATGTGAACAAGTTGCCATTTGTTTTGCCAAAATGTTGATTCATTTCCATTTTGGCAAGACTTTGGCATTTCGCAAAGGTCCTAATTTTAGGATAGGTCATGCCGAAATTTTCTATCGACCATTGCATGCATGCATTCATTATGTGGTTCTAATAGACTTCTAATTGTACCGTGTACACCGTGCAGGCAAAAATGGTCCGCATAATGAGCGAAGGCATTGTGGCTAGATTTTTGAAATGTGCGACGGCCGACATGATACGAAATAACAAGACGGATATAAGATGTCCGTGCAGAAGATGCAAACTCAACTGGGTGATCGACCCAGATTCCAGGAATCTGCAGGCGCACCTGCTCCGCCATGGTTTCATGGATGGATACACTCGTTGGATAAGCGATGACGAAGACGATGGAGACGGTGTAGGTGGCCAACATGACGATGATCATCATCACGACGAGAACGGGCGAGATGATGAAGAGTCTCCTGGAGATGGTGAAGGTGCGGAAGCATACCAGGATGATGATGATCTAGATGCCGGAGGAGCAGACGACGACGATGGAACAATGTCAGGCTGGGTGCGGGACCCTTATGTGCAAGAGCTGCTTCTCAAGCAGACGAGTGACGCCAGGGCTGCCACTAGAGAGAAAGCCTAGCTTGCGCAACTTGAGAAAGACGCGGTTACTCCATTGTATGAAGGATGCAGGCCCGATGATACCCGGTTGAATGTAACTCTCAAGGCTATGGAGATGAAGGCAAAACACAAATTGAGCGACGCAAGCTTCGACGATATGATGGCATTCTGGCACGATCATCCCCACGTCCCTGCGATCACGGTGAACATCCTCGTTTTCTCTATTGCTTCCTATAGCAACCGATAGCACACCGTCTGACCGTCGCCGCCGTCTGCCGCCGCGCAGCGCCGCCAGTCAGTGGCCAGTTGATTATATCCGTTAGATCATTATCGTGTGGCTGTGATAGAACATAGACGAGGGGGTATCGTGTGCCTCTGCGCTGCTTGATCTAAGTTAGATCCTACGGTCCAGCAAACGCGATCCGACCGAAGCGGTACCAGCCAGTAAAATCACGACGCGTGGCACTGGATGATTTAAAACAGAAATTGAAATCAGATTTAGATGCAGATTTGAAACCCTTGTAACTTTTGATCCACACGTCCAAAATTTGCAAACTTTATATCAATGGAATCAGTGGAACAAGCCCTAGCCAACCATGCAATTTGTTTAGTAAAAAGCCTCTGGTAAAATGTTTGTTTTTGCAGAAACATTTGTAAGCTTGTTTAGGTTATAAAAATTATTCCAAAATGTTTTTAAGGTTGAAATCTTTGCAAATTGGTTTGCTGTGAAATTACTGATCCTAGGAACCAACCCATGGATTTAAAAATGTATTTGGTGAATATTAGGATTGAAAAATTGAATTAGTCTAATTCTAGTCAAATAAAAATGTTGATGTTGCTATGAAAATGTTTTTGGAAGAAAAACTTTGGGAAATTGTTTTAAATCAAGCTTCATCGACCCCAAACACCAAGTTTTGTGAACTAACAACTTATTTGGTGAACAATATAAAATTATTGCTTTGCTAAAAACATTTTCCAACACATAAAATATTGTTTTTGATTTAAAAATGATATATAGACAAAACCCTTTTGCAAATGACTTTGCCACTTTGGAAAATGACCACATTGAACCTTACAAAGTTTAGAGCCTAGTGGAGACCACTTTTGCAACTAAAACTATCTTTTGCATGCTTGCATGCATGACTTGGTTTTTACCATTTTATGTGTGTTTGATTGTTTGAATATTGGTTGGAATGCTAGTTGATATTGTGTTTGCTTGATTGATTTGTAGTGAAGTTAGAAAAGTGTGAAACTAGCAAGATCAAGAAGTGAACCAACATTCCCTACCAAAAAGGCAAGTTACACTATCATCTAAAGTCCTACTATTTTCATTATATTTAGTGGATTTTTGAAACATGCATGAAAAGGATTTCTATACTTATGCTATGCTAAAATCCTAATAGGATACCTCATATATTCCTTAGAGAAAACAATGTAGTTGAAATGCTTAGCCTTGCTAAATATTTTGAGAAGAGATTCATGTTGAGATTTTATGAGGTTTAGAAAAGACTTGTGTTTTATATAATAAAACAAGGACTCAATGAACCACCTGGGTGGACAAGGTTACTCAAGTTTTGGACAAGGTGGCAACAAAAGGAACCATGTCTATGGCAATTTCTTTGTGTTGTGCACCAAAATAAAACCACCCAGGAACTTAGAGATTGAACATGTTTCTCCAATTGTGGCTTTCGTGTACAGCCACATGCTACATATGGCTCTGGCTTAGTCAACTACATTGGGAAGACCCATGCATTGTCTTCAAGTACTGAAAATGAGGGAACTCGAAACCCTACATGGGTGCCTGAAGACAAGCTAGCAATGGTGTATGGGAGGACCCTCTGGAAAGACTTCGTCACATTCTCAATCTGCCAGTCCTCCATCTGGGTGAGTACTTGGGGATAAAAATCTAAGTACTTAGTCGTGTCCCCGGTTATGGTCAATACTGAGCAACTAAAGCTTGAAGCTATGGGAAATCTCGACAGTCCAATTTCTGAAAGAAAAACTTTTAAGTGACAACAAAAGACTTGAAGCACTTGGGGGTACCAAGGAGCTCAAGAGATTTTGATAAAAACTTGAAGTACTTGGGGATTTACCAAGGAACCCAAGAGATTTTGACAAGGACTTGAACACTTGGGGATTTACCAAGGAGTTCAAGAGATTTTGACAAAGAGATTTGACAAAAGATCAAAACCATTTTAAAGATAGGATAAAATATTGCTTTCTGCAAATAAACCTAAAACCCTACTTAGCCAAAATGCATGTAATGATAGGATCCACTTATATTCTACATAGTAGTGAAACTTGCCAATACAATTCAAATGTATTGACCCTTGTGGCTGTAACTTGTAATGTTGCAGGTTTGATTGATATTAGTGAAGTTGATTGATTAGGATTACAAAGTCTACAACCAACATGTCTGCCTGTGGCACCTTGAAGATGAAGGACCCCATGCTTATAGATATTCTGCTGCAATGTAATGTAATAGCCAAATGAGCTATGTAAGATGTAATAAAATTATGTTATTCCTGGTTATAAAGTTACATTATGACCTTTGGTTCTTGATATTACATCTTAACTGTGGATGCTAGCTATTGATCCAGGGACTAGCATTGTAAACACAGGGATCTCTACCTTATTAAAGGTTGGGAACCTTACAATTTCCCAAAGGTTTTCTTCAAAAAACATTTTTAACAAATAAATAATATTTTTATTTGACTAGAAATGGTTTAAATCAAAGGTTTATTCTTTTGCTTCACCAGATATATTTTTGAAACCACAAATTGATTTCTATGGTCAGTAGGTTCAAAACAATCCATTTTCCAAAGGTTTTATCTCAAAAATCATTTTAGAACAATTTTTATATTCTAAACATGCATACACAAGTTTCTGCAAAAACAATCAATTTAGCAGAAGCATTTTACTAAACAAAGTTCATGGTCAGAAAGTACTTGCTTTGCTGAATCCATAGATATAAAATTTTAAAACTTTGGACGTGTGGTTTGAAAGTTATGAATTTTTCAAATTGGAACATCAAATAGACAAGTTTCTGGTTTTTATAAACAGGCAGGGCCACGTGGCGTGTTTTTATTCGTCGGTACCGCTTCGCTCGGATCGATCGCTGTGGAGCGTTGGATCTAAGTTTAATCATGCGGCTTAGAGGCACTACTTACCCCTTCAGGTTAGTTCTAATCTTAGTCGTCAGATCAAGATCCCACGACCCATCGCTGACCATGAAGCGGTATACCGGGCGCGGCGGTGGCGCGGTCAGACGGTGGCAGTGCTACTGATGCAGGAAGCGAGAGAGGGTGGGTAGAAGCTCACCATGTTCGCGGCATGACGCTGAAGCTCAACGTGGTCTCGGCAGGGTCAGGGGTGCATGGGGTCACTGGCGATTCCTTGCCGGAGTTCTCTCTAGCGACGGTTGCCCTCTGTTGAAGACGAAGGTGACACTACGGTGCATGACAGGGCAAGCAAAGGATGCAGTCAGATGCGCAAGATCGCGGTGAGCACGCCTGTGTGAAAGAGAAGGAGAGGTGCGGTCGGAATTTACCTCCAATGCTCGTCGGAGATATGGCAGACCACGGCGATGCTCAGTCGTGGATGAAGTCGAAGTTTTGGGGCGCCAAGGTGCAACATCGGGAGATGCAGCGAACAATGGGGAGCACGCTCGTTTGCTGCAGCGAGCAAGGGGTGGTGTAGACTAGCCAGAATCGTTGTCGGAAGGTCGTCGGAGATAGTGGCTTGTCGCAAAGAATTAGCGCAGCCTGGGGGCAGAGAGGGAGGGGCGAGTGAGGGATAATGGGGAGGAGAGGCAGGAGTTTATGTAGGGTTTCGTAGCATGGAAAACAAAAAAATTCTACCGCATTGTCACATCCCAAGATTTTCCAAATCTTGTAATGTGAAAAATAAGTGAATAAAATAAAACTTTGTTGAAAATCAGGGTGAAAAGAAACTTTTGTTTTTAAATGGAAATTAAAATCCCATATTGAACCAACTTTAATTAAAGTTTGAATTCAACAAAAATCCAAATTAAAAGAAATGCACTCCTCATAAATGCATCTGGAAATTTACACTTGGAAAATAAATCCAAACCCTAAACCCTAATGGAATAAAAATCATTTCTAAGTAATCTCCAAGCCTATAGATTTGATCCATATGGAATCTTGTCAACAAACATTTACAAATGATCAAGAATGACAAGTAGAAATATTATAAAGCCTTATAAATTGATTTCACTCAAGTTGGAGCCATAGATAAAACCTTATGAATAAAATAAGATAAGGAAATTAAATTTCCAAAGCTAATAAAGCCCTTATCTAAAATCCATACCAAATGGTGATCGAATAATCCCAAAGATATTTAAAAATATAAATAAATATCAAATAAGATTTTACAAATTGGAATCATCAAGATTGGATCTATAAATAAAAAGATAAGGATTTTATAATATGAGAAAGGAAAATTAAATAAGGAATATTCAAAGACCAAATAAATCTTGGCCTAATCCATTAACCAAATGGAATGAATATAAACCAAATCCAAATAAAATAAAAGGATAAAGAAATTCCAAAATAAAATAAATGGCATTAACCATTCTATCCCTATTTTAAATAAAGACAAATCTCTAATAAGAATAATTATATAATTCATGAGAAAATAGTATTTTGGAATTTACCCAAGTGAAATAAAAGTTGTTTAATTCAACCTATTTAAGATTAAAGAAATATTCCAAATAAACTTTAGGGAATTAAAACTATATTTAACCCCATTGGAATTAAAACAATATCCAATTCAAATGATTAATAAATCATATTAAATACTTTCCAAATAGTTCAAGATGAATTATTTGAACCAACTAAACAAATAAAAACCTACTGAAAAGATTTGGAAAGTTTAAAGAATTTAAATGGTGTTTGAAAAATATTATTTAATCATATATGATTTAAAACTAGAGCCTATTTTGAGTAAATAAAAGACCCCAAAATGAAAAAGGTTTTATTCAAAAATTGACACCAGATTATAATATAAATCAATATTTAAAGCTACACAAATTTTGGCAAAGTTTTGAATTCAAATGAGTGTTTGAACTAAATAAACAAAACCAAAACAGAATAAAAGAAAAGGGAAAAAGAAAAACAAACAGAACAAAAAAAGTAAAGGACCCAACCCAGCCTAACTAGCCCAGCAGGCCCAACAACCAGCCCACTCCCTCTCTCTCCCGCAGAAAACGATTCGCACCCGCATTTGAACCCATGAGGCCGCTGACAGATGGACCCCATCGCACCCCTTCTCTCTCTCGCTGACGCCGGCCCCCACTGCCACCTCACCATCTTCTCCACCACCACGAGATCAAGCCTCCCAGGCTGCTTCTGCCGTTAACTCCTCGGAGTAAATTACCTGTAAATGCTCGACGTTTAATCCCTGCGACCACGCCAGTTAAATCACCTCCCTCTCCTCTTTCATTCCCCTCAAACCCGCTGCGGAGCCACCAGTGCTGCTCCCATTTTACGTAATCGCTTGTCTCCGGCGAGCTCACCGAGCGACTCTGGTAACCTCGCGCCACCCCTTGCCTCCCCAAGCACGCAGGCAAGTTCCCCAGACCCTGGCGCATCTCTCTGTGGCCTCAGCTCGCCCGCGAGTGCCCTGTAGCATCGACTCCATCTTCAACTGAACGACGCCGCCGTCCGCTCCAACCCATGTCTGAGGACTTGAGTTTTGTTTAATAAAACAACTAAGTAAATCAATCACCTGGGTGGAATGGAAGGAATGGTTTGTGTTGAGTGGTTACACAAGGCCAGGGGACTGGTGAACCTTGTGTATCTCACTTGTGGAAAGCCACCCAGGAACAAAGAGATTTGAGATGTCAAATGTTGAGAAGCTTCAAGTGCAACCACTTGGCATTATGGGCTCACTCGGATCATATAGGTTGCAATAACTTAGCCAAATGGACAGTTGGTGGTAGGGGATTGATAGGTTGGAGCGCGTCCATTTTGGTCTAAGGGAAGGCTTCTGAAAGATCTTGTCTTGGTGAAACCAAGTCTTGGGGGGAAAGTGCACCACCTCTGCAGAGTGTAAAATCTAAGTACTTAGCCATGTCCCTGGTAAAGGACAATTTGAGCATCAAGACATGGAAACTATCAAGAATCTCATCATCCAAATTTCTAAGTTAAAAACTTGTGGTTGAACAAGGGTTAAAGGATCTTCAATCTTTGATTGGCAGATGTCTTGGGTGATTTTTGTGAAGCAAAATCTTAGTGTTTTCAAATGATAAGGAAAATCTATTTTGAGCAAAGCAAGCCTAAGCTCCACTTAGCCAAATGCATATAGATGATAGACTCCACTATACTACCATAGTATCACTTGCCAATACAATTCAAATGTATTGACCCTTGTGGCTGTAACTTGTTATGTTGCAGGTTTGTTTGATATTAGTGAAGTAGGATTACAAGTCTACAACCAACATGTCTGCCTGTGGCACTTTGAAGATGAAGGACCCCATGCTGATGGATATTCTGCTGCAATGTAATGTAATAGCCAAATGAGCTATGTAAGATGTAATAAATTATTTTATTCCTGGTTATAAAGTTGTGTTATGACCTTTGTTTCTTGATATTACATCTTAACTATGGATGCTAGCTATTGATCCAGGGACTAGCATTGTGAACACAGGGATCTCTACCTTATTAAAGGTTGGGAACCTAACAGATGGTATCAGAGCATTGTGTTGCCTGTAGGATTTGTAAACCCTAGGATTGGACAAAAACCCTTAGAAAAATAGGAGTTGTACTTGTTCCAAAAACTTATTTACAAAAACACTTGTAAACTCTTTCCTCAACCATTTTGGTTTCAACTCTACTTCTCTTCTATTTCAACTTGATGGAAAAACCTACCCATGTCCAAAGACTACACCATGTGCAAAGGACTTCTTCAACTCTAATGACTTCAACTTCTGCAACTCTAATGACTTCAACATCTTCAGCATATTCACCAAGGACTTCCAACTTGGATGTCACTAAGGACTACAAGTGAGACAAGGAAATCTTGCTCAAGATATGGAGACTAAGGGAATGCAAAATTAGAAGGAGTTCACTTCACTTGAAGTTTTTGTGACCAAAAATTTTCCCAAGGAAACCATGACCTCATGCAAAGAAATATCAACCAAGAAGGATGAAAAGATCACAAGTAAACCATGTAGATGGACCACCATATATAGTTAAGTCAAACACACCAACTTATGTGGTGTAACAAAAATATTTTTGGTTGCCTAAAAATATGATTGAAACTTGTTGTTTGAGTGGAATGCTTGTTTGAGATTGCTTGCACATTACTTGAGTGAATTGTGATGTGTGTGATTAGAATTGATTCCCTTAGAAATATTTTGCCTATTCTAATCCCAATCCAACCCAAACAGATGACTTCTCCAAGAAACCCCAACATCAAGAATGACAACAACAACAACAACCAAGAGAACAACATGAGAGATCAACTACTAGCAAACCAAACCCAGTTGAGCCAAGTGACAACTCAGCTTTTAGCCAACAACAATGGACTAGACCCAGCCATACAAAGGACTTTGAAACTTCAATCCCAATTGTTGCAAGGGATGGCTACTCAAATGACCAAGATGGGAGAAAAATCTTCCCAAGGAACTAATGACAACAACGATGACAAAGATGTTATTTTAGAAGGAACTCAAGCTTGCAATATTTGTGGAGACAAGGATCACACTTCCAAAGAACATGGGGATCAATGCCCCAATTGTGAAGAGGAACATCCAGTTGGCCAGTGCCTCACATCTCAAGTGACTTGTTTCCTATGTGAAGGAAATGATCATGCCCCTATTCAATGCCCCATCTATCCTATAGTTCAACAAATGAATCAAGATGGAATGCATCAAATGTTTGGAAACCTCCATAAGGGAACAACTTCTACCAAGATGGATGAAGGCAAAGTCAGAACTAAGCACCATAAGGCCAAATCCAAAGTAATCACAAAGTGTTGCTACTCTTGTGAAGAAGAAGGTCATATCTCTAGTAAATGCCCCAAGAAGAGAGAAAGATTTCCCACCTTTGTGGTAAAGTATGAAGAGCATGAATTAGAAGAACTCCTAGCTTTGGAGAGACCCAAGAAGAAGAATAAGAAATGCCCCAACCCTAGCAAGAAAGATATTACCCAAGAGCAATGTTACACTTGCAAAGAAATGGGACACTATGCCAATGAATGCCCAGAAAAGAAGAACCAAGAAGACAAACAAAAGATAGTGAAACCCAAGATGAGGAAGGATATTAGCCAAGTGATGTGCAACCACTGCAAAGAGTTAGGACATTATGCATCATATTGTCCAGAGAAGCCACCTCAAGACCTCAGCCTTATCACATGTTTCAAATGCAAGGAACTAGGCCACTACGCAAACTTCTGTTCAGGAAAGTTACACCAAGACCCCAAGAAAGACAAGATGTAATTTAGATGGAAATTTTAAGGGTGGTAGTACCCTAGATGCTTTTGAACCTACTTGTAACCCTAGCTTTCCCAAATCTCGGGACGAGATTTATTTTAAGGGTGGTAGCCTGTCACATCCCAAGATTTTCCAAATCTTGTAATGTGAAAAATAAGTGAATAAAATAAAACTTTGTTGAAAATCAGGGTGAAAAGAAACTTTTGTTTTTAAATGGAAATTAAAATCCCATCTTGAACCAACTTTAATTAAAGTTTGAATTCAACAAAAATCCAAATTAAAAGAAATGCACTCCTCATAAATGCATCTGGAAATTTACACTTGGAAAATAAATCCAAACCCTAAACCCTAATGGAATAAAAATCATTTCCAACTAATCTCCAAGCCTATAGATTTGATCCATATGGAATCTTGTCAACAAACATTTACAAATGATCAAGAATGACAAGTAGAAATATTATAAAGCCTTATAAATTGATTTCACTCAATTTGGAGCCATAGATAAAACCATATGAATAAAATAAGATAAGGAAATTAAATTTCCAAAGCTAATAAAGCCCTTGTCTAAAATCCATACCAAATGGTGAACGAATAATCCCAAAGATATTTAAAAAGATAAATAAATATCAAATAAGATTTTACAAATTGGAATCATCAAGATTGGATCTATAAATAAAAAGATAAGGATTTTATAATATGAGAAAGGAAAATTAAATAAGGAATATTCAAAGACCAAATAAATCTTGGCCTAATCCATTAATCAAATGGAATGAATATAAACCAAATCCAAATAAAATAAAAGGATAAAGAAATTCCAAAATAAAATAAATGGCATTAACAATTCTATCCCTATTTTTAATAAAGACAAATCTCTAATAAGAATAATTATATAATTCATGAGAAAATAGTATTTTGGAATTTACCCAAGTGAAATAAAAGTTGTTTAATTCAACCTATTTAAGATTAAAGAAATATTCCAAATAAACTTTAGGGAATTAAAACTATATTTAACCCCATTGGAATTAAAACAATATCCAATTCAAATGATTAATAAATCATATTAAATACTTTCCAAATAGTTCAAGATGAATTATTTGAACCAACTAAACAAATAAAAACCTACTGAAAAGATTTGGAAAGTTTAAAGAATTTAAATGGTGTTTGAAAAATATTATTTAATCATATATGATTTAAAACTAGAGCCTATTTTGAATAAATAAAAGACCCCAAAATGAAAAAGGTTTTATTCAAAAATTGACACTAGATTATAATACAAATCAATATTTAAAGCTACACAAATTTTGGCAAAGTTTTGAATTCAAATGAGTGTTTGAATTAAATAAACAAAACCAAAACAGAATAAAAGAAAAGGGAAAAAGAAAAACAAACAGAACAAAAAAAAAAGTAAAGGACCCAGCCCAGCCTAACTAGCTCAGCGGGCCCAACAACCAGCCCACTCCCTCTCTCTCCCGCAGAAAACGATTCGCACCCGCATTTGAACCCATGAGGCCGCTGACAGATGGACCCCATCGCACCCCTTCTCTCTCTCGCTGACGCCGGCCCCCACTGCCACCTCACCATCTTCTCCACCCACGCGAGGACCGCGCCCTCCCCCGGCCGTTTCCTGCCGTTAACTCCTCGGAGTAAATTACCGGTAAATGCTCGACGTTTAATCCCCGCGACCACGCCAGTTAAATCACCTCCCTCTCCTCTTTCATTCCCCTCAAACCCCGCTGCCAGTGAGCCACCAGGCTGCTCCCATTTTACGTTGCACTGCCGCTGTCTCCGGCGAGCTCACCGAGCGATTCCGGTAACCTCGCGCCACCCCTTGCCTCCCCAAGCACGCAGGCAAGTTCCCCAGACCCTGGCGCATCTCTCTGTGGCCTCAGCTCGCCCGCGAGTGCCCTGTAGCATCGACTCCGTCTTCAACTGAACGACGCCGCCGTCCGCTCCAACTCGGACGAGCTCCACAGGTAGCCTCTGACCGCACTGCCCTCTCTCTTTGATGCTCCCATGCTCCCTACTCTCCCACGCGTCTAATAGTATCATCTGCCCCCTCTCCCGTGCTCTACAGCGACGTCCCCGACGACGACAGCGCATGCCCGCCGCCAGACACCACTCCGGCGAGGAATCCCCGTAGCTCCAGCGCGCCCCTCGACAAACGGGAAGCACCTCGAGCACCCCCACGCCTCGGCGAACTCGGTGAGCCTCCTCCCTCTCCTCCTCGCTTCCTGCATCGCCAAATCTGTCGCCGACTGACCACGCCACGCGCCACTGCCCGCCACACCGCCAAATGGTCAAGGCAATAGAGTCCATAGGATCTAGATCTGACGGATGAGATTAGAACAAGAACGAAGAGGTACACTCGCCTCTGTGCCGTGCGATCCCACTTAGATCCAACAGTGCTCAAAGCTTGATCCAGACGAATCGGTACCGGCGAATAAGAACATGACACGTGGCCCAGAGTCTGTTTTAAAAACCAGAAATGATCTATGTGTTGTTCCAATTTGAAAAATTCATAACTTTCAAACCAGACGTCCAAATTTTGCAAACTTTATATCAATGGATTCAGAAAAACAAGCCCTAGCCAACCATTCACTTTGTTTAGTAAAAAGCTTCGGTAAAATGTTTGTTTTTGCAGAAACTTGTGTATGCTTGTTTAGGTTATAAAATTTATTCTAAAATGATTTGGAGGATAAAATCTTTGGAAAATGGTGTGTTTTGAACCTACTGACCATAGGAAACAAATTGTGGTTTCAAAAATGTATTTGGTGAAACAAAAGAATGAATCTTTGATTTAAACCATTTCTAGTCAAAATAAAAATATGGTTTAATTATTAAAAATGATTTTGGAGGAAAGCCTTTGAGAAATGTTTTGGAAATAAACTCTCTGACCCTAAACACAAAGTTATATGGTTTGAAAACATATTTTGTGAAACCTATAGAATTTTGCCTTATTAAAAGCATTTCTTCACCACATAAAATAATGACTTGACCTAAAAATGGCTTATGAAGTAAAATCTTATACAAATGTTTTTGCCATTTTATAAAATGACCATTAGGTGTTTTCAAATGTTTATAACCCATTAGAAACCACTTCTCCAAATAAAACAAACTTTAGCATGCTTGCATGCATTGTTTTGTTATTACTATTTTATGTGATAAATTGCTTGAATGGTAGATTGAAATATTGTTTGCTTGATTGAATTGTAGTGACTTGAAGTGTGTGAACATTGCAAAGATCAAGTAGTGGACCTTTACTCTCTACCAAAAAGGCAAGTGATGCTTCATACTTTTGTCCCATTATTTTCACTATGCACTAGTGATATTTCTAAGTAAGACTTGCATGGAATTTTGCTAAGCATAAACCATGCTATGGGAAATCCTAGTAGATGAAACCTTAGTAGAATTTTCCTAAGTTAAGATTCCTACTACTATCATGCTTAGCTTAGATAATAGAAAACAAGGGTGGAATATATATTCATGCTATGGAAAATTTCTAAGTCTGAGGACTTGAGTTTTGTTTAATAAAACAACTAAGTAAATGAATCACCTAGGTGGAATGGAAGGAATGGTTTGTGTTGAGTGGTTACACAAGGCCAGGGGACTGGTGAACCTTGTGTATCTCACTTGTGGAAAGCCACCCAGGAACAAAGAGATTTGAGATGTCAAATGTTGAGAAGCTTCAAGTGCAACCACTTGGCATTATGGGCTCTGCCTGGATCATATAGGTTGCAATAACTTAGCCAAATGGACAGTTGGTGGTAGGGGATTGATAGGTTGGAGCGCGTCCATTTTGGTCTAAGGGAAGGCTTCTGAAAGGTCTTGTCTTGGTGAAACCAAGTCTTGTGGGGAAAGTGCACCACCTCTGCAGAGTGTAAAATCTAAGTACTTAGCCATGTCCCTGGTAAAGGACAATTTGAGCATCAAGACATGGAAACTATCAAGAATCTCATCATCCAAATTTCTAAGTTAAAAACTTGTGGTTGAACAAGGGTTAAAGGATCTTCAATCTTTGATTGGCAGATGCCTTGGGTGATTTTTGTCAAGCAAAAACTTAGTGTTTTCAAATGATAAGGAAAATCTATTTTGAGCAAAGCAAGCCTAAGCTCCACTTAGCCAAATGCATATAGATGATAGACTCCAGTATACTACCATAGTATCACTTGCCAATACAATTCAAATGTATTGACCCTTGTGGCTGTAACTTGTTATGTTGCAGGTTTGTTTGATATTAGTGAAGTAGGATTACAGGTCTACAACCAACATGTCTGCCTGTGGCACTTTGAAGATGAAGGACCCCATGCTTATGGATATTCTGCTGCAATGTAATGTAATAGCCAAATGAGCTATGTAAGATGTAATAAATTATTTTATTCCTGGTTATAAAGTTGTATTATGACCTTTGTTTCTTGATATTACATCTTAACTGTGGATGCTAGCTATTGATCCAGGGACTAGCATTGTGAACACAGGGATCTCTACCTTATTAAAGGTTGGGAACCTAACACGCATACAAACAAACAAGCCAAGATCTATCTACTAGATTGTAGCAACGAGTCGATGGAATAACTCACCCTCGAAGATTCCAAAGTGTTTAACGAGAGCAGATTCTCGTGGGTGATGTAGTCGTACTCTTCCCGATCTCAAGATCGCGTAGACGATCCTTCCGGCGCTACGTTCCGGCAGCGCTCCCGTAGTCGGTCACACGTTTGGTACTCGACGAAGACCTTCCTCTCCCTTGTTCCAGCAGGCAGCGGAGGTTGTAGCACTCTCCTCGCGATTCCGCAAGACAACGGCGTGGTACCTAAGTAGAGGGAGATCTCAGGCTTCGCTTAAGCCGAGCGAGTATGGTGGACTATGAGAGAGCTCCTCGGCGATCTAGGGTTTAGACACACCAAGGAGGAGGTGCTAGAGCATGGCTAGGGCAAGGGGCAGCCCAAGTCGGCGGCTAGGGCAACCCTAGGAGGCGGCGGCAGCTGCAGGAGGTGGTGGCGCCAAGCTAGGGTTTGGGGCAGGGAACTTGTGTGTCTTGGAGGGGTAGCCCTGCCCCTCCCTTTATAGGTGGGAGGCGCGGCCAAGGGGAGGGGAGTCCCTCCCCAACTCGGCTTGGAGGTGGGCCGCCGGTTGGAGGAGGGAACTCCTCCCCAACTCGGTTTCCACCTCTCCTCCTCTTTCCGAAAACTGCCGTTTGACTTTCAAACTAGCCGTTTGACTTTTCAAACTAGGATTTGATTAATCCCTTTATTTCGGACAGCGATGACACTTAGTACATGATGCAATCATACCAACTTGATATAACACATTCATGTACCCTTCCCCTCCGGAGTGCCGGACATTCCGGAACCTTCTAGAACATTCCCGATGAAAACACCGGAATCATTCCCCAACTCCGAAACGGGACTTTCCTTATATGAATCTTATTCCCCGGACCATTCCGGATCTCCTCGTGATATCCCGGATCCCATCCGAGACTCCGAACAACATTCGGTCTCTTTCTCATCATTCCATAACTACTCAAACAACGTCGAATCCTTAAGTGTGTCTCCCTACGGTTCGTGAATTATGCGGACATGATCGAGACACTTCTCCGAACAATAACCAATAGAGGAATCTGGAAATTCATATGGCTCCCACATATTTCTACGATTACTTTGCGATCGAATGAACCACTTACATACGATACCAATTTCCCTTTGTCTCACGATAGTTTACTTATCCGAGGTTATGATCGTCGGATCTCTCGCTGCATACCTAGTTCAACCTCCATCGATAAGTACTCTTTCTCGTTCCGTGATATGTGATCCCTTGTGAGCCACCACATGCTTGCAAGCTAATTGGATGACATTTAACCGAGAGGGCCCAGTATATCTATCCGTCATATGGATGGACAAATCCCACTCTTGATCCATGTGTTTCAACCAATACTTTCCAACACTCAATGCCACCTTTATAGCCACCCGCCACGGTGTGGTGTTTGATGTCATCAAAGCATCCATCCGGTAAAGGTGATATGCATGATCTCATGGTCGAAGGAATTAGGTTACTATGTATCAGAAAGCATATAGCAATTGAACTATTAAAATGACTTGATCTTTATGCTACACTTATCTATAGGAGTATGTCTGTCATATCATTCTCCTAACGATATGATCTTGTTGTTATTAACATCTCAATGTTCATGATAGGGAAACCACAATCATATATTAACCAACAAGCTAGTATTAGGTATAGAGGCTTTTACTAGGGACTTCAATTTAAGTTTACAAATCACACAAGTATTAATGTTTCCTTGTTAATACTATTATAGCATGAATGTAAACATTTATCATAAACACAAAGATATAATAATAACTATGTTTATTATTGCCTCTAGGGCATATCTCCAACAGTCTCCCACTTGCACTAGAGTCATCTAATCTAGATTACATGGTAATATACCGAACACCCATGGCAGTTTGGTGTTGGTCATGTTTTGCCCTCGGGAGAGGTTTAGTCAACGGATCCGCCACATTAAGATCTGTGTGTACTTTTCAAATCTTTATATCCCCATCTTGGATATGTTCTCGAATAGCGTGAAAACGCAGCTTGATGTGCTTCAGCTTCTTGTGTGACCTTGGTTCTTGCGCATTGGCTATGGCGCCCATGTTATCACAGTAGATAGACATTGGGTCCAGCGCACTAGGAACCACACCCAGCTCTGTAATGAACTCTTTCATCCATATCGCTTCTTGTGAAGCCTCCGAAGCAACCATGTATTCCGATTCTGTTGAAGATCTCGCCACAACGCTTTGCTTTGCACTCCTCCAGCTAACTGCTGCACCATTCAAAATAAATACGTATCCAGATTGTGATTTAGAATCATCCGGATCGGTGTTCCAACTAGCATCGGTGTAACCATTAACAACGAGATGTTCATCACCTCCATAAGAAAGAACCATATCCTTAGTTCTTCTCAAGTGCTTAAGGATGTTTTTGATCATTGTCCAATGATCCACTCGGATCACTTTGATATCTGCTAGTTAAACTAACAGCATATGCAATGTCGGGTCTAGTACATAGCATGGCATACATTAGAGATCCTATGGCTGAGGCATAGGAAGTCTTACTCATCCTTTCTCTATCTTCCGCCGATGTCGGACTTTGAGTTTTACTCAAGGTCGATTAGCAACATGGGCAAGAACCCTTTCTTGCTATCTTCCATTCCAAACCTCTTTAGAACTTTGTCCAAATATGTACTTTGTGACAATGATATTAGGCGTCTCGATCTATCTCTATAAATCTTTATGCCTAATATGTAAGCTGCTTCGCCAAGATCCTTCATTGAAAAACTATTATTCAAATATTCCTTGACACTATTAAGAAGGTCTACATCATTCCCAATCAACAATATGTCATCTACATACAGTATTAAGAATGCTACAGAGCTCCCACTCACTTTCTTGTAAATACAAGCTTCTCCATAAGTTTGTATAAAACCAAAACTTTTGATCACCTTATCAAAACGTTGATTCCAACTTCGGGATGCTTGCTTCAATCCATAGATGGACCGCTGAAGTTTGCATACCTTGTTAGCATCTTTAGGATCGACAAAACCTTTGGGTTGCATCATATACAACTCTTCATCAATGTCTCCATTGAGGAATGCTGTTTTGACATCCATCTGCCATATCTCATAATCATAATATGCAGCGATTGCTAACATAATCCTCACAGACTTTAGCTTCACTACTGGTGAGAAAGTCTCATCGTAGTCAACTCCTTGAATTTGTCGAAACCCCTTTGTGACAAGTCGAGCTTTATAGACAGTAACATTACCATCAGCATCTGTTTTCTTTTTGAAAATCCATTTGTTCTCGACAGCCTTCCGGCCATCCGGTAAGTCCACCAAAGTTCATACTTGGTTTTCGTACATGGATCCAATCTCGGATTTCATGGCTTCTTGCCATTTATTGGAATCTGGGCTCATCATCGCTTCCTCATATGTCTCGGGTTCATCGGTGTTATCCACCAACATGACACTCATAACGGGATCATACCAATCTGGAGTGGTACGAGTTCGCTGACCATGAGGCTCTGTAGCAACTTTAACCGAAGTTTCATGATCATCATCATTAGCTTCCTCTCTAATTGGTGCAGGCACCACTGGAACTTCTTCCGGTGCTGCGCTACTCGTAATTTCGAGAGAAGGTTCAATAACCTCGTCGAGTTCTACTTTCCTTCCTCTCACTTCTTTCGAGAGAAATTCTTTCTCTAGAAAGGATCCATTCTTGGCAACAAAGATTTTGCCTTCGGATCTATGATAGAAGGTATACCCAATAGTTTCCTTCGGGTATCCTATGAAGACGCATTTTTCCGCTTTGGGTTCAAGCTTGTCCGGCTGTAACTTCTTTACATAGGCTTCGCAACCCCAAACTTTAAGGAACGACAATTTAGGTTTCTTCCCAAACCATAATTCATACGGTGTCGTTTCAACGGATTTAGATGGTGCCCTATTTAAAGTGAATGCGGCTGTTTCTAATGCATAACCCCAAAATGATAGCGGTAAATCTGTAAGTGACATCATAGAACGAACCATATCTAAGAGAGTTCGATTACGACGTTCAGACACACCATTATGCTGTGGTGTTCCCGGCGGTGTCAATTGTGAAAGTATTCTGCATTTCTTCAAATGCTCGCCAAACTCGTAACTTAGATATTCACCTCCACGATCAGAACGTAGAATTTTAATCTTCTTGTTATGTTGATTCTCTACCTCACTTTGAAATTCCTTAAACTTCTCGAAAGTTTCGGACTTATGTTTCATGAAATAGATATACCCATATCTACTCAAGTCATCCGTGAAGGTAAGAACATAACGATAACCACCGCGCGATGCTACACTCATTGGACCACACACATCGGTATGTATGATTTCCAATAAGTCTGTAGCTCGCTCCATCATACCAGAAAATGGAGTCTTAGTCATTTCACCCATCAGACATGCTTCGCATCTTTCAAGTGATTCAAAATCAAGTGATTCAAGAAGTCCATCGGAATGGAGTTTCTTCATACGCTTCACTCCAATGTGACCAAGACGACAGCGATTACATATAGGTCTAATTATCGCTGATTTCAAACGTTTAGCCTCAATGTTGTTGATATGTGTATTTCCACTATCGAGATTCAATAAGAATAGACCATCTATCAAAGGTGCATGTGCATAAAACATATTACTCATATAAATCGAACAACCATTATTCTCGGATTTAAACAAGTAACCATCTCGCAATAAACAAGATCCCGATATAATGTTCATGCTCAACGCAGGCACCAAATAACAATTATTTAAGTATAAAACTAATCCCGATGGTAGATGAAGGGGTAGCGTGCCGACCGCGATCACATCAACCTTTGATCCATTTCCCACGCGCATCGTCACCTCGCTTCGCTAGCTTCCGCTTATTCTGCAGCACTGCTTCGAGTTACAAATATGAGCAACCGAACCAGTATCAAATACCGTGCACTACTACGAGTACTAGTGAGATACACATCAATAACATGTATATCGATATACCTTTCTTCTTGATGTTGCCGTTCTTCAAATCCGCCAAGTACTTTGGGCAATTCCGCAATGACCTTCTCCCTTGCAAGAAAAGCACTCAAGATCGTGCTTAGGTACAGCCTTGGTCTTCTTCGTCGCAAAGAACTTTCTTACTACCCTTCTTGAAGTGTCCCTTTTGCTTAAACTTGCCTTTCTTGAATTTGGTGGTCTTATTGACCAACAACACTTGGTGCTCTTTCTTGATCTCCACTTCTGCAGATTTTAGCATGGCAAAGAGTTCGGGCAACTCTTTGTTCATGTTTTGCATATTGTAGTTCATCACAAAGTTCTTGTAACTTGGTGGCAGTGATTGGAGGACACGGTAAATCCCCAAAGCATTAGGAATCACTATACCCAAGCTTTGAAGTTTGTTTGCGTGCCCAGACATCTTAAGCACATGCTCACTGACGGAGCTGCCCTCTTCCATCTTGCAGTTAAAGAACTTTTCAGAAGCCTCATAGCTTTCAATTTCCGCATGAGTCTCAAAAATCAATTTGAGATCTTCGACAATATCATATGGGTCTGAATTCTCAAACCTTTTCAAGTCTGATTCTAAACCATACAAGATAGCACTTGAACTATGGAGTACCGATTCTTCCGAGCGAGGTAAACATTCTTTACTTCATCAGCAAGCTGAGCGGTCACCAATGTGCATCCAAAGACATAGGTCAAATTACCAGCTGTGAGGACAATCCTCAAATTGCGGAACCAATCCGCGAAGTTGCTTCCATTGTTTTTCGACTTTTCTTTCTCTAGGAACGCATTAAAATTGATGGTAGGGGCTGCCATTGATCTACAACATATTTGCAATAGTTTAGACTAAGTTTATGACAAATTGAGTTCAAATTAATAACAAAATTAATCTAGGTGAACTCCCACTCAAAACAATATCCCTCACATTGTTTTAGTGATCACACGAACCAAATCCACCATATCAACACCGATCATCACGAGAGTTGACATAGTTTCAATGGCGAACAATCGACATGTTAATCATATCTACTATATGATTCATGCTTTACCTTTCGGTGATCCGTGTTCCGAGACCATGTCTGTACATGCTAGGCCCGTCAAGATCAAACCTTAGTTTCCGCATGAGCAAATCTGGCTTGCTCACGTTGTATACACTTGCAGAATCTAACACACCCGATCATCACGTGGTGCTTCGAAACAACAAGCTTTAGCAACGGTGCTAACTAAGGGTGAACACTTTATGACTTGAAATTCATGTGCATGAGGGATCATCTTATAATGCTACCGTCGTCTACTAAGCAATACAAGATGCATAAAGGATTAACATCACATGCAATTCATAATATGTGATATGATATGGCCTTTCTTCTTTGTGCTTCTGATCTCCATCTTCAAGCACGAACATGATCTCCATCATCACCGGCATTGCATCAAGGTCAATGATGCTTCTCCATGGTTGTCATCCACCAGCTTCAACTATTACAACTACTTTGAATAGACTCGCGGGTCTTAACATAATTTAAAGACAACCATATGGCTCCTGCCGGTTGCCAACTTACAATAAGGAACATTGCATACATTAAATATAATCACAATCATGGCCATATCACATCATCTGACACCCCAAGAAAACAAAGTTAGACGCCTCTACTTTCTTTGCATATTTTACGTGGTTTGGGTCTTTCAATAAGTGTCGTTATAACTTACGAACAAGAACCACAACATTGATACTAGTATTGTCAATCACCCGTTGTAAATTGGATCTTAACTATGCTAGGAGAAACAGGCACCCGCAAAGCCACTTATGCAATACAAGTTGCATGTCAAGCGTGGAGCAAGTCTCATGAACGATGTCATGTAAGGTTAGCCCGGGCCGCTTCATCCCAACATACCGCAAGATTCAAAGTACACAAGAAGCAATCGATAATAAAAGCATCAACGCCCACAATGACCATTGTGTTCTACTCGTGCAACAGATCTACATATAGACACAGCTCTGATACCACTGTAGGGTTTCGTAGCATGGAAAACAAAAAAATTCTACCGCATACAAACAAACAAGCCAAGATCTATCTACTAGATTGTAGCAACGAGTCGATGGAATAACTCACCCTCGAAGATTCCAAAGTGTTTAACGAGCGCAGATTCTCGTGGGTGATGTAGTCGTACTCTTCCCGATCTCAAGATCGCGTAGACGATCCTTCCGGCGCTGCGTTCCGGCAGCGATCCCGCAGTCGGTCACACGTTCGGTACTCGACGAAGACCTTCCTCTCCCTTGTTCCAGCAGGCAGCAGAGGTTGTAGCACTCTCCTCGCGATTCCGGCAGCACAACGGCGTGGTACCGGAAGTAGAGGGGAGATCTCGCAGGGCTTCGCCTTAAGCCGGAGCGAGTATGGTGGACTATGAGAGAGCTCCTCGGCGATCTAGGGTTTAGACACACCAAGGAGGAGGTGCTAGAGCCGGCGGATAGGGCAAGGGGAAGCCCAAGTCGGCGGCTAGGGCAACCCTAGGAGGCGGCGGCAGCTGCAGGAGGTGGTGGCGCCAAGCTAGGGTTTGGGGCATGGAACTTGTGTGTCTTGGAGGGGCAGCCCTGCCCCTCCCTTTATAGGTGGGAGGTGCGGCCAAGGGGAGGGGAGTCCCTCCCCAACTCGGCTTGGAGGTGGGCCGCCGGTTGGAGGAGGGAACTCCTCCCCAACTCGGTTTCCACCTCTCCTCCTCTTTCCGAAAACTGTCGTTTGACTTTCGAACTAGCCGTTTGACTTTTCAAACTAGGATTTGATTAATCCCTTTATTTCGGACAGCGATGACACTTAGTACATGATGCAATCATACCAAATTGATATAACACATTCATGTACCCTTCCCCTCCGGAGTGCCAGACATTCCGGAACCTTCTAGAACATTCCCGATGAAAACACCGGAATCATTCCCCAACTCCGAAACGGGACTTTCCTTATATGAATCTTATTCCCCGGACCATTCCGGATCTCCTCGTGATATCCCGGATCCCATCCGAGACTCCGAACAACATTCGGTCTCTTTCTCATCATTCCATAACTACTCAAACAACGTCGAATCCTTAAGTGTGTCTCCCTACGGTTCGTGAATTATGCGGACATGATCGAGACACTTCTCCGAACAATAACCAATAGAGGAATCTGGAAATTCATATGGCTCCCACATATTTCTACGATTACTTACATCGAATGAACCACTTACATACGATACCAATTTCCCTTTGTCTCAAGATAGTTTACTTATCCGAGGTTATGATCGGTTTCTCTGCATACCTAGTTCAACCTCGTTACTGATAAGTACTCTTTTCTCGTTCCCGTGATATGTGATCCCTTGTGAGCCAGTCAGATGCTTGCAAGCTAATTGGATGACATTTCACCGAGAGGGCCTAGAGTATATCTATCCGTCATATGGATGGACAAATCCCACTCTTGATCCATGTGTTTCAACCAATACTTTCCGAACACTCAATGCCACCTTTATAGCCACCCAGTTACGGTGTGGTGTTTGATGTCATCAAAGCATCCATCCGGTAAAGGTGATATGCATGATCTCATGGTCGAAGGAATTAGGTTACTATGTATCAGAAAGCATATAGCAATTGAACTATTAAAATGACTTGATCTTTATGCTACGCTTATCTATAGGAGTATGTCCGTAATATCATTCTCCTAACGATATGATCTTGTTGTTAATAACATCTTAATGTTCATGATAGGGAAACCACAATCATATATTGACCAACAAGCTAGTATTAGGTATAGAGGCTTTTACTAGGGACTTCAATTTAAACTACAAATCACACAAGTATTAATGTTTCCTTGTTAATACTATTTTAGCATGAATGTAAACATTTATCATAAACACAAAGATATAATAATAACTATGTTTATTATTGCCTCTAGGGCATATCTCCAACAGTTTAATCGAGCGTGGTCGCGGCGAGATTTAAGCGAGGCATTGACGCGTATTGATGTGAGTTTAAACCAGCAGAAACGGCCGGCGAGGTTGGCGCGGGTGGGGAAGATGATGATGTGGCGTGGGGTCTGTTTGGCAGCGAGTGAGAGAGAGGAGGAGTGGGGCCTGGTCATCATCGACAGAGTGGGTTCTTTCCGCGGTGAGAAAACGTTTCGGGGGAGAGAGGGAGAGGTGGGCTGCGAGTGGGCTTAGTGGGCCCGCTAGCTGGGCTGAGTCTTTTACATTTTTTTTGTTCTGATTGTTTTTCCTTTTTCCATTTCTTTTATTCTGTTTTGATTTTGATTAAACAATTCAAACACTCATTTGAATTCATACCTTTGCCAAATTTTGTGAATAATCAAACACTGATTAATATCACATTCTGAAGTCAAATTTAGAATAATATATTTATCCTTTTTAGTGTCTTTTAATTATTTAAAATAGGCTCTAGTTTTAATTAAATAAGATTTAGTAATATTATTCAATCTCCATTTGAATTTAAATCTCCACCAATCTTTGGGTGAATTTTAATTCTGTTTAACAACATATTTCAAAGTCCAAAATAAAATAATTCTTTTATTCTTTTAGGATCTATTAATAATTAAATAAAAAGTCCATAGTCTTTAATTCAAATAGGTTTTAATTTATTTTAAAACTCTTTTTGAAATCTAAATAATATCAAAATATTTTTAGTAGGTTTCATTTGAAAACTAAAACACTTGGAAATCTTAATTAAAATAAATTAACTTGTTTTAGTGATTATTTAAAATGGAAAAACCTTTACTTTAATAAAAAAATGGATATTAATAAATCCTCATTATTTTATTTAAATAAACCTTTACTCTTTTTATCAAATAAAAACATTTTATTTCAAAAGCTTGGCCAAGATTTAATTTGGCTCTATAAAATAATCCTTATTTATATTTCTACCTATGCTTTATAAAAACCATATCTTTTTATTAAAAGATTCAAAAATAGTGATTCCAATTATTAAAACTCTTTATTAATTGTTTATTTTTTTAAATCCCTTTAGGATTTTATTTAATCAAAATAGGTTTTGATGTTTCCAATTGGAATCAAAAGTTTCTTCTCAACCTAAAAATCAACAATTGTTTACTTTGTTTATTTATTTTCACACTACAAGATTTGGAAAATCTTGGGATGTGACACTGGGGGGCCCACACCGCCAAAGTGCTGCCAGTTAGCCACGCCTGGGGTGTGGCCACCCTGGCTCCTCCTCTCGCCTTACGGATTCGTGTCGCCCACGGTAAAATATTGACTTTGACTTTTGTCCCGTCCAATTCCGAGAATATTGATTTTCTGCCTTTCCGAACCAAAAACAGAAGAAAACAAGCAACTGGCACTTTGGCAACTTATTAATAGGTTAGTTCCAAAAAAATATATAAAAACACCTCAAAGTGTAGACACATCAAAGCAAAGTAGATACTGACCAAGCATGGAACATCAAAAATTATAGATACGTTTCCGACGTATTAAGCATCCCCAAGCTTAACTCCTTCTCGTCCTCGAGTAGGTAAGTGGTAGAAAGAATAATTTTTGAGGTGACATGCACCATCAAAACCAAGATCAAAACATTTGCAAGCATTGAAAGCTGGGATCAAAGAACTCTAAACATGTGCATGAAAGATGGAGTTCTAACAATAAGACAAAGTAACTATGCATGCATGATGAAAGGCTACTAACAGTGATCATGAATAACATGCATTGAAAAACGTTTGTTTGTATCACATACAGAAAACATAGCATAGTGGCAATCAGCTTGTCCCTCAAAGAGTAGCAAATAGATGCATAGGACACCTTCAAAGTTCACAAGGGTGACTATAAACAAATAACACAAGAACAAGTAATATCACAATATGCATCAATCAGTAAGTGTTGGGACACTACACATAGAACTAAGAATGGCAACTATGCTCTCTTAATGGTGCCTAAAGGTAGAAGGTGGAGACTCAATAGTAGTGGAAGAGAGGCCCTTTCATAAGGGAAGCAGGGATTTCAAGTTTCAAAAAGAGCTTCCAAAAATTATGGTACTTGTTAGCTTTCAGCCCTCATTGCCCCTATCATAAGCATCTTGAAGTGATTAAGGTTAAAGTGAATAAACTATGGAGTATATGCTTGAAAAAGTATAAGTTGGCAATCTCAAGTCCCTTAAATATGAGGGCCACACCTCATGCTACTCAACTTCAGTCACCTGTAAGTTCTTATCATTGTAAGTACATGCATATCATAGAGAACCGCCAACGGGGTACCCCTTGCACATGGTACAAGAGCTATCCCATAACCAAAATGACAAGGCAAGAAGACAATGAGCATCTCAATGATCTTTTTATTTACTATATGCATAGCTTTTTAATGAGGATGCTTCATAGATAGCTCACTATGGTGATGCGGCAAGTTTCCACCATGATTAGGCATGGCTTAGGCTAGCGTCCCAGGCGTTTCTATAACACAAAATACAAACTCCATGGACTTACAAGATCCCTCTTTATTTCACACCGGTGACATGCATAGACAAAAGAGCATGATATCAACTGAGTACAAAGTACTAGTGCAATGTTGAAAACGTTCCCCATGACAGCATGGTTCTGCTAATTCCAACGTATAAGTGCAAGCATATACAACATAGACGACCCAATGGTTCAAGTTTATTAGGGGCAAAGAATATAAAGTGTGCCATCAAGTTTGTGAGGGCTTTAATCTCTAAGTTTTCACATAACAAAATAGTTTTTAATTAGAAGATAGCTGAAAACAAGAATATACTTAGAATGTTGTAACACACCATGCATAGGATTTTATAGTGGACACTTTGGAATAAATTGGTTTCTTGGGAGTTGGAAGCATGAGTAGATCTTACTCATACAAGTGGAGGCTAGCAAAATACTGGGAGCAACCAACTAAGAGAGCAATAATGGCCATAATCATGCAGAGCGACAAAACATTACTAATCAAAGCATAGAGTGGTACTACAAGTCAATGACTAAATGATCATAGAGGCTATGGTGACTTGTCATAGTCATAAAATGGTGTGAGCATGTGCCAAGTCAACCTAAATAAAGCATCAAAGGAGAATACCACAATACTATGCTTTTGCATGCTAAAAAAACCCATAATTTCTTCAAGGAACACTAACCAATCCCAATTGTTTGGAGCAAGACATGCTACAGCAATAAGCACTAAGCATAAGGTCAAAATAACACCTAGCATATCATGCTAAAGTGTAAGTCATAGTCAATGCAAGATCCTCTTGCACATTCAAGCAGGAACTTCCTACTGCTGTCCAACACCAAGCAACTTATTTGAAACAACACAGCGAGAACGGGGGTCCAAACTACTTTATTCAAGCAAACTAAACAACTTAAGCAAAGAAAACGAAAACTAAGACACTCCAAGAACAACACAACTGTGCATGAAACAATAAAAACGAAGTGTCTAGACAGACCTGAGCTTTTTATTGATGAAGAAGGGGATGCCTTGGGCATCCCCAAGCATTCAAGCTTGTACCTCTTGGATATTTCTTGGGGTGACACCATGGTAGCATCCCAAAGCTTGAGCTTTTGTCCATTCTTCATCTCATTACATCATTCTCTCTCTAGACCTAAAATTTTTCCATCATACAAAACTTCACACAATCTTCATTAGCAACATTAGTTTATTCAAAATATATTATAACTTTGGCAAAGCTTTGGAACAGAAAAACTTTTAACTAAAAACACAAGCTACTGTACAAACTCCTTCAAAAATCTCAATTCCCCCAAAAGGGAACTCAAAAAGGAATCAATAAGAAGCAAATGCAAATAATGGCAAAAATATGTCAAAACAGACCAGCAGGTAGAAACCAATTTTTTAGAAAATCTTATGTTGCTCAAATAAAAACATGTTGAACTAACGAAAGTTAGCTAACATATCGGGGGATTTATTCGTAAATTGGCAGCTCAATCTGAGTTACAGAGACTCCTCACAAATTTTTATGGTGGAGGACAGAAATCTGTTTTGGGACAGCAACTCCCCAAATCTTACTTCCCTCTCATTAGAGGTCATCCTTGGCACAAAAAGAAAACAAAAAGAATAAGTGTCAACACCTGGATTTTTAATCCCAGATGCCTATTATGCCATACATCGCAATCCCAGGATTACCATTTTTGCGAGACATAACAGATTTGGATATCGCAATACATCATCCATTACAAACCATACATAAGGTCTTACACAAATAAGGATCTCATGATCCAGTTCTTAATACAACTCAAGAAGTGGAATAACGTAGAGATAACGATAGCGTGGACGAAGTTCCATCTTCAGGGTCACATGCAATGTTGACGATGGGAGATGATCCTAGTTGTCGTAACCTTCCCGCGGTCCGTCATCCTGATACTCCTCTTCATAGTCCGCCACGGAATAGCTGGACAAAGCCATGAGTACTCTTTAAGTACTCGCAAACTAATACTAATAAGTGAATGGGTTTTTTGAGTAGGATACTAAGCTCTAGGATTGTTTTGCAAAAAGCCAGATTTACCTCTACTAAGTTCAGAAGCAAAGAAAACTAGTTGAAAGTTTTATAACACCTAAGTTGTAAGATCCCTCCCTTTATAAAGGTAATGATTCCTGTGATTGCAATTCTAGTCCCTGGATCAATGCTATCATCCACAGTTTAAGATGAAGTACACAGAAACAAAGGTCATTATTACAAGTCATTCCAGAGACAAACATAGTCTTTTACAACTCCATGGCCACAGGCCTAGTATAAGAGTTTAAATATGTAATAAGATAAATAAGTCTTCATCTTCATGTGCCACAGGCAAGCATGTTGAGTGTAGACTCATGACTCCTAATCATCATCAGAATAACCTGCAACATCACAAGTTACAGCCAAAGTGGGTCAATACATTGGAATAGTATTGGCAAGTGATACCTTAGTAGAATATTGGTAGTCTAGATACTATATGCATTTTGGCTAAGTGTAGCTTAGGTTTGCTTTGCTCAAAATAGGTTTTTCCTATTAGTTAAAAACACTAAGTTTTTCTTTGACAAAAACTTTCCCAAGGAACCACCAATAGAAATTGGTGTACCTTCACCTTTGTTCAACCATAAGTTTTTACTTAGAAATTGGGATGAGGAGATTCTTGATAACTTCCATGTCTTGATGCTCAAGTTGTCCAATACAAGGGACATGGCTAAGTACTTAGATTTTTCCATCTGCAGAGGTTGTGCACTTTCCCCACAAGACTTGATTTTCACCAAGACAGGACCTTTCAGAAGCCTTCCCTTAGACCAAATGGACGCGCTCCAACCTATCATACCACTACCACCAACTGTCCAAATGGCTAAGTTATTGCAACCTATATGATCCAGGCAGAGCCCATATTGCCAAGTGGCTGCACTAGAAGCTTCTTAACATATGGCATATCAAATCCCTTTGTTCCTGGGTGGCTTTCCACAAGTGAGATACACAAGGTAAACCATAGAAATGGGCCTTGTGTAACCACTCAACATAAACCATTCCTTCCATTCCACCTAGGTATTTCATTCACTTAGTTGTTTTATTAAGCAAAACAAAAGTCCAAAGACTAATCATGGCATAGATAAGCATCTTAACTTAGAAATTTCTAGCAATTCTACAACTACTAGGATTTCCCAAGCATAGCATATAGACCAAAATATTCCTGCAAATCTAGCAAAATATTTCTAGTGCATAGTTGAAAAACTTAGGAATAAAATCATGAAGCACCACTTGCCTTGGTAGTTTGGAGAGTAGCTACAATCCTCACAATCACAATCAGTATTTGCACCAAAATCTACACATAAAATATTGGCCCAAAATCACATATACAATTTAGACAAGCAAAAATATATGAATGTATGCAATATGCTATGTGATGATTTTCTACACCAAACAAGACAAGTGCACAGTACTGAAACATAAACAAGACCAAAACTTGCCAAATAAACTTTATTTGCATAGAAAAACATTTTCCAAATAATTATTATACACAAAAATAGGACTACACATGTTTCTGTAAAAACAACCATTTTAACAGAGGCAAAACTTTAAACACATTTCATAAATGGAAAGGATTTTCTCTCCTGATTCCATTGATATAAAATTTGTCAAATTTGGACGTGGGATTCAAAAGTTATGAATTAAACAAGTTTAAACATCTAGATCTAATTCAGAAATTTAAAACGAAATTCATGCCACGCGACGCTTCCTGATTGGATGGTACCGCTTCGCTCAGGATCACGCTTCTTAACCGTTAGATCTAACTATACCGCGCGGCTCAAATCTGCCCGTATCTCTTCGCCTAGCTTCTATATCAACCACTGGATCTAGATCCAGTGGATCAAATCACTCTGACCACAACTCGGCGGCGCAAATGGCCCAAACGGCGGCGACGGCTCTGCCGGCGATGGATCGGTGAATCTAGCGAGGGATGGGGACAGTGATGATGCTTACCGGCGTCGCAAGGTTGCGAGGAAGCTCCAGAGGTTGTTGGCGTGGATAGGGGCGAGCTGCAGTGGCCGTGGGAGCTCGTCGCAGTTGAGCGCAGCGTCGGGTGCTCGATGGCGAAGACGTTGGTGACGCTTTGGATGACCCTAGCATGAACCAGTTGTATCAGGAGGTGTGAAAGGCTACGGTGAACACTACTGGATCAAGGAGAAGTCGAGGGGCGGTCGGGTTTTACCTCAATCGCTCGTCGGAGTCGAGCGACGGTTCTGATGTTTGCGGGCACGAACGATGACGGTAACCTGGGCCACGAGAAATCAAACAAAAGGCATCACGGAACGCGCAAGGACATGCTGGTCATGTTTGTTTGAACCAGAGACAGGGGGCGGTCGGAGCTCACCGTGATGGCTCCCCGGAGTGGTTCGGGACAGCGGTGGCGCGAGCTCGATTGTGGACAGCCTAGCGGTGCTCTGTGGTTGGTGAGTGAGGGGAATGGATCGGAGAGAGGAGGGGATCTTATAGCCGGAGCAGGGGCAGAGATCACGCACGCATTCATCGCCAATTAAGTGGATAAAAATCACGACAGAGGCGGCGGAAGAAACGCGCGGCGACGGCGTCTGTGCGCGGGATTTGGGGAAGAAGGAGTCGACGTGGAGAGGGTCCACCACGCCGAATGTTTAGGTAGAAAAGGGTGTGAGAAAACAGGAGAGAGGAAATCGGGTGGGCTGGCTAGTGGGCTGCTTCTGCTATTGGGTTCAAACGCTAGCGCCGGCCTTTTTCTATTTCTCTTATCTTTTTCTTTTACTGATTGATTTTCTAGAAACCTAATTCAAACAAATTCAAAAAAATTCGAATTCAAATGTTTTGTGGATTTTTGTAGAGTGTAACCTTCATATTTTTGGGCATAAAACCATGTGGTCTCTCTGTACTAGCTTGGTCCCTTTGATTGAAGAAAATAAACAGTGCTATAGCACTTGATTTGAATAAGTTTTGGAAATGGTTTTTTAAATTATATTTGTTTTGTAAATTTTCACCAAACTCCAAAAATAAAACAAAGTAACAAGAGAGCAAGCAAGGCTTGGTTTAAAACAAATAAACTCTTCAATTGAGAGTGGCATTGGTTTAATAGTTGCTCACATAAAATAATGAGCATCAGATGCTCCTGTTTTTTTAAATGGTTTTGAAATGGAACCCTAAATGATCATGGATGCATGGATGATGTGAATGAGTTTTGAAACATGATTTTAGGGATGTTACAAATCTAACCCCCTTAAGGTGAATCTCGGCCTCGAGATTCTGATTGGCTAGCAAATAGGTGAGGGTGGTCTTTCCGAAGATCATTTTCTCTTTCCCGTGTTGCTTCTTCTTCGGAATGATGGTTCCATTGAACTTTTCATAATTTGATAGTCTTAGTCCGAGTAACTCTTTCTGCAGTCTCAAGAATCTTGATAGGCTTCTCCTCATAAGTGAGATCACTTTCCAATTGGACCTCTTCCAAAGGTATAGTATCCTTCAAAGAAGTCTCTTCCATTTCTGGATGACATTTCTTAAGTTGACTCACATGAAACACATTGTGAACAGCAGACAAAGACTCTGGCAATTCAATCTCATAAGCTACTTCTCCTTTACAACTCAGAATCTTGAATGGTCCAACATATCTTGGGGCCAATTTACCTTTGACACCAAACCTCTTCACTCCACGAAGTGGTGACACTCTAAGATAAGCTCTATCACCTACTTCATAGGTGACTTCTCTACGCTTAGGATCTGCGTAGCTCTTTTGTCGAGATTATGCTATCTTTCGTCTGTCCTTAACTAGCTTGAATTTCTCTTCAGCCTCTTTGATTAGTTCTGGTCCGAACAAACTTCTTTCTCACACACCATTCCATAGCAATGGGGTGGTACACTTTCTCCCATAGAGAAACTCAAATGGTGCCATCTCAATACTGGCTTGATAGCTGTTATTGTAAGAGAATTCTGCGTAAGGTAGACTTTCATCCCAACTGGCTCCATAGTCTAGAGCACATGCCCTCAACATATCTTCAAGAATCTGATTGGTCCTTTCTGTCTGTCCATTAGTCTGAGGATGAAATGCAGTGCTGAATTCCAACCTCGTTCCCAATGACTCATGTAGCTGCCTCCAAAAATGAGAACTGAATTGGGTTCCCCTATTAGACACAATACTCTTGGGTACTCCATGTAGACATAAAATTCTACTCATATAGATCTTGGCTAACTTAGCACTTGTATAAGTTGTCTTCACGGGTATAAAATGAGCCATTTTAGTCAAGCGATCCACTACTACCCAAATAGAATCATATCCTGACCGGGTCCTTGGCAATCCGGTGATGAAATCCATACCAATCTTGTCCCACTTCCAATCAGGAATAGGTAGTGGTTGTAACAATCCTGCTGATTTCTGATGTTCCACTTTCACTCTACTACATACATCACACAAAGCAATATTTTTGGCGATGTCCTTCTTGAGATTATTCCACCAAAATCTTTCCTTCATATCCATGTACTTTTTGGTGTTACCCGGATGAATGGAATATGGTGAGTTATGTGCTTCTTGTAATATCAGTTTCCGAAGCTCCGGATCTTGTGGAACACAGATACATTTTCCATACCATAAAGTACCCTGTTCATCTTCATGGAATCCTTTGGCTTTTCCCTTGCCAATGTTTTCCTTAATCTCTTCAATTTCCATATCTGTCTTTTGGGCTTCTTTGATCTTGTCGAACAAAGTGGGTTGAACATCAAAAGACATGAGATGTCCCTCAGGCACAATCTCCAATCTGAGATCTCTAAATTGGGCACACAGATCATCTGGCAATTCTCCTTTAGTAAGGCCATTCACAAAAACCTTACGGCTTAGAGCATCCGCTACAACATTTGCTTTACCGGGGTGGTATTGCAAACTCAAGTCATAGTCCTTGATGAGTTCTAGCCATCTTCTTTGTCTCATGTTAATTTCTTTCGGGGTGAAGATATACTTCAAACTCTTGTGATCTGTGAACACTTCACATCGCTTTCCCAAAAGATAATGTCTCCATGTTTTGAGTGCATGGACAACAGAGGCTAACTCTAAATCATGAGTAGGGTAGTTTACCTCATGAGTTTTGAGTTGTCTCGAGGCATAAGCCACAACTTTCCCTTCTTGCATAAGTACTGCACCTAATCCATGATGATATGCATCACAATACACTTGGAAATCTTTCTCCAAATCTGGCAAACACAAGACTGGTGCTGTCACTAGTCTCTTCTTCAATTCTTGAAAGCTGAGTTCATATTCTTCAGACCAAGCAAATTTCTTGTCTTTCTTAAGCAGTTCTGTCATTGGCTTAGCTACCTTGGAGAAATTCTCAATAAATCTTCTGTAGTATCCTGCCAAGCCAAGGAAACTACGAACCTCTTTCACTGACTTAGGATATTCCCATTCAGTTACAGCTGAAACTTTAGCAGGATCAACTACTACACCATCTCCTGACACAACGTGTCCCAGAAAACCAACTTCATTTAACCAAAATTCACACTTGCTGAATTTGGCATACAGCTTATGCTCTCTAAGCTTCTCAAGTATCAAACGTAAATGTCCTTCATGCTCTTCTTTGCTCTTGGAGTAGATCAAAATGTCATCGATGAAAACGACAACAAACTTATCAAGGAACTCCATGAACACCTTGTTCATCATATTCATGAAGTATGCTGGTGCATTGGTCAAACCAAATGGCATCACGGTATACTCATACAATACATACCTTGTGGTGAAAGTTGTCTTAGATATGTCTTGTTCCCTTATCTTGAGTTGGAAATAACCTGATCGGAGATCAATCTTTGAGAAAACACAAGCTCCTTCTAACTGATCAAACAATTCATTGATTCTAGGCAAAGGATATTTATTCTTGATGGTCACCTCATTGAGTGAACGGTAATCTATGCATAACCTTTGACTTTTATCTTTCTTCTCCACAAACAAAACTGGTGCTCCCCAAGATGAAGAACTTGGTTGGATAAATCCTTTCTGCAACTATTCTCCAAGCTGCTTCTTGAGTTCTTTCAACTCATCCACTGACATCTTGTACGGTCTCTTTGCTATTGGTCCAGATCCTGGTAGCAAATCAATAAGAAATTCCACATCTCTATCTGGTGGAATTCCTGGCAATTCTTCCGGAAACACATCCGGATATTCACTCACAATTGGCACACTATCTATGCTAACCCCCTTAAGATAATTTAGCTTACTCCCTTTTGATTCAAAGTTAGACTTGAATCTAATACGTTTCTTTTCCAGGGTTGTGAGTGAAACAGTACGATTGGCACAATCTAGTACTCCTTCATACTTGGTCATCCAATCCATTCCTAAAAATACATCCAGTCCTTGGGAATCTAGGATTATCAGACTCACTGGAAACTTATGTTTTCCAAACTCTATCACTAGATCCCGGCATCCAAGACTTACTATCATATCTCCACCTGGAGAACTTACTTTTATTGGACACCCAATGTTTTCAGTTGGAAACCCATTTCTATCAACAAATGCTTTTGATATGAATGAATGTGATGCACCAGTATCAAAAAGAACAAGTGCTGGAATAGAATTGAGTTTGAACTTACCAGCCACAGCATCAAATTCCTCATAGATATCCTCCACATTAATGTGGTTCACTTGTCCCTTTTGAAAAGGGTTGGGCTTATTGGGTCCTTCAACTTATTTCTGGGAATTCATTTGCATAATGCCCCATCTTCTTGCACTTGAAACATTCAACCTGACTAAGATCCTGTTGGGGATATGCTATATGGGTATCCTCATAGCATGTATCTTATCCGACTAACCCGGGTGGCCCATAATCGGTAGCATGGCCTATGGTCAAGTGCCCATTAGGTGGATCTGAAGGAGGCCCATGCCGGATAAAGGAAGGCTACGGTGGAGTCACCAGCATACCTGGAGCCTTGGAGTGCAAGATACACAAGACTAGTAATAGACGGTGTAGAACTCTGTAACCTGTCCGGCTAGGACTTTTCCCCGTAACCCTAGGACCTGGCGACTATATAAGTCGGGCCTATGGTAGCCTTTAGGGCACCACAACTTAGTATCGTTTACACACGCCTCGCACAACGAACCTATCTCTGTAACTCGGCGTATTGCCATTATAGTGATTTATAGCAGGAGTAGGACTCGCCACCGCTAGGGATCTGAACTGGTAAGCTGTGTTACCTCGCACTCACAACCGTCCGCCTTACCCCACGTCTCTAAACACGCACTGTGAGGAACCCTCCATGGCGTACTCGTCGGCAATACCACGACAGTTGGCGCCCACCGTGGGGCAAGAGGCGCTTCAGGCTCTTCAGCGGGTGAGGACCAAGATCTTCGCGGGAATCAACGAAACCGTAGCCATCGGTCGCGTTCTCTTCTCCGGCAACGTTCCGATCGTCCCCCCGACGAGTTCTGGATCCCGGCGAAGACGAACCCTACGCGGTGTTCGATCGTTCCTATCGGAGACATCCACCTCTTCATCGGCGAAACCGACTCGGGCACTAGTTCCCTGGAAGTCGGAGGAGCATCAAGACCCGCACGGACCGCCTACGGGCTGGATATGTTCGCGGAAGGGTCGATGTCGGATCTCTCTCCGGAGTTCACCGACAAAGATCGGAAAGCATCAAGACTCGCATGGACCGCCTACGGGCAGGATACGTTTGCGGAAGGATCGATGCCGGACCTCTCCTCGGAGTTTGCCGGCAAAGATCGGAAAAATTCAAGGCCCACCCAAACCGCCCCTGTGCAGGATATAAAGGTGGAAGATCACTACAAATCCGCCGGCTTTTCCCGTGTGTCTGGACAGCAGAGATCCAAGTTCGTCGGCGTGGTTACCATCTTCGATCTGGCGCGTTGCCTTCAGAGAGAGGGCGAAAACCCCCGCGACTACCTCACCAGGTGGCTCCGTATACGGGCCGACCTGGCCCATTACCCCAATGACGATGCCATCTATCACTTTGTGGAAGGACTGGACCACGGCACGCTTCTCCGACACTCTCTAAGGCGGCAACAGGCGTCAGGACGCCTCACCTTCAAAAGCATGGTGAACACCATCAACAACTACGCGGAGGCTGAAGCGTCAGCTCAGACAGCGCTTGTGCTCATTGACGGAGCCCCTCCGATTCAACCACCGCACCCGCCTCCGGCCGCCATCGTCGTAGCAGCACCACCACCTCCATTCATCGTCGCAGCCGTTGCACCCCCATCGCCCGTCATGGAGGAGGTCCTGGCGCCCTCCGACTCTTTCATTGACGCGCTTTATGCTGATTTCAGTGCAGATTCAGAGGAAATAGACTTCAGCCCAGAAGAGCTAGACTCCGCTATGCAGGAGATGGAGGAGGAGTACTCGCGCGACGAGCAAGCTAATAACACCGTCATGTCCCGAGGGGTGTTCGTCACCATTGGGACAGCGATGGATGAAGACCAATCCGGGCAAGCTCCGCCTATGGCGCTGGATAAGGGTAAGGGGCCACTTATTGCTGCTGACTACGATCGTGCAAAAGTCATGCCTCCCCCGTCTAATCCAGTGCATCAGCCGCAGGAACTCGACATCGGTCCAAGCAACAACAACACCACAAACTTGCCGCCTCCAGCATCTACGTCGGCAGCAGCCCATGTTACTCCAGCCGATAGAGTGATGTACAGCAATCTCCTCGTTGAGCCACTAACTGTTGATCATATCCGGAACGTGACTCATCTTGACGAGAAGCGCCCGAATCGCCGGAGGAAGCGCAGCCATCATGAGCAAGGCGCTAAACTAGATCGAGATCCGTAAACGCGAAGTCCATAGAAAAGCTAGAGCAATGGAGGCCGAGTACAAGACTCGCCCAGCAGAAAGGCTAAGAAGGCTCCGCTCGCCATCAACGACCACGGTGTACGGGCGCAACCTAGGATGGGCTCCCGGCGAAGCACAGGCCAAGCCATACATTGACACTGAAGGCAAGCAGGTGATTCCCACCCCACTCCTTAACCTCTCCGTCGCCAAGACCATTCTAGAGCAGGATAGATCGCCTGAGGCAGTGGAACAGGTCTATGACCTAGTGGCCAAGGCGGTAAAGCAGCAGGAAAAGGCCACCTCTCAGAGGCTTGAGTCTGACCCAGCGCTCTGCCGATCTAGCCAAGACAAACCGCCAAGGACAGATCTCCTCAGGATGTTGGATCACGACGGGTTCATCGTAACAAAGACGGAGGATGCGCGCAATGGAAGGATGCTATCCCCATATCCTCCGACCACGGAGAAAGAGCCCAACCTCGCCGCCCATCACCACCGCCCTGATCCCCCCGACGTCAGGAAGACTACAAGGCTCACCATCGCACGGATATGCCCCCAACAAGGTAGTGTGGCATTGTCATCCGCGACAACACGGAGCAGACCCGTCATGATGGAAAGCACAACGAAGGACATAAGAGCAGGTCGAGCCATGACCCTCCGCGTCCGACAAGCAACCGTGATGGCGTGAAGCGTCGCAGAGAGTAACAAGAAGGCTAACCCACCACCACCGCCTCCGTCACCTCAAGCAGTCACTATGGCGGAGGAGGCCCGCGTCGTTCGGCAGCCCATCCTCGATGACAAAAGAAGAAGAACCCGGAGCCGCACGATGCCGTTCACGGATCGATAAGATTCACGAGGCCCGGAAGGATCATACAGGGACCACGTTGCTTTGGACCTGCAATACGGTCCGCAACTTACCCCAAAGGTTTCCGGATTGACAAGACCATCAAGCCCTATGACGGCACCGCCAAGCTCGCCACATGGTTGCACGACAACGCGGTGGAGATTGCCGGAGGCAACCCCAACGTCGTCGTCAAGTACCTCCCGTTAATGTTGGCGGGTACGGCCCGTCAATGGATCGACGACTTGCTGGAAAAATCCATCTACAACTGGCTGGACATGCAAGAAGCATTCACCAAGAACTTTGAGGGTACATACAAGCGTCCCTGCACGGTGGGTGATCTACAGCGGTGCATGCAAGAGAAAGACGAGACATCTCGTGCCTACCTCTCTCGCTGGCTGGATATGAAGAATTCCTGCGTAGGAGTGCACGCCCAGACCGCCATGGCCGCCTTCATCGATGGGTTGGAAAGGGGGACGTTGCTCCGACATAAGCTGAAGCGCTTGCAGGACAATCATCAGCTTGACTTGAATCAGATGATTCAGTTAGCTAGCGAGTTCGCAGCTGCCGACGACGATGCTCGTGGCTCTTTGCCAGCAACGGCCGTTCCAACCCAAGCCCGGAGGAACAGCAGTACAAAGCGGAAAACCGCTCTAGAAGAAAACCAATCTACCGACATGGTCACTATGACTTTTGCAGGACGAGGTGAAGGCGGACAACGTGGTCGAGGAAGGGGAGCAGGCCATCGGTAGCAGCGAGGAAGCGAAACCAACTCGGCGCTGCTCCGCGTTCCCCAAATGTACGAGGAGTACCGCGATATGCCGTGCCTCGTACACCTCGATGTCAACGGCAAGGCCACCCATACCAATCGACACTGCAAGTTCGTCAACGACCTCAAGGAAGACCCGGAGTCCGGCTATAAGTGAAGTCGGAAAAACAGACCGTGAGGCAAGGGCAAGGGTAAGAAGAAGGAGGAGTCCAAGGATTCAAGTGACATGGACGAGGACATTGACCCTAAGCATGCCGCCAAGAACGACGACAAGGGCAAGAACCCCTTCGCAAAGAAGTCTCTAGTCTACCACAATTTCCTCGGCACCCCCACCGTCCGACAACAGAAGACATCTCTGAGGATCCTGAGGGCCACTTTCCCCCTAGTTCCCCAATACCTGCGCTGGTCAGAGGTTCCAATCACTTGGGACAGAACGGACCACCCAGACCTTGTGCCCACGGAGAACCAGTACGCCATGATCATCAACCCCTTGATTGACTGCGTGGAGTTCACCAAGTGCATGGTGGATAGTGGAAGCAGCATCAACATCATGTACCTAGATACACTGCAGAAGATGAACTTGACGGAGGCAAACCTAAGGCGGACCAACACCGTGGTCCATGGCGTAGTTCCTGGTCGGGAGGCTCGGTCCCTTGGGTGCATCACACTTCAGGTAGCCTTTGGCGACGTTAATAATTACCGCCAAGAGCGCATGACCTTTGAGGTAGTCCCCTTCAAGAGGGTGTACCACGTCATATTCGGCCGCGACATATTCGACAGGTTCATGGCCAAGCCATGCTTCGTCTACAACAAGCTCAAGATACCCGGACCGAATGGTGTCATCATCGTATCCGGAAGCTTTACCAAGGCAAGGCACTACGAGATCAATGAAGCAGACGTTGCAGAAGCTATCCTCTACAGCGAAGAATTCAAGGAGATCCAGAGCAAGGTCAATGACTCAAAGATGCCCGCGTCGGAGAAGCAGATCTCCGATTCCGCTCCTGCGTTCAAGGCCGCCATCGAGACCAAGCAGGTGGAAATTGTGGTAGGCGATGCCTCCAAGACCGTCGCCATTGGGACGAACCTGGATCCCAAATAGGAAAGCGCGCTCGTCGAGTTCCTCCGTGAGAATAGGGACATCTTTGCATGGCAACCCGCCGACATGAAAGGTGTACCTAGGGAACTTGCCGAGCACAGCTTAAACATAGATCCAAAATGTAAACCAGTGAAACAACCTCTACGACGCTTCGGAGATGAGAAGAGACGTGCCATTGGCAAAGAGATAGCTAGGTTACTTAAGGCTGGTTTTATCCGAGAAGTGTCCTTCACACCCAATGGGTGGCCAATCCTGTACTTGTCCCCGAAAAGGGAACTACTGAATTAAGAATGTGTGTTGATTACACCAGCTTGAACAAAGCATGTCCCAAAGATCCGTTTGCTTTGCCTCGCATTGACCAAGTCATTGACTCGACGGCTGGCTCAGAACTTTTGTGTTTTCTCGATGCATACTCAGGATACCACCAAATCAAAATGAGGAAGTCAGACCAATTGGCCACTTCGTTCACTACCCCTTACGACACGTTTTGCTATGTCACGATGCCCTTTGGGATGAAAAACGCAGGTGCTACCTACCAGCGGACAATGCAACGTTGCCTTCACGACCAAATTGGTTGGAACGTTCACGCCTGTGTGGACGATATTGTGGTAATGTCAAAAAAGTCAAATGACTTAATCTCCGACTTAAAAGAAACCTTTGATAATCTTCAGAAATACAACATGATGCTCAACCCTAAGAAGTGCGTCTTCGGGGTTCCAGCCGGCAAATTGTTGGGCTTCATCGTTTCCCAGCGCAGAATCGAGGTCAACCCGGAGAAAATCAAGGCCATCTTAAACATAAACCGTCTGACATGCCTAAAGGACATCCAACGACTAACAGGTTGTGTTGCAGCAGTTAGTCGGTTCGTCAGCTGACTTGGAGAGAAGGCTCACCGCAGACAAGTTCTTGAAGAAGGCGGACAAATTCACATGGACGGACGAGGCGATGCAGCATTGAAGCAGCTTAAGGAGATTCTTTCCTCGCCCATCCTTAAGACCCAGTTTGGCGAGCCCCTGTTAATTTACATGGCGGCAACCAACCGGGTTATCAGCATCGTCGTCATGGTAGAGCGGAAGGAACCAGGCTATGAGCACAGAATTCAAAGACCAGTTTACTACGTAAGCGAGGTCTTGACGGAGTCCAAGCAGCGTTACCCGCACTACCAAAAGATAGGTTATGGAGTATTCCTTGATTCTCGCAAGCTGAGGCATTACTTTCAGGAGCACCCAATCACAATGGTGAGCAAGCCTCCGCTGTTCGACATTATCAACAATAGCGACGCTACAGGAAGGGTCGTGAAGTGGGGCATTGAACTTACCTCCTTCGAGATCACCTACAAGAGACGCGACGCTATTAAGTCACAAGCCTTGGCGGATTTTATTGCAGATTGGACGGAGGTGCCAGATGCTACTCCATTGCCAGAACCATAGTACTAGGTGATGCAATTTGATGGATCAAAGTTGCTCAACGGCTCGGGGGCTGGTGTATTGCTACAGTCACCAAAAGGAGACAAGCTACACTACGTTCTGCAGATCCACTTCGAGGCTACAAATAACATGGCGGAGTATGAAGCACTAATTCACGGACTGCGTGTAGCCAAGGATATTGGCATCAAGCGCATAGTTTGCTGTGGAGATTCTGACTTGGTTGCCACAGTGGTCGGCACCTTGGAATGCTGTGAACCCTATGATGGCGGCATATCGTGACGAAGTGGACGAGATAGCCAAGAGCTTCTTGGGCTACGAAGTCAAGTATGTGCCTAGGGAGCAAAACGAGGCGGCTGATCTATTGTCTAAACTTGGATCAGGGCACAAACAAATTCTGCCAGGAGTTTTCCTAGAGCATCTACGCACACCATCTGTGAAGGGCGCCGACATCGACAACCCGGATAGAGCTCATTCTTTCGTCAACATGGTGACGAAGATCCCTCCGACTTGGACAAAACCATTCACGGAATATCTCGAACACGGAACTTTGCCCGATGACGAGGTCGAAAGACGGCAGATAGTACGACGAGCAAAGGGTTATACTATAATTAATGGGCAACTCTACAAAAGAAGCACTACTGGTGTATACCTAAAGTGCGTTTCCCAGCTAGAAGGTATGGAAATCCTACGCGAGATCCATCTCGGAGATCGCGGGCATCACGCCGCTCCTCGATCGTTGGTCGCGAAATCCTTCCGGCAAGGATTCTACTGGCTGACCGCGAAGGCGGACGCCGACAAGCTGGTAGAAACATGCACAGGATGCCAGTATTATGCCCGACAACCACATGTTCCTGCTGAAGAATTGCGAACAATACCAATAACTTGGCCGTTTGCAGTCTGGGGGCTAGACATGGTGGGGCCGTTACAAACAACACCATGTGGATTTACACATCTGCTTGTAGCAGTTGACAAATTCACCAAATGGATAGAAGCTAAACCCATTAGAAAGCTTGATGGGGCAACTGCCCTCAGGTTTGTCCGGGATCTAGTGGTGAGATTTGGTCTCCCACATAGCATCATCACCGACAACGGCAGCAACTTATTACTCGGAGAAGTGGAGGCCTATTGCTGGGACAAAGGCATTCGACTTGATCTTGCATATGTGGCACACCCACAGTCCAATGGTCAAGTTGAGCGAGCCAATGGGTTAATTCTGCAGGGAATCAAGCTACGTCTTGAGGCACCGCTACATAGAGCAGCTGGAGCCTGGGCGGAAGAATTGCCATCTGTGTTGTGGAGTTTACGAACTACACCCAACAGATCCACCGGCTACACCCCCTATTTCATGGTATATGGAGCAGAAGCCATCCTACCTTCCGACATCCTCCACGATGCACCAAGAGTTGCCGCCTACGACGAAGATGACGTTGAAGAATCTAGGCGCCTAGATGTGGACCTTCTCGAGGAGGAGGAGCGCGTTTTGGCATGCCAAAGATCCGCCATCTACCAGCAGAAGCTACGCAGCTACCATAGTCGCCGTGTTCGGCATCGCTCGTTTAAAGAAGGGGATTTGGTGCTCCGACTTAAGCAGAAGAAGTCACACAAATTATCCCCTCCATGGGAAGGACCGTTCATCATAAGCAAGGCGCTACTCAATGGGTCTTACTACCTTGTCGACAATCATGAGCTCAAGGATAGACCCAGCGAGGATCATAAGCGTAAGCGACGTGACCCGGATGATGACTACCCGGAGCTTGATCGGCCATGGAACATAGCACAGCTACGTCCTTTCTACACTTAGCATTTTTTATCTAATCGTGTATCTCTTATATGATCAATGAAATATAGCTCTTTGGTTCACTCATATTGCTGAGTCTTTTACCTCCTTTAGTGTTAATTTTTGGATCATATAAACCTTTATGCACAAGCTTTGCGTTTGCACTTGTGAAAATTCCGCCTACGGGCGCTAGCTTAAGTTTTCTGGTCTACACGTTCTTTGTTGTTTTTATGTGGATTCTGGAGTAGTGACTTTTGGCACTTATTGTTGGCGATTTTGTGTTCAGGTTATTGACGGTGCCATTGGGCATCATCACCTAAGCGCATGGTTCCAATAACGAGTCTTCCGACTCACGAAAAGTCAAGCATAAAAACCAAAGTAATGGATAAGCCAGCACTTGCTTAAAACATATATACATATTGGGCATTAATTCTTAAGTAGCAGGATACGACAACCACTGTTTTCCGCCTTAAGATTACATCACCAAGTTTTTTTTCAATGCACATCCCAGAAGTGAAACAAGAATTACAAAGCGTTTTTTCACTCCTTGGGTGCAGGGGACTTGGAGGTTGCATCATCACCAGCCGGAGATTCACCCTCAACGTCACCACTATGAGGAGACTCGGAAGATTCAGGGTTGGCGCTGTCAAGAAAGTTCCTGGGCACGAAGACGTCGACATCCACCAACTCGGCAACCCTGGTGTCATAACCCGCGAGTGATGACAAGATGGCTTCGTGATCGATCTCTTTGCCGTCATCATCTATGTCGGGGATACCAGATGTCACCGTGTCGATGTCGGCACCTTCATAGTGTGCCTTCACCATGGACAGCGCCATCCTTGCGCCAGCCCGTGCACATGAAGCTTTCCAGCTTGCAACACGCTCGGGGGCTCGGCGCAGGATCTCCGAGTACTTCACCATGGAGTCCGAGGCCTTGATATAAATTTGCAGGGGCTCGGCGATCTCTTTGGCTTAGGCGATGGCGGTGTTGATGAAGTTGCCGGCAAGAATAATGCATTCCTTGTCCGAAGGAGGCGAGCGGGTTAAACCCAGGGGCGCTGAAAATTCCGACAATGATTGCATGAGTTCAAAAAATTCTAAGTATCCAGACTACAGAACTACAAGGCGGAGGACACTTACTGAAGATACTGGCCTTAGCCTGCCAGACGACGTCCGTCAGGGATTCGTTCTCTTGTTGGAGAAGCTTAAACGCCTCGCTATGGCGAAGGTTTTGCTCATCGGCAGCTTGCTTTTGATCCTTTAGGATCGCAAGCTCCTCCTTCAAGCGAATGATCTCAGCGGAGGCAGAGTCCTGCAGGACTTTCATGGAATCCTTGTGCATCTTCAGCATTTCTTCCCTCTCCTTCTTAAGGATCTTGTTCTCACTGTCCAGCTGCTGAATATGCTTGGACTGCTCGACAATATCCTTGGCCTTGGCAACATGCTCTGCAAGTCGGAGAAAACAAAGTACACCGTGAGTACTCGAAGAAAGAAGGCACAAAAGTAAGACGGAAGTGCGCAAAAAGAAAACAGACTCTTGTTTTTGATGATCTGTTAATTCTAGATGGCGGTTTTACCCTTTTTAGCTTCAAGGTCCGCGCGCATCTTCTGGTACTTGTCGTTGGCCATGCCTCTCCGAGCATTCTCGTTTTGTGGAAGCAAATATAAAGTTAAGTCATTGTTTGGTCTGCTTGGAGCTTCTAGTCGGAAATTTTCCACCTAGATGCTCGGGGGCTACAATGAGAGATTTTAACTTGGCAATATGCTTAGCTTTTCTTTAAGCATCTAGTCGGAGCTAATTCAGTTCTCAACTAGAAGCTTGGAGGCTACAGTATACATTTTTAAACTCGGAAAATGCTTAGCTTTTCTTTAAGCATCTAGTCGGAGCTAATTCAGTTCTCCACTAGAAGCTTGGGGGCTACAACAGTCAAAATTATGAACACTGTGTATGCTACTCTTAGAGCATCTAGTCGGAATATTTCGTTCCATCTAAATGCTTGGGGGCTACAGTGAGAGTTTTTTCTAACTTAGTCACTCTTAGAGCATATAGATGCAAAACCTATGGTTTTCCGTCTACATCCTCGGGGGCTACAGTGGGATACTCATATGAAATGCAAAAGGTAAAGTAAAACTTACAAGTGCGATGATCTTGAGGCTTGTAGCGCTCTCGGCCAGCAGCTTGCCAAAGGCAATGTTGTTTTCTCGCAAGATGTCTGCTTGTCGGAGTAGCTCCTCAAGACCGCACGTCGGAGATGATGGCACTCCTCCAGGAACCGCAGTCGTGTTACTCGGCATGAGCACTGGGTAAATGATCTTCGGGAAATCGATGGGTTTCTGGCCAGTAGAGGCGCCGCCTCCGGCAGAAGTACCAGCTCCCACCGCCGCCTTGCCGCTACCGATGGCATCCTTAGCCGGAGCTTCAGCCATTTGGAGAGCAGCACTCTCCTACGTCGCCTGCTCGCCGACAACAGCAAGCTCGGTTGAAGCGCAATAGTCCACTTCCATGACGGAAGGGCCTGGTGCCTCCTGGACTTGGGAGCTTGTCGGAGCGGAGGAGGGCTTGACGGCAGGAGTGGTAGGAGCGATGGCGGGGGAGGAGTCGCGATGCAGCATATCTGTAATAGTTCTAGAAGCCCCAAGAGTCTTGGAGGACTTCTTGAGGCTGGTTGTGGCTTTCTTCCTGAAACGTGCAAAAATGCATAAGTACAGGAATGAGATAGATAAAATAAGACAATGTCGGAGAATAAGAGGCTTACACCAGGGGGGCGCTTTGGCAAACATCCTGGTGGCTCTCTTCTTTTCCACCTCCAGGGCGGTAGTACTCTTTTTGGAGGCTCCACCCTCCGTCTTCTTTTTCTTGCCTCCGTCGACAACGTAAGAGGTGGAGCTCTTCCTCTTTCACTCCAACGGGACATCATCGTCGGACACGACCGTGACTTCCTTCATCTTGGGATCATAGATTTGGGCGGCCAGGTTGCCCTCCTCTAGATCGCTAAGCTATTAAGAGAGAAATCATTGTGTTAGACAAGATGGTATTAGCAAGACGGAAAAACTAGAGCAATGTCATACACGGAAAATAAAATTCTACCTTTGGGCACTTTCCGTCTACGAACATGTCGTAGGTGAGGGTGAATCCACACTTCTTATCCTTCACCTTGACGATGTCCTTAAGGCAGAACTTGACGGAGTCGCTCGAGAAGTTGTCCTCGGAGATCCGGAGGGAATCCCTTCGGTCGCCGGTGTACTCGTGCATGAGCTTCGTACGGTGCTGCAGAGGTTGGATCCGCCTGATGAACCAGCACATGGCTAGGTCCAAGCCGGTTAGACCCGTCTCTACGAACCACTCGATCCTCCTTATTGCACGAGAAGCGTCGAGGTCGGAGGGAAGGGAGCCATGGGATCGCCATGTGGAGACTTCGGCGGCGGCTCCATCCACGAAGTCCGGGTACGTTGCTTCTCGGCCCGACAAAGGAATGTCGGGGCTGTAGAAGTATGTCCGCTGCCAGTTCTTGCATAACTCCTGGCCGACGATGTCGAGGAACCGCCGGCCAGGACGGATCTTGAATCTTATGGTGCCGCAGTTTCTAAGCTCCTCCTTACTGTGTCCGGCTTCACGTTTGACGGTGAAGAAGTACACAAACAAATCTAACCTAGGCTTAATCCCTAGGTAACCCTCACAAAGTGCCGCGAAGTTGCTAAGCACTAGGATACTATTGGGGGAGAGGTTGTGGGGTTGGACCTTGAAGTGATTCAAGACGGACAGGAAGAAGTGGGAGATGGGCAGAAACGCGTGCACGCCTTGAGGTATACTTTCTCTCCGACTTGGGGAGAAGGGGTCACCTCGCCGGCCGGCGCCGCCCGCCAGGCGAGCCCTTCAGTCGCAGGAAGGTAACCCACAGTGACCATCTCTTGGATGTCGCGGCCGGTGATGTCCGAGCCGTGCCAGTCGCCCTTGTGTGAGTCTGGCTCCTCGTCCAGAGGCTCCAGCGCCGCCAGTTTGTGGTCACCGCCGGTGGTTTCAATCACCGCCGATGACCACGGTGGCTTCGCCGTGGCTTCGCTTGACACCGCCATCGACGGGGAAGAACTGATGCTGGCCATGGGGGACTGGGAGGAAACGACTGGTGCAGAGGATGAAGCTAGGGTTTCTCGAGGTTTTTGCGGAGAGCTCGAGGAGACGCGCTGCTGGAGGAAGAAGATAATGATGCGAGAGAATGGGGTGAAAAAAGTGGAAGTGTCCCACGGTTACTATTTATCCTACTCTGCGTCAAGATTCGTGCAGTTAATCGGACGGTTGCCGCGTAGAGGACGTGTTCGTGAACGTGCGCGGTAATTTCGCCACGTCTCCAACCGCCGCCGCCAACGGTTCGTATTGCTCGCGCGGGAAAATCGGATATGATTGTGTTCTCTGCATGTGTGAGTTACGAGGCGTCGCTGACCTATAGCCTACGTCGCCTTAACTGACATGGTAGATGAGCCGTCCCATCGAAGATTCCGGCATGGACGGATTTAATCCGACAACGGGAGCGTACGATGGAAGATTCAGCATTTCTCCGAGTTACTCATAGAAGACGGAGAAAACCTTGCAGGGTTCTTTGAGAGGACTACAAGATATTGCTTGACGATTTGCCGACATCCATCTAGACGGAGCATTCCATAAGAAGAGGCAAGACGGTGCAAGATCTCGGAGTTCTCCGGGGGCTACTGTTGGGGATATGCTATATGGGTATCCTCATAGCATGTATCTTATCCGACTAACCCGGGTGGCCCATAGTCAGTAGCATGGCCTATGGCTCTGTTGGCCCAGATTAGGTGGATCGGAAGGAGGCCCATGCCGGATAAAGGAAGGCTACGGTGGAGTCACCAGCGTACCCGGAGCCTTGGAGTGCAAGATACACAAGACTAGTAATAGACGGTGTAGAACTCTGTAACCTGTCCGGCTAGGACTTTTCCCTGTAACCCTAGGACCTGACGACTATATAAGCCGGGCCTATGGTAGCCTTTAGGGCACGACAACTTAATATCGTTTACACACCCCTTGCACAGCGAACCTACCTCTGTAACTCGGCGTATTGCCATTATAGTGATTTATAGCAGGAGTAGGATTCCGCCACCGTTGTGGGATCTGAACCTGGGTAAGCTGTGTTACCTCGTACCCGTCAACCGTCCGCCTTACCCCACGTCTCTAAACATGCACTGTGAGGACCCCTCCATGGCGTACTCGTCGGCAATACCACGACAGATCCTTCTTGACAGGTTGGCTTCCATTGCCACTTCCACTTCCATTATGGTGGCTCTTATATCCACCCTTGTGATTCTTGTACTTATCGTTGTCATGACTACGGTTGTGCTTGTTGTCATGATAACGGTTGTGGTTGTGGTGCTTGTTGAACTTCCCATGCTTGTGGGATCCAGAACTCCCACTGTCATCATAATGGGAACGCTTGTGAGACGATCCCGAGTTGTGCTTGTCAGAGTGCTTTCTCTTCCTCCTTTCCACTTGTTTCATCTTGCTCTCCAAAATAGCAGCCTTGTCACAAAGAGACTGGTATGTGGGAACATAGGCCACGGCTAACTGCAGGTTCAATTCATCATTCAACCCTTCAAGGAACTTTTCCTTACTCTTAGCATCAGTGTCAACTTCATCCGGTGCATATCGCGCCAGATTGTTGAACTCCTCAATATATTCAGCCACACTGCGGTGGCGCTGCTTCAAGTTATGGAACTCTTTCTTCTTCAAACTCATCACTCCGGATGAGATGTGAGCAGTACGGAAACCATCTTCAAAGATATTCCATGTCACATCCTCAATGAGAGTGGTGATCTGGAAGTTATCCCACCAAGTGGTTGTTGGTCCTTCCAACAAGTGTGCTGCAAATCTGACCTTCTCTTCATCAAGATTTACGGTTACCAAGTCCTTATTCACGAGCATAGCCAATCATTGGCCACCATAGGATCGAGTTCACGAAAACTTTGCTGGCCTCAGTCTTAAGAACACAGTAAGCATGTCAAAGCCCGGTGGGTTATTCTGATTGTTGTTGTTATTATTATTGTTGTTGTTGTTCTGATTCTGGATGAACGTGGTCATCATTTGCATCAACTGAGTCTGAGCTGTCATCATCTGCTGCATCTCAGGGGTGATGTTGTTTTTGGGGTTGGGATTGGCATGTCGGGGAGGCATCTGTGGTTTTCAATAAGGATAAGAATGAGATACCCATAGATGCTAACATGCACAATACATCACATAACAAATCACAATCATGCGTCATAGTAGTAAAGGTTCAACAACACAGACAACAAGTTTTTGGAAAATTAAACACACCAATAGCAACCCATCCACATGTTGGATGGTCATTGCGACTCAATAATCCAAGACATGATAAATAAAGGTAAATGAGTAGTCATCACTACTCCTCTGCATCAACCTCCTCGTCAACAAATGTAAGACCTACAATCTCCATTGCGGTCTTGTATTCCTCGACATTGGTGGTCAAGGTCTCTACTTTGGCTTTGAGAGCCCTCTTCTATGAACGAAGCCTCTCAATCACAGTTTGCTGATGCTCGAGCTCGAAGTCCTTGGCCTCTAGTTCTGCAGTCATGTCTCGAATCTTCTTGTTCCTTTCTTGGACTCGCTTCTCTTGACTCTTGAACTTTCTATCCTGACTCTCAAACTTGGCCTCCATCTCTTTGACTATCTCATCTTGCTCCGCGAAGAGCTTGTCCTTCTCACGAAGCTGCACCTGGAGTTCGTCATTGCTAAGCATGACGTTGGTCCTATCAGTGTCTATGTGCCTAAGAAGAACCTCTAAGTCCTAGAGGTATAGACGAATCGGCTCTGTCGTCTCTCTCGAAGTATCCTCAAAGTCAATGGCCTCACCATCCTCATCATGTCTACCGAAAGTGTGGAAGTGACTACCTCTAACCTCTCGAGAGTGTCTCCCTAGTAAATGTCCAAGCAAATCATGCATGACTACCTCTAGGCCTCTCTCCTTGACATCATGCATGAGCTTGAAGATGATTGCCTCCGTGGTAGGCTCAGTCTGGCGTCCTGGCTGATTAACCTTGAAGCCCAAAGGTCTTTCCTCTCAAACTTGGTGAGGGGAAGCATCATGATGGTAGGAAGTGGGAGATTGAGCAGACTAGTGAGCTCAATAATACGAGTGCCAAAACGAGTTCCCTTGAACTCTTCAGCCATGCTGATAGTAACATTAGGCATCTACTTTACAAGATAGAAAAAGTTAGAATCAACACAATTAAAGATAAATCATAAGACAAGGCATCACATGCATATCTTTGGAAATCAAAACACACAAGTCATGGCATACATAAAACCATTACAACATCCAAGGTTCAACTTATTTTAAACAACATTTGGAAAATAAAATGATAAGCGTGGTGGTCCAACTAACATAGTACGTTACAATCCCATATCACTTGCCAAGTTGGCTAACAGGGCATCCCTAGAGGCAATCTGTTTGTCTAGATCACATGACTCCATTGCTAAGTCTATGATGTCCTTCCTTAAACTTTGGTTGGTAGCCTCTAACTCTTGGGTATGCTTCTTTACTTCCCTAAGGTCATTCTGGGTGTTAAGCATTCTGCACTTGATTCTATCACCAAGTTCTTTGATGGCCTTCCAAGCTACATCCCTTGCTGAATCAAAGAATGTGGTGTGCATCACTGGGTTGGTGACCATGCAGAATCCTGAGTCTTTGTGGTTGTCTTCCTTATTTTTATACAAGTGAAGTTGCACCCACCAGTACTCAACTCCTTCATCCATCACAGGAAAACCTTTGTACACAGCTGCACCATGTATTCCCATGGCAACCATGAGGTCCTTGAGAGCCTTGGGGAATTCTGTCTCACATTCCAAAGTCATAGTCATGAGTGGTCCCTTCTTCATGTCTTCGTTGATGGAGTTCATCTACAAATAGAGATGAGGAAGAAGATTAGAAAAGTTTACGAGAAGAAAAGACAAGTGTGGAAGTTGTTTAAATTTTTTCCTTAGTGGTTTCCAATCCAAGGGTCATAATCCTATAGGCAACACAGTGCTCTGATACCATCTGTAAGATCCCTCCCTTTATAAAGGTAAGGATCCCTGTGATTGCAATGCTATTCCCTGGATCAATGCTAGCATCCACAGTTTAAGATGAAGTACACAGAAACAAAGGTCATTATTACAAGTCATTCCAGAGAAAAACATAGTCTTTTACAACTCCATGGCCACAGGCCTAGTACAAGAGTTTAAATATGTAATAAGATAAATAAGTCTTCATCTTCATGTGCCACAGGCAAGCATGTTGAGTGTAGACTCATGACTCCTAATCATCATCAGAATAACCTGCAACATCACAAGTTACAGCCATAGTGGGTCAATACATTGGAATAGTATTGGCAAGTGATACCTTAGTAGAATATTGGTAGTCTAGATACTATATGCATTTTGGCTAAGTGTAGCTTAGGCTTGCTTTGCTCAAAATAGGTTTTTCCTATTAGTTGAAAACACTAAGTTTTTCTTTGACAAAAACTTTCCCAAGGAACCACCAATAGAAATTGGTGTACCTTCACCTTTGTTCAACCACAAGTTTTTACTTAGAAATTGGGATGAGGAGATTCTTGATAGCTTCCATGTATTGATGATCAAGTTGTCCAATACCAGGGACATGGCTAAGTACTTAGATTTTTCCATCTGTAGAGGTTGTGCACTTTCCCCACAAGACTTGATTTTCACCAAGACAAGACCTTTCAGAATCCTTCCCTTACACCAAATGGACGCGCTCCAACCTATCATCCCACTACCACCAACTGTCCAAATGGCTAAGTTATTGCAACCTATATGATCTAGGCAAAGCCCATATTGCCAAGTGGCTGCACTAGAAGCTTCTTAACATATGGCATCTCAAATCCCTTTGTTCCTGGGTGGCTTTCCACAAGTGAGATACACAAGGTAAACCATAGAAATGGGCCTTGTGTAACCACTCAACATAAACCATTCCTTCCATTCCACCTAGGTGTTTCATTCACTTAGTTGTTTTATTAAGCAAAACACAAGTCCAAAGACTTAAAAATATTTTATCATATCATGAATATATAACCACCCTTGTTTGCTACTAGCTAGGCTAAGCATGGCATAGATAAGCATGTTAACTTAGAAATTTCTAGCAATTCTACAACTACTAGGATTTCCCAAGCATAGCATATAGACCAAAATATTCATGCAAGTCTAGCAAAATATTTCTAGTGCATAGTTGAAAAACTTAGGAATAAAATCATGAAGCACCACTTGCCTTGGTAGTTTGGAGAGTAGCTACAATCCTCACAATCACAATCACTATTTGCACCAAAATCTACACATAAAATATTGGCACAAAATCACATATACAATTTATACAAGCAAAAATATATGAATGTATGCTATATGCTATGTTATGATTTTCTACACCAAACAATACAAGTGCACAGTACTGAAACATAAACAAGACCAAAACTTTCCAAATAAACTTTATTTGCATAGCAAAACATTTTCCAAATAATTATTAAACACAAAAATAGGCCTACACATGTTTCTGTAAAAACAACCATTTTATCAGAGGCAAAACTTTAAACACATTGCCTAAATGGAAAGGATTTTCTCTCCTGATTCCATTGATATAAAATTTGTCAAATTTGGATGTGGGATTCAAAAGATACGAATTAAACAAGTTTAAACATCTAATAGATCTAATTCAGAAATTTAAAATGAAATTCATGCCACGCGGCGCTTCCTGATTGGATGGTACCGCTTCGCTCAGGATCACGCTTCCAAACCGTTAGATTTAACTAAAACGCGCGGCTCAGATCTGCCCGTACCTCTTCGCCTAGCTTCTAATCTCAACCACTGGATCTAGATCCAGTGGATCAAATCACTCTGACCACAACTCGGCGGCGCAAATGGCCCAAATGGCGGCGACGGCTCTGCCGGCGATGGATCGGCGAATCTAGCGAGGGATAGGGACAGTGATGATGCTTAGCGGCATCGCAAGGTTGCGAGGAAGCTCCAGAGGTTGTTGGCGTGGACAAGGGCGAGCTGCAGTGGCCGTGGGAGCTCGTCGGAGTTAAGCGCAGCGTCGGGTGCTCGGTGGCGAAGATGTTGGCGACGCTCTGGATCACCCTAGCTTGAACCAGTTGTATCAGGAGGTGTGCAAGGCTATGGCAAACACTACTGGATCAAGGAGAAGTCGAGGGGCGGTCGGGTTTTACCTCAATCGCTCGTCGGAGTCGAGCGACGGTTCTGATGTTTGCGGGCACGAACGGTGATTGCAACCTGGGCCACGAGAAAGCAAACAAAAGGCATCACGGAACACGCAAGTACATGCTGGTCATGTTTGTTTGAACCAGAGACAGGGGGGTGGTCAGAGCTCACCGTGATGGCTCCCCGGAGTGGTTCGGGACAGCGGTGGCGCGAGCTCGATTATGGACCGCCTAGCGGTGCCCTGTGGTTGGTGAGTGAGGGGAATGGAGCGGAGAGAGGAGGGGATCTTATAGCCGGAGCAGGGGCAGAGATCACGCACGCATTCATCGCCAATTAAGTGGATAAAAATCACGGCAGAGGCGGGGGAAGAAACGGGCGGCGACGGCGTCTGTGCGCGGGATTTGGGGAAGAAGGAGTCGACGTGGAGAGGGTCCACCCGTCAGCGACTGTTTAGGTAGTGCGGGTGCGGTGAGAAAAACAGGGAGAGAGGGGAATCCCGGGTGGGCTGGCTAGTGGGCTGCTTCTGCTATTGGGTTCAAACGCTAGCGCCGGCCTTTTTCTATTTCTCTTATCTTTTTCTTTTACTGATTGATTTTCCAGAAACCTAATTCAAAACAATTCGAATTCAAATCTTTTCTGGATTTTTGTAGAGTGTAACCTTCATATTTTTGGCCATAAAACCATGTGGTCTCTCTGTACTAGCTTGGTCCCATTGATTGAACAAAATAAACAGTGCTATAGCACTTGATTTGAATAAGTTTTGGAAATGGTTTTTTAAAATTATATTTGTTTTGTAAATTTTCACCAAACTCCAACAATCAAACAAAGTAACAAGAGTGCAAGAAAGGCTTGGTTTAAAACAAATAAACTCTTCAATTGAGAGTGGCATTGGTTTAATAGTTGCTCACATAAAATAATGAGCATCAGATGCTCCTGTTTTTTTTTGAAATGGTTTTGAAATGGAACCCTAAATGATCATGGATGCATGGATGATATGCATGAGTTTTGAAACATGATTTTAGGGATGTTACATAAGTGGGAACTTGAATTTCATGTCACAACTCTGTTGTGGTCAAGTCAAAGTCATAAACCATTTCAGAAGTCATTTTGAAAACATCTGACGATAGAACAGTATGGCCACTAATCGTCCATAATCATGACGCGGCTATTCGAATAGTATGACACTCTGCAGAGATTGTACACTTTCACCACAACATTCAATACATCCGTCAGGAATCAATCCTGAATTCACCATACTCAGTATGCGGATAATCAATCATAACCTTTCAATTACACGCCCTAGTATAGGCACCTCTCCTGTGATTTTGGCATCACAACCATGACCAACTGTCATCTTGGGTACTGCACAGGTGGACAATCTCACAAGGTAGCCTCAGCTCAGACCTTGGCCGCAAGGGAACCCATACTAAGGTATATAAATTTCCAGTCAAGCCCTACCCAAATTTCGGGTATTGTGGTTGTATGGTAAAATTGGAATGGTATCGCATCCATACAACCCTTAGTTTTATAAAGGGCTAAGGCTCATGCCTCAACATTTTCTTCATCAAAATCATTTGGTGTTCGAGAACACATGGCAAAACATTTTAGTAGAATGACTCATCATTCTAAGGTTTTCATAACCATTTTCACCAATTGTTCCCATCTAAAGTTGATCAAGTTTTATGCTTAGCACTAGCATCTACGGGTGGGGGTAAATACTAATGAGGGGTGGTAAACAAGTGTATCTTATCTAAGTAAATCTCATGTCTCAGGATGACATTAAGATTTTCTAACTTAGGCCAAGTTTTATGCTCTTTATGCTACCTTCAATTATCTTTCTAGAATCTACAAGTCACTAAGTAAACTTTTGATAGAAAGCTTTTAATAAAGAAAATAAAGTACTAAGCTTGCAAGTGAAACTAGGATGGTGTGTCAAGTGGGTATAATCACATATGCTTAAGGCATATAGTTGGCATAGTAACAAGCAAGTAGTAGCTTGCATAAGTAGGGTATCTTGCAAGTGTTAGCTTGCAAGGTTGCAAGTATAGGCTTGCTAGGATATTAGTATATAAGCTTGCTAAGTTGCAAGTGTTAGCTTGCCTTGTGCAGAGCAGTGGTTGAAGTTCTCCTCGGCTTCTTCCTCGTACTATACTCCTTCCTCCTCGTATCCTTGGTCGGTACTATCGTCTAAAAACAAATACGAGGTAGACAATTACCAAACAATACTTAACTATTTCTAATCATCACTCAAAGGTTCACACTAGATGATCTAGCATCATCACTAACATTACAAGATTAAAGCACTTGTCCCAATTATTTTATTTTAGAAAGTAATTTCTACTCATTAAAAATTACTTAAGATTTAATATTCTCCAACTCAAACATGGGATCATGTTGACACATGTCATCACCACATATTTCAGTAGATGGGAATGTGAATTAAAGTGATGTCACAATTTAATAAGGTTTAACCTATTTATTTTATTTAAGTGACTAGAAATGCCTATGTGGCATTCTTTTATTACTTGATCATTATTTCTGTAAGTAAATGTAACATCCCAAAAATCATGATTTATAAAGTTTGCACAGAATTCATGCATTCATAAGCATTTGATCTTTTTCAAATGAATTTTCAACATAAGAAACCATATTTTTCCTATTACCTATTCAAGAAAGGCAAGGTTTATATTTTACTTTATAAATATGATTAGGATCAGTAATGATTGGAAAGTAAATACCAAGGCCTACCAAAGCCATACAAAAGTTTTAAAACAATTCAAACATAAAACAATTTATATGCCTATTATAAATATTTAATTAAGGCATGGTTTTAACTCTATTTTTAATGGACCAAAGTATTTGTGATCAAACATAAATGTTTTATACACAAATATATGCTTGTATTATTTTACAAAAATCCAGAGGAAGTTTGAATTCAAAGCCATTTGAATATCATTTGAAAATGGGTTAAGAAAATCAAAATAGAAAAAGAATAAGAATAAGAAAATAAGAAAAGGCCGGCGCCACCTATTCGGCCCAGCAACAGAGCCATCCCAACAAGCCCACCCAGGGCATTTCCTCCCCCTCTTTCTCTCACCCGCTTCGAACCAACCCCACAGTCGCTGACCAGTGGCCCCAACGCCACGTCGTCGTCGTCTTCCCCAAATCCCGCGCGATGAACACGCCGTCGCTGCCTGTTACCTCGCTAATTAAATTCGAATCAATTCCTTTGATTCAGGCAGTAACTCGCCCAGCCCTCACCTTCTACTTAAACCCCACACCGCCGTGACCATTTCCCCTCAACCCCCACTCCTTAATCGCCCCCACAATGCTCGCAATTGGGCTCGAACCGCCGCTGTCTGAACACCTCCGACGAATGATTCCGGTGAGCATCGTTTGCCCCGTGCCTTCTAATTCTTGTTGTAATGCTTCCCTGCTTCCTGCGCATCATCTCATGCCATCTGTTTGCTCTGTAATTCCCCAGGACATCGCCTCCGTCGAGCCCAGTGAACGACCGACGCCCCTCTCGTCTCCGGCGAGAATTTCGGTAAGAAATCGAGCGCCCGTTGACTTCTAGATCAAACACCTATGTGTGATGCGTCTTTGTGTAGCCACTAATGTGGTTTATTTGTCCTAGGGAGGCCCAGAGCATCGTCGTCGTCTCCGTCAAGCCGTGCCCGATGCCTGCAAGCTTTCCGACGAGCTCGTCCGGCAAACACAGCACGCCCCCGTCCATACCAGCGAGACGTTGAGCATCAGCGTGACCTCACGAGTCTGGTAAGCGTCTCTGCCAACCCTAGCCCCCTCTGGAATCGCCGGAGCACCATTACCAGTAGCGCCTCCGCCGCCAACACCCATTCGCGCCGCCCATCTGTGGTCGATTGATCGGACATCGTTAGATCCAGATCCATCGCGCCAGATTAGATCACTTAGCGAAGGGGTATGTTTAGATCTGAGCTATGCAATTTAATTTAAATCCTGCGGCTCTCGTTGATCGATCCAGCTGAACGATTGGCCAATCAGACACCCACGTGATGCAGGATTTTAATTTAAAATCTGTTTTTGAATCTATTAGTTATTCAAACTTGTAAATTCAATAACTTTTGTTCTGTTTATCCAAAAAATACAAATAATATACCAATGTAATCACAAAAATAAATCTTACACATCTGTAGGCTTGGTTTTGTTATTTTATTCTGTTAAAATAGAAAATTATGCAGAGACATTTGTAGGCCTAATTTGGGTATAAAAATTATTTGGAAAATGTTTTAAAGGCCAAATTAAGTTTAATTGATGTATAATTGTTTAGTTTATTGTTCAGTACTATTTTAATTGTCTTGTTTAGTTTTTAAAAATCATCACATGGCATTTGCATGCATTCATATATTTTTGCTTGATTATTTGAAATATGAATTTGGTGCTATCATTTTATTTGTAGATTTTGGTGCTAGTGGTGACTGTGAGGATTGTTACTCCCAAAACTACCAAGGCATGTGGTGCTTCATATTTTTGTCCCAATATTTTGACTATGCATTAGTGGTATTTTGTATAGGGCTTGCATGATAATTTTGCTAAGTATCTATATGCTATGCTTGGGAAATCCTAGTAGTAGGAGAACTGTTAGAATTTTCTCTAACTTAAGATACTTGATATTGCCATGCTTATCCTAGCTAGTAGTAACCAAGGGTGGAATATATACATGCTATGGAAAATATTGCTAAGTCATTTGACTTGTGTTTTTACTTAATAAAACAACTAAGTGAATGAATCACCTAGGTGGAATGGTATGTTTGGGTTATGTTGAGTGGTTACACAAGGCCCATATATATGGTCTACCTTGTGTATCACACTTGTCGAAAGCCACCCAAGAACAAAGGGATTTGAGAAGACATATGTTAAGAAGCTTCTAGGGCAGCCACATGACATTATGGGCACTGCCTGGTTCATATTGTTGGAGATATGCCCAAGAGGCAATAATAAATGTAGTTATTATTATATATTTGTGTTTATGATAAATGTAGATTTTGGTTCTAGTGGTGATTGTGACTGTGAGGATTGTTGTTACTCCCCAAACTACCAAGGCAAGTGGCGCTTCATATTTTTGTCCCAATATTTTGACTATGCATTAGTGGTATTTTGTATAGGGCTTGCATGTTATGCTTTGGAAATCCTAGTAGTAGTAGAACTATTAGAATTTTCTCTAAGTTAAGATACTTGCTATTGCCATGCTTAGAATAGCTAGTAGTAACCAAGGGTGGAATAGATACATGCTATGGAAAATATTGCTAAGTCATTTGACTTGTGTTTTTACTTAATAAAACAAGTAAGTGAATGAATCACCTGGGTGGAATGGTATGTTTGGGTTATGTTGAGTGGTTACACAAGGCCCATATCTATGGTCTACCTTGTGTATCACACTTGTGGAAAGCCACCCAAGAACAAAGGGGTTTGAGAAGCCATATATTAAGAAGCTTCGAGTGCAGCCACATGGCATTATGGGCTCTACCTGGATCATATAGGTTGCAATAACTTAGCCAAATGGACAGTTGGTGGTAGGGGGTGATAGGTTTGGAGCGCGTCCATTTTGGTCTAAGGGAAGGCTTCTGAAAGGTCTTGTCTCGATGCATATCGAGTCTTGTGGGGAAAGTGCACCACCTCTGCAGAAGGAAGAATCTAAGTACTTAGCCGTGTCCTCGAAAAAGGACAATTTGAGGATCAAGACATGGAAGCTATCAATAATCTCCTTATCCCAATTTATAAGTTAAAAACTTGTGGTTGAACAAGGGTAAAGGTTCACCAATGTCTATTGGTGGTTCCTTGGGAGTTTTTGCCAAACAAAAACTTAGTGTTTTCAACTGATATGTAAAATCTATTTTGAACAAAGCAAGGCTAAGCTACAGTTAGCCAAATTCATGTAGAAGCTAGATACTATTATTCTACTAAGGTATCACTTTCCAATACTATTCCAATGTATTGACCCATAGTGGCTGTAACTTGTGATGTTGCAGGTTACTCTAATGAGGATTAGGGTTATGAGTCTACACTCAACATGCTTGCCTGTGGCACATGAAGATGAAGATTTTTATTTATGTTGTTAAGTTAAACTGTTGTACTAGCCTATGGCTTTGGAGTTGTAAAAGACTATGTTATCTCTGGAATGACGATGTAATAATGACCTTTGTTTCTATGTACTTCATCTTAAACTGTGGATGCTAGCAATTGATCCAGGGACTAGCATTGCAATCACAGGGACCTTTACCTTTATAAAGGTGGGGTCTTACAGATGGTATCAGAGCACTGTGTTGCCTATAGTATTATGACCCTAGGATTGGATTAGACTAAGAAACCACTAAGGAAAAAATTTCAACACTTTGAAAATTTCCACGCTTGTCTTTTTCTTCTCGTAAAAACTTTTCTAATCTTCTTCTTATCTTTATTTGTAGATGAACTCCATCAATGAAGCCGTGAGAAAGGGACCACTCATGACCATGACATTGGAGTGTGAGACTAAATTTCCCAAGGCACTCAAGAACCTTATGGTTACCATGGGGATACATGGTGCAGCTATGTACAAGGGATTCCCTGTGATGGATGAAGGAAAAGAGTATTGGTGGGTGCAACTTCACTTGTACAAAAACAAGGAAGACAACCACAAGGAGTCAGGATTTTGCATGGTCACCAACTCCGAAATGCACACAACATTCTTTGACTCTACAAGAAATGCAGCCTGGAATGCCATCAAGGAGCTTGGTGATAGACTCAAGTGCAGAATGCTCAACACCCAAAATGACCTTAGAGAAGAAAAGAAGCATACCCAAGAATTAGAGACTACCAACCAACAACTAAGGGGAGACATCATAGACTTAATATGGGAGTCATGTGAACAAGATAGACAGATGTCCACTAAAGATGCCCTAATAGCTATTCTATCTAGTGAGTGAGAGTTGTAACATACTTCATTAGTTGGACCACCACACTTATCTTACTTCCAAAAAATTGGTTTCAGTTATGTTGAACCTTTAGTGTTTGTAATGGATTTGTGTATGCCATGACTTGTGTGTTTGTTGCTAAAAGATGTGCTTGTGATATTTTGTCTTGTGAATTTTCTCTACTTGTGTTGGTTCTAACTTTTCTCTATCTTATAAAAATAGATGCCTAATGTTGTTATCAGCACGGCCGAGGAGTTCAAGGGAACTAGTTTTGGTACTCGTCTCATTGAGCTCACTAGTGTGTTCAACCTTCCACTTTCTAGCATCACGACACTTCATCTCACCAAGTTTGAGAGGAAGGACCAATGGGGATTCAGAGTCACACAGCCAGGACGCCAGGCAGAGCCACCGACGGAGGCTATCACTTTCAAGCTGATGCATGACGACAAGGAGAGAGACTTAGATGTAGTCATGCAGGAGTTACTTGGACGCCCGGTAGGGAGACACTCCACCGAGCTTAGAGGTCTCTACTTTCACCCCTTCGGGAGACGCAACAAGGAGGGTGAGGCTATAGAGTATGATGATGCTACTAGAGAGACGATGGAGCCGATTCGTCTGTACCTTCAGGACCTAGAGGGTCTTATTAGACACCTTGATACTAATAGGACCAACGTCATGCTTAGCAATGACGAGCTCTAGGTTCAGCTACAAGAGAAGGACAAGCTCTTCGCGGAGCAAGACGAGATCGTCAAGGAAATGGAGGCCAAATTTGAAAGCCAGGACAAGAAGTTCAAGATCCAGGAGAAAAGAGTCCAAGCAGGAACAAGAAGATCCGGGAGATGAAGGAGGAGTTAGAGGCCAAGGACTTCGAGCTTGAGCACCAGCAGGGAGTGATTCAGAGGCTTCGCTCACAGAAGAGGGATCTTAGAGCCAAGATTGAGGCCTTGACCACTAGTGTTGATGAGTATAAGACCGCCATGGAGAGTGCAGGTCTTACCCTTGTTGATGTGGAGATTGATGCGGAGGAGTAGTGTAGACTACTCGATTATCTTTCATCTATCGTACTTTGATTATTGAGTCGCACTGACCATCCAACATGTGGATGGCTTGCTATGGTGTGTTTGCATTTTCAAAACTTGTTGTTTATGTCGCTCAAACTTTATGTTATTTTGATGCTTGGTTATTGTGGTTGCTCTATGTGTTGTATTGTGCATGTTAAGCATCTATGGTTATCTCATTCTTATCCTTATTAAAACCACAGATGCCTCCTCGACGTGCCAACCCCAACCAAAACAACAACAACATCACTCCCAATATGCAGCAGTTGATGACAGCACAAGCTCAACTGATGCAGATGATGACAACATTCATGCAGAACCAGAACTAGAACCAGAATAACAACAACAACCAGAATAATCCGCTAGGATTTGACATGCTCACTAGATTCCTTAGACTAAGGCCTGCAAAGTTCTCGGGAACCACTGATCCAATGGTAGCCAATGACTGGTTAAGTTTAGTGAACAAGGACTTAGTGACTGTTGGCTGCACCGACGAAGAAAAGGTCAGGTTCGCAGCACATCTGCTTGAAGGGCCAGCAGCAACCTGGTGGGACAACTTTCAGATCACCACTCCCATTGAGGATGTGACTTGGGCTATCTTTGAGGATGGATTCCGTACAGCTCACATCTCATCCGGAGTGATAAATTTGAAGAAAAAGGAGTTCCACAATCTGAAGCAGCGTCACCGCAGTGTGGTTGAGTACATTGAGGAGTTCAACAATTTGGCGCGTTATGCACCGGATGAAGTTGATACAGATGCCAAGAGGAAGGAGAAATTCCTCGAAGAACTGAATGATGAGTTCAATATGCAGCTGTCTATTGCCTATGTCCCAACCTACAAATCACTTTGTGACAAGGCTACCATCTTGGAAAACAATATGAAACAGGTTGAGAGCAGAAAGAGGAAGCATAGCTTTGATAAGCACAGCTTAGGATCGTCACACAAGCATTCCCATCATGATGATAGTGGGAGTTTTGGATCCCACAAACATGGAAAGTACAACAAACACCACAACCACAACCGTCATCATGACAACAAGCATCACCGCAATCAAGATAATGACAAGTATAAGAACCACAAGAGTGGACACAGTAGACACCACAGTGGAGGTGGAAGTGGAAGTGGAAGTCAGCATGTAAAGAAAGATCTCAGTCAGGTTGAATGCTTCAAGTGTAAGAAGATGGGGCACTATGCTAATGAGTGCCTAGAAAAGAAAGTTGAAGGTGCCAACTAGACCAATCCCTTCCAAAAGGGACAAGTGAACCACATCAATGTGGAAGAAATATATGAGGAATCTGATGTTGTGGCTAGTAAGTTCGAACTCAATTCTATTCCAGCACTTTTTCTTTTCAATACTGGTACATCGCATTCATTCATATCAATAGCATTTGTTGATAGAAATGGACTTCCAGTTGAAACTATTGGGTGTCCTATAAAAGTAAGTTCTCCTGGTGGAGAAATGTTAGTGAACTCGGGATGTCATGATCTAGTGATAGAATTTGGGAAGTATAAGTTTCCTGTTAGTTTGATAATCCTAGATTTCCAAGGATTGGATGTAATTTTGGGAATGTATTGGATGACTAAGTACAAAGGAGTACTAGATTGTGCCAATCATATTGTCACACTCACAACCCCGGATAAGAAACGGATTAGAATCAAGTATAACTTTGAATCAAAAAGGGAGTAAGCTAAATTCTCTTAAGAGGGTTAGCATAGACAGTGTGCTAATTGTGAGAGAATATCCGGATGTATTTCCGGAAGAATTACCTGGAATACCACCAGATAGAGATGTTGAGTTTCTAATTGAGTTGCTGCCAGGATCCGGACCAATAGCAAAGATACCTTACAAGATGTCAGTTGATGAGTTGAAAGAACTCAAGAAACAACTTGGGGAATAGATAGAGAAAGGATTTATCCAACCAAGTTCTTCATCTTGGGGTGCACCAGTTTTGTTTGTGGAAAAGAAAGATAGAAGTCAAAGGTTATGCATAGATTACCGATCACTCAATGAGGTGACTATCAAGAACAAGTATCCTTTGCCCAGAATCAATGATTTGTTTGATCAATTGGAAGGAGCCCGTGTATTCTCAAAGATTAATCTCCGATCAGGCTATTTTCAGCTAAAGATAAGAGAACAAGACATACCTAAGACTACTTTCACCACTAGGTATGGATTGTATGAGTACACCGTGATGCCATTTGGTTTGACAAATGCACTAGCCTATTTCATGAATATGATGAACAAGGTGTTCATGGAATTTCTTGACAAATTTGTTGTCGTTTTCATCGATGACATTTTGATCTATTCTAAGAGCAATGAAGAGCATGAAGGACATTTGCGATTGATACTTGAAAAGCTTAGGGAGCATAAGCTATATGCCAAATTCAGCAAGTGTGAATTCTGGCTGAATGAAGTCGGATTTCTTGGACATATTGTGTAGGGAGATGGTGTAGCAGTTGATCCCGCAAAAGTGTCAGCTGTAACTGAGTGGGAATCACCTAAGTCAGTGAAAGAAGTTCGTAGTTTCTTGGCTTAGCAGGATACTATAGAAGATTCATTGAGAATTTCTCAATCGTAGCTAAACCAATGATGGAGTTACTTAAGAAAGACAAGAAATTTGATTGGACTGAAGGATGTGAACTCAGTTTCCAAGAGTTGAAAAAGAGACTAGTGACAGCACCAGTCTTATGTCTGCCAGATTTGGAGAAGGATTTCCAAGTTTATTGTGATGCATCTCACCAAGGTTTAGGTGCAGTTTTGATGCAAGAAGGGAAAGTTGTGGCTTATGCCTCGAGACAACTCAAAACTCATGAAGTGAATTATCCTACTCATGATTTAGAGTTAGCCGTTGTTGTCCATGCACTCAAAACATGGAGACATTATTTTTTGGGAAAGCGATGTGAAGTGTTCACAGATCACAAAATTTTGAAGTATATCATCACTCAGAAAGAAATCAACATGAGACAAAGAAGATGGCTAGAACTCATCAAGGACTATGACTTCAGTTTGCAATACCACCCCGGTAAAGCAAATGTTGTAGCGGATGAACTAAGCCGTAAGGTTTATGTGAATGGCCTTACTAAGGGAGAATTGCCAGATGATATGTGTGCCCAATTCGAAGATCTTAGATTGGAGATAGTGCCTGAAGGACATCTCATGTCATTGGATTTTCAACCCACCTTGTTGGACAAAATCAAGGAAGCCCAAAAGATAGACAAGGAAATTGAAGAGATTAAGGAAAAGATTAGCAAGGGAAAAGCCAAAGGATTCCATGAAGACAAACAGGGTACTTTATGGTATGGAAAACATATCTGCATTCCGCAAGATCCGGAGCTTCGGAAACTGATTTTCCAAGAAGCACACAACTCACCATATTACATTCATCCGGGTAACACCAAAATGTACATGGATGTGAAAGAAAGATTTTGGTGGAATAATCTCAAGAAGGACATCTCCGAACATATTGCTTTGTGTGATGTATGTAGTAGAGTGAAAGCGGAACATCAGAAACTAGCAGGATTGTTACAACCACTACCAATTCCTGATTGGAAGTGGGACAAGATTGGCATGGATTTCATCACTGGACTGCCAAGGACTAGATCAAGATATGATTCCATTTGGGTCGTAGTAGATCGCCTAACTAAAGTGGCCCATTTCATATCCGTGAAGACAACATATACAAGTGCCAAGTTAGCCAAGATTTATATGAATAGGATTGTGTGTCTGCATGGAGTACCCAAGAGTATTGTGTCTGATAGGGGAACTCAATTCACTTCCCATTTTTGGAGGCAATTGCATCAGTCATTGGGAACGAGATTGGAATTCAGCACTGCTTTTCATCCCTAGACTGATGGACAAACAGAAAGGACCAACCAGATTTTAGAGGATATGTTGAGGGCATGTGCCCTAGATTATGGAGCTAGTTGGGATGAAAGTCTGCCTTACGCAGAATTCTCTTATAACAACAGCTATCAGGCCAGTATTGAGATGGCACCGTTTGAATTTCTCTATCGGAGAAAGTGTACTACCCCATTACTATGGAATGGTGTTAGAGAAAGAAACTTGTTTGGGCCAGAATTAATCAAGGAAGCTGAAGAGAAAGTCAAGTTGGTAAAGGACAGATTGAAGATAGCACAGTCCCGACAAAAGAGCTACGCAGATCCAAAGCATAGGGAAGTCACCTATGAGGTGGGTGATAGAGCCTATATTAGAGTGTCACCACTTCGTGGAGTGAAGAGGTTTGGAGTCAAAGGAAAATTGGCACCAAGATATGTTGTACCATTCAAGATTTTGAGTCGCAAGGGAGAAGTATCATATGAGATTGAATTGCCTAAATCATTGTCTGCAGTTCACAATGTTTTTCACGTGAGTCAGCTAAAGAAATGTCATCCGGAGATGGAAGAGACTTCTTTAAAGGATACTATACCTTTGGAAGATGTCCAATTGGAAAGTGATCTCACTTATGAGGAAAAACCTATTAAGATTCTTGAGACTGCAGAAAGAGTTACTCAGACTAAGACTATCAAGTTTTGCAAAGTTCAGTGGAACCATCATTCCGAAGAAGAAGCAACTTGGGAAAGAGAAGATGAACTTCGGAAAGACCACCCTCACCTATTTCCTAGCCGAATCTCAAGGGAGAGATTCACCTTAAGGGGGTTAGATTTGTAACATCCCAAAAATCATGATTTATAAAGTTTGCATAGCATTCATGCATCCATAAGCATTTGATCTTTTTCAAGTGAATTTTCAACATAAGAAACCATATTTTGCCTATTACCTATTCAAGTAAGGCAAGGTTTATATTTTACTTTCTAAATATGATTAGGATCAGTAATGATTGGAAAGTAAATACCAAGGCCCCTACCAAAGCCATACAAAAGTTTCAAAACAATTCAAACATAAAACAATTTTTATGCCTATTATAAATATTTAATTAAGGCATGGTTTTAACTCTGTTTTTAATGGACCAAAGTATTTGTGATCAAACCGAAATGTTTTATACACAAATATATGCTTGGATTATTTTACAAAAATCCAGAGGAAGTTTGAATTCAAACTCATTTGAAAATCATTTGAAAATGGGTTTAGAAAACCAAAATAGAAAAAGAAAATAAGAAAAGAGCGGTGCCACCTATTCGGCCCAGCAACAGAGCCAACCCAACAAGCCCACCCGGGCCATTTCCTCCCCCTCTCTCTCTCTCACCCACGTCGAACCAATCCCGCAGTCGCTGACCAGTGGCCCCAACGCCACGTCGTCGTCTTCCCCAAATCCCGCGTGATGAACATGCCATCACCGCCCGTTACCTCGCTGATTAAATTCAAATCAATTCCTTTGATTCAGGCAGTAACTCTCGTAACCCTCACCTGCTACTTAAACCCCACACTGCCGCTGTCTGAACACCTCCGGCGAACGATTCCGGTGAGCACCGTCCGCCCCGTGCATTCTAATTCTTGCTATAATGCTTCCCTGGTTCCTACGCATCGTCTCATGCCATCTGTTTGCTCTATAATGCCTAGGACGTCGCCTCCATCGAGCCTAGTGTACGAGCGACTACCCTCTCGTCTCCGGCGAGAAATTCGGTAAGAAATCTAGCGCCCCTTGACTTCTAGATCAAACGCCTGTGTGTGCCGCGTCTTTGTGCATCCACTGATGTGGTTTATTTGTCCTAGGGAGGCCCAGAGCATCGTCGTCAAGCCGCGCTGCCTTCGCAAGCTTTCCGACGAGCTCCTCCGGCCAACACATCACGCCCCCGTCCACACCAGCGAGACGTTGAGCATCAGCGTGACCTCGCGAGTCTGATAAGCGTATCTGCCAACCCTAGCCCCTGTTGAATCGCCGGAGCACCGTTTCTAGTAGCGCCGCCGCCAGCACCTATTTGTGCCGCCCATCTGTGGTCGATTGATCGGACACTGTTAGATCTAGATCCAGTGCGCCAGATTAGATCACTTAGCGAACAGGTATGTTTAGATCTGAGCCGTGCGATTTCATTTAAATCCTGCGGCTCTCGTTGATCGATCCAGCTAAACCGGTACGGGCCAATCAAATCGCCCACGTGTTGCAGGATTTTAATTTAAAATCTGTTTTTGAATCTATTAGTTATTCAAACTTGTAAATTCAATAACTTTTGTTCTGTTTATCAAAAAAATGCAAATAATATACCATTGGAATCACAAAAATAAATCCTAGACATCTATAGGATTAGTTTTGTGATTTTCTTATGTTAAAATAGAAAATTATGCAGAGACATTTGTAGGCCTAATTTGGGTATAAAAATTATTTGGAAAATGTTTTAAAGGCCAAATTAAGTTTAATTGATGTATAATTGTTTAGTTTATTGTTCAGTACTGTTTTACTTGTCTTGTTTAGTTTGTAAAAATCATCACATGGCATTTGCATGCATTCATATATTTCTGCTTGATTATTTTAAATATGAATTTGGTGCTATCATTTTATTTGTAGATTTTGGTGCTAGTGGTGATTGTGACTGTGAAGATTGTTGTTACTCCCAAAACTACCAAGGCAAGTGGTGCTTCATATTTTTGTCCCAATATTTTGACTATGCATTAGTGGTATTTTGTATAGGGCTTGCATGATAATTTTGCTAAGTATCTATATGCTATGCTTGGGAAATCCTAGTAGCAGTAGAACTGTTAGAATTTTCTCTAACTTAAGATACTTGCTATTGCCATGATTAGCCTAGCTAGTAGTAACCAAGGGTGGAATATATACATGCTATGGAAAATATTGCTAAGTCATTGACTTGTGTTTTTACTTAATAAAACAACTAAGTGAATGAATCCTGGGTGGAATGGTATGTTTGGGTTATGTTGAGTGGTTACACAAGGCCCATATCTATGGTCTACCTTGTGTATCACACTTGTGGAAAGCCACCCAAGAACAAAGGTATTTGAGAAGCCATATGTTAAGAAGCTTCTAGGGCAGCCACATGACATTATGGGCACTGCCTGGTTCATATTGTTGGAGATATGCCCTAGAGGCAATAATAAATGTAGTTATTATTATATCTTTGTGTTTATGATAAATCTTTACATTCATGCTATAATAGTATTAATCGGAAACATTAATACTTGTGTGATTTGTAAAATAAATTAGAGTCCCAAGTAAATCCTCTTTATAATACTAGCTTGTTGGTTAATAGATGATCGTGGTTTCCTGATCATGAACATTGAGATGTTGTTAATAACAAGATCATATCATTAGGAGAATGGTATGATGGATATACTCCTATAGATAAGCGTAGCATAAAGATCAAGTCATTTTAATAGTTCGTTTGCTATAAGCTTTCTAATACATAGTAACCTAATTCCTTCGACCATGAGATCATGCTAATCACCATCACCGGAAGGATGCTTTGATGACATCAAACACCACACCGTAATTGGGTGGCTATAAAGGTGGCATTGAGTGTTCGGAAAGTATGGGTTGAGGCACATGGATCAAGAGTGGGATTTGTCCATCCATATGACGGATAGATATACTCTGGGCCCTCTCGGTGGAATGTCATCCAATTAGCTTGCAAGCATGTGACTGGGTCACAAGGGATCACATATCATGGTAATGAAAAAAGAGTACTTATCAGTAAAGAGGTTGAACTAGGTATGCAGAGATACCGACGATCAAAACCTCGGATAAGTAAACTATCATGAGACAAAGGGAAATTGGTATTGTATGTAAGTGGTTCATTCAATCGCAAAGTAGTCATAGAATATGTGGGAGCCATATGAATTTTCAGATTTCTCTATTGGTTATTGATCGGAGAAGTGTCTCGGTCATGTCCGCATAATTCACGAACCGTAGGGAGACACACTTAAGGATTCGGTGTTGTTGTGTAGTTATGGAATGATGAGTAAGAGACCGAATGTTGTTCGGAGTCTCGGATGGGATCCGGGATATCACGAGGAGATCCGGAATGGTCCGGAGAATAAGATTCATATAAGGAAAGTCCTGTTTCGGAGTTCGGAGATGATTCCGGTGTTTTCACCAGGAATGTTCCAGAAGGGTCTGGAAGGTCCGAGACTCTGGAGGGGAAGGGTACATGGATGTGTCATGACAATGTGGAATGGTTGCATCATGTACTAGGTCACTTGGCTGGGCAATATGAAGAGAGAAATCAAATCCAAGTTTGAAAGTCAAACGCCAATTTGAAAAGTCAAATCCGAAGTTTGCTTGGTGGAGGGAGAGTAGGAAACCTACCTAGGGTAGGAGTCCCACTCTCTCCACCCGCCGACCAAGGAGGAGGAGTTGTAGGAGGACTCCCTCCTCCCAACCGGCCCCCTCCCACCTATATAAGGAGGGGTAGGGAGCCCCTACCACTCACACCCAAAACCCTAGTCCCAAGTCGTCGGTGCCACCACCTCCAAGTGTTATCGCCGCCTAGGGCTCCTCCCAAGTCGCCGAGTTAGGGTTTCCCCAAACCCTAGACGCTGGCCACACCCTCCCCTTGGTGCCCTCTAAACCGTAGATCGCCAAGGCCTCTCTCATACTCCACCATACTCGCTCCGGCTTAAGACGAAGCCCTGTGAGATCTCTCCTCTACTTCCGACACCACGCTGGCGTGCTGCCGGAATCGCGAGGAGAGTGCTACATCCTCCACTGCCTGCTGGAACAAGGGAGAGGAAGGTCTGCATCGAAAATTTAACGTGACCGACTACGAAGCTGCCGGAGCATGGCCCGGAAGGATCGTCTACGCGATCTTGAGATCGGCAAGAGTACGACTACATCACCCACGAGAATCTGCTCTCGTTAACCTCTTTGGAATCTTCGAGGGTGAGTTCCTCTATCGACTCGTTGCTACAATCTAGTAGATAGATCTTGGCTTGTTTGTGTGCATGTGGTAGAAATTTTTTTGTTTTCCATGCTACGAACCCCTACAGTGGTATCAGAGCCGTGTCTATATGTAGATATGTTGCACGAGTAGAACACAATGGTCATTGTGGGCGGTGGTGCTTTTATTATCAATTTCTTTTTGTGTACTTTGCATCTTGCGGTACGATGGGATGAAGCGGCCTGGGCTAACCTTACATGACATCGTTCATGAGACTTGCTTCACGCTCAACATGCAACTTGTATTGCATAAGTGGCTTTGCGGGTGTCTGTCTCTCCCATTATAGTATAGATTTAATTTACAACGGGCACTTGATAGTTCAAGCATCAACGTTGTGGTTCTTGTTCGTAAGTTAGAACGACACTTATTGAAAGCCCCAAACCACGTAAAATATGCAAAGAAAATTAGAGGCGTCTAACTTTGTTTTGCAGGGGTGTGCTGTGATATGATATGGCCATGATTGTGATTATATATGATGTATGAAATGATCCTTATTGTAAGTTGGCAACCGGCAAGAGCCATATGGCTGTCTTTTAAATTCCGTTAAGACCTGCGTGTCTATTCAAAGTAGTTGTAATAGTTGAAGCTGGTGGACGACAACCATGAAACGACGCCATTGACCTTGACGCCATACTGGTGATGATGGAGATCATGTTCGTGCTTGAATATGGAGATCGGAAGCACAAGAAGAAAGGCCATATCATATCACATATTATGAATTACATGTGATGTTAATCCTTTATGCATCTTGTATTGCTTAGTTTGTGACGGTAGCATTATAAGATGATCCCTCAAGCACACAATTTCAAGTTTTGAAGTGTTCATCCTTAGTAAGCACCGTTGCTAAAGCTCGTTGTTTCGAAGCACCACGTGATGATCGGGTGTGTTAGATTCTACGAGTGTATACAACGTGAACAAGCCAGATTTTCTCATGCGAAGCTAAGGTTTGATCTTGACGAGCCTAGCATGTACAGACATGGTCTCGGAACACGGATCACCGAAAGGTAAAGCATGAGTCATAGAGTAGATATGATGAACATGTTGATTGTTCGCCATTGAGGCTACATCAACTCTCGTGATGATCGGTTTTGATGTGGTGGATTTGGTTCGTGTGATCACTAAAACAATTTGAGGGATATTGTTTGGGAGTTCACCTAGATTAATTTAACTATTAGTTAGAACTCAATTTGTCATAAACTTAGTCTAAACTATTACAAATATGTTGTAGATCAATGGCGCTCCCTACCATCAATTTTAATGCGTTCCTAGAGAAAGAAAAGTTGAAAAACAATGGAAGCAACTTCGCGGATAGGTTCCGCAATTTGAGGATTGTCCTCAATGCTGGTAACTTGACCTATGTGATGGATGCACCGCTGGGTGACCCGCCTGCAGCTACTACTACCGATGAAGTAAAGAATGTTTACCTCACTCGGAAGAATCAGTACTCACGCGATATTGTCCGTGAACTCAAAATGATATTTGAGGCTCACGCGACAGTTGAGAGTTATGAGGCTTCTGAAAAGTTCTTTAACTGCAAGATGGAAGAGGGCAGCTCCGTCAGTGAGCACGTGCTTAAGATATCTGGGCACGCAAACAAACTCCAAAGCTTGGGTATAGTGATTCCTAATTCTTTGGGGATTCACTGTGTCCTCCAATCACTACCACCAAGTTACAAGAACTTTGTGATGAACTACAATAAGCAAAGCATGAACAAGCAGTTGCTAGAACTCTTCTCCATGTTAAAATCTACAGAAGTGGAGATCAAGAAAGAGCACCAAGTGTTGTTGGTCAATAAGAACACCAAATTCAAGAAGCAAGGAAAGTCTAAGCAAAAGGGAAACTTCAAGAAGGGTGGTAAGAAAGTTGCCGCGCCGGCAAAGAAGACCAAGGCTGGCCCTAAGCCTGATACTGAGTGCTTTTACTGCAAGGGAGAAGGTCACTGGAAGCGGAATTGCCAAAAGTACTTGGCGGATTTGAAGATCGGCAACATCAAGAAGAAAGGTATATCCGATATACATGTTATTGATGTGTATCTCACTAGTATTCGTAGTAGTGCCTGGGTATTTGATACTGGTTCGGTTGCTCATATTTGTAACTCGAAACAGGTACTGCAGAATAAACGGAAGCTAGCGAAGAACGAGGTGACGATGCGCGTTGGAAATGGATCAAAGGTTGATGTGATCGCGGTCGGCACGCTACCTCTTCATCTACCATCAGTATTAGTTTTATACTTAAATAATTGTTATTTGGTGCCTACGTTGAGCATGAACATTATATCTTGATCGTGTTTATTGCGAGACGATTACTTGTTTAAGTCCGAGAATAATGGTTGTTCGATTTATATGAGTACTATGTTTTATGCACATGCACCTTTGATAGATGGTCTATTCTTACTAAATCTCGATTGTGGAAAAACACACATTAATAACATTGAAGATAAACGTTTGAAATTGAGCGATGACTCGACCTATATGTGGCACTGTCGTCTTGGTCACATTGGAGTGAAGCGTATGAAGAAACTCCATTCCGATGGACTTCTTGAATCACTTGATTACGAATCACTTGAAAGATGTGAAGCATGTCTGATGGGTAAAATGACTAAGACTCCATTTTCTGGTATGATGGAGTGAGCTACGGACTTATTGGAAATCATACATACCGATGTGTGTGGCCCAATGAGTGTAGCATCGCGCGGTGGTTATCGTTATGTTCTTACCTTCACGGATGACTTAAGTAGATATGGGTATATCTATTTCATGAAACATAAGTATGAAACTTTCGAGAAGTTTAAGGAATTTCAAAGTGAGGTAGAGAATCAACGTAACAAGAAGATTAAATTTCTACATTCTGATCGTGGAGGTGAATATCTAAGTTACGAGTTTGGCGAGCATTTGAATAAATGCAGAATACTTTCACAATTGACACTGACGGGAACACCACAGTGTAATGGTGTGTCCGAACGTCGTAATCGAACTCTCTTAGATATGGTTCGTTCTATGATGTCACTTACAGATTTACCGCTATCGTTTTGGGGTTATGCATTAGAAACAGCAGCATTCACTTTAAATAAGGCACCATCTAAATTCGTTGAAACGACACCGTATGAATTATGGTTTGGGAAGAAACCTAAATTGTCGTTCCTTAAAGTTTGGGGTTGCGAAGCTTATGTAAAGAAGTTACAGTCGGACAATCTTGAACCCAAAGCGAAAAAATGCGTCTTCATAGGATATCCGAAGGAAACTATTGGGTATACCTTCTATCATAGATCCGAGGGCAAAATCTTCGTTGCCAAGAATGGATCCTTTCTAGAGAAGGAGTTTCTCTCGAAAGAAGTGACTGGAAGGAAAGTAGAACTTGACGAGGTTGTTGAACCTTCTCTCGAACTTGCGAGTAGCGCAGCACCGGAAATAGTTCATGTGGAGCCTACACCAATAAGAGAGGAAGCTAATGATGTTGATCATGAAACTTCGATTGAAGTTACTATGGAACCTCGCAGATCAACGAGAACTCGTACCACTCCTGATTGGTATGATCCCGTTATGAGTGTCATGTTGGTGGACAACACCGATGACCCTGCGACATATGTGTAAGATCCCTCCTTTGTAAAGGAAAAGGATCCCTGTGATTGCAATGCTAGTCCCTGGATCAATGCTAGCATCCACAGTTTGAGATGAAGTACACAGATACAAAGGTCATTTATTACATCCATTCCAGAGGTAAAACATAGTCTTTTACAACTCATGGCCACAGGCCTAATACAAGAGTTTTTGGAATAAGTAAATAAACACAAGTCTTCATCTTCATGTGCCACAGGCAAGCATGTTGAGTGTAGACTCATGACTCCTAATCATCATCGGAGTAACCTGCAACATCACAAGTTACAGCCACAGTGGGTCAATACTTTGGAATAGTATTGGCAAGTGATACCTTAGTAATTTTAAGTGGACTATATTACTATATGCATTTTGGCTAGGTGTAGCTTGGCTTGCTTTGCTTAAAAATAGGGTTTTCCTATTAGTTGAGAAACACTAAGTTTTTCTTTGTCAGAACTTTCCCAAGAAACCACCAATAGACATTGGGGTCCTTCACCCTTGTTCACCCACAAGTTTTACTTAGAAGTTGGAGTGATGAGATTCTTGTAGCTTCCATGTCTTGATGCTCAAGTTGTCCATTGCCATGGACTTGGCTAAGTACTTAGATTTTCCATCCGCAGAGGTTGTGCACTTTCCCACGGACTTGGTTTCCCAAGACAGACCTTTCAGAAGCCTTTCCTTAGCCAAATGGACGCGTTCCAACCTATCATCCCACTACCACCAACTGTCCAAATGACTAAGTTCTAGCAACCTATATGATCAAGGCAGAGCCCATATTGCCAAGTGGTTGCACTATAAGATTCTCAACACTTGGCCTCCAAATCCCTTTGTGCCTGGGTGGCATACCACAAGTGAGATACACAAGCCATATCCATGGCCTTGTGTAACCACTCAACCAAAAACCACCATTCAAGTCCCATTCCACCCAGGAAGTTCATTGACTTAGTTGTTTTATTAAGAAAAGCATAAGTCCAAAAGACTTAGAATTATTTTGATCATAGCATGTACATATTTTACCAACCCTTGTTTTCTACTAGCTAGGCTAAGCATGGCATAGTAACTTAACTTAGGAAATTTCCTAGGAATTCTATAATTCTACAACTACATAGGATTTCCCAACATAGCATTTGGCAAAAGTAGCATGCAAGACTTAGCAAAAATAATTCTAATGCTTATTCAAAATAAGGGGTGGAAAATATCATGTAGTATCACTTGCCTTGGTAATGGGGAGAGCAGCACTCTTCACAATCACAGTCACTAGCAAAATCTACACAAAATTTATAGCACAAAATTTACACACAATTCATATATAAACAAAAGTAATATGAATGCATGCATGCAAGAAAATGCTAAGTGATGATTTTTGAAATTTCCACCAAGCAAGTGTATGTTACAGAAACATAACCAAGTCAAAAGTTTGCTTATTTAGCCCTAAAACAATTTGCTAAACAAAATCTATACTCAAAATGGACCTAAACATGTTTCTGCATACAAAGTCATTTTAACAGAAACTTTTTGTTAAACACATTGCAGATTCAGAAAGGGCTTGTCTCACTGATTCCAACGGTATAAAATTTGCAAAAATCTAACGTGGAAATCAAAAGTTATAGCCAATTGAAATTTGGATCCAAATATGTTTTCAAATTCAGTTTTAATTCAAACCCTAGACACGCGTCACGATTTTACTGGTGCGTATCGGTTCGCACCGGATCACCCTTCCACTCCGTTGGATCTAATTAACGCTGCACGGCTCAGATCTGCCCATACCCCTTCGGCTAGGATCTATCGTGTCCACTGGATCTAGATCGAACGATCCTAAGCAAAGGACCAACAAGTGGCGCAAAGGCGGGCGCGCGGCGGTGTGGTGCGGTCTGGGCAAGGCCGGTCTTTGGCGCCTAGGTCGCTGGGTGAGGGAAGTAGCTTACAGATCCGCGTGACGGTTGAAGCTCGAGGTGGCGTGGCTCGAAGGCGACCGACACGGTCTCGTGGAGCTCGTCGGAGTAGCGGCGCGTGGTCGCTGGTGACGGCGTGGTGCTTGCTGAAGTTTGGCGTCGCCCTAGCACGAACCAGAGGCATCAGGAGTTGCACAAGATGCAGGCGAACAAACTCGCGTGAAGGAGGGGGCAAGGGGCGCTCGGGTTTTACCTGAATTGGTCGACGGAGTCTATCGGCGGCGCAGGTGGTTTCGGTCGAGGACGGAGATGACAACCTAGGTCACGAGCAGGAAAAAGAAAGGCATCAGCGTATGCGCAAGGTCAAGCTGGGCATCCTCGTTTGAACCAGAAGGAGGGGGGCGGTCGAGGCTCACCGGAATTGGACACCGGAGTCGTCGGTACCGCGGGGCTTCGAGAGCTATTGCGCGCAGCCTGGTGGCGGAGTGAGCGAGGAGAGTGGGGGGAAATGCTCGCGGTGCAGAGGGGATTTTATAGGCCCAGGCGCGATAGGAAACGCCTGTGGCATAATGGCTAATTACGCCGCGCCATTACCGGCCTTGACAGCAGCGGCGACGTGGTCGCGGGCGCGGTTTGGGGAAGACGAGGGCGACGTGGACGGGGGCCCACTTGTCAGTGAAATAAGCAGTGAGGATGTGGGGTCTGGCTGTCAGTGGTTGAGCGGGGGTGCTCGCGCGTGCGGAAAGAAAAAGAAAGGCCCGGGTGGGCTAGTTGGGCCTGTTCTGTAGCTGGGCTAGATTGGTGGCGCTAGGCCCTTTTCTTTTGTTTACTCCTTTTCTTTTTCTATTTCAATTTTCAGGAATGGTTTTGAAATGAATTCAAACTCTTTTTGAATTCAATTCTTTCTGGGGTTTTTGCAGTGTGCAAAAGTTTCAAATATAGGCATAAAACCATGTGGTTGCTTTGCAAAGTCTTGGTCAAGCTTGGAGAATAAAAAAATAACAGAGACTTTGGCACTTGGTTTGCAAAATTCTGAGAATTGGTTTTTGAAACCATTTTCATTTTGTAAAACTTGGTTCAATTCACACTCAAATCTTTCAATAAAGAAAACAAGCATTCTAGGTTTAAAATATTCAAACTCTCAAATGGTGATGGCCATTTGATTTAAATCTGCTCACATAAAATCATAGCACTATGTGCTTCTGTTTTCCTGAAATGAGTTTGAAATTGTTCTCAAATCTATATGTATGCATGAATGATATGCAAACTTTGAAATCATGATTTTAGGGATGTTACAAATCTAACCCCCTTAAGGTGAATCTCACCCTCGAGATTCGGATTGGCTAGCAAATAGGTGAGGGTGGTCTTTCCGAAGATCATCTTCTCTTTCCCATGTTGCTTCCTCTTCGGTATGATGGTTCCACTGCACTTTGCAAAACTTGATAGTCTTTGTTCTCGTGACTCTTTCTGCAGTCTCAAGAATCTTGATAGGCTTTTCTTCATAAGTGAGATCACTTTCTAGTTGAACTTCTTCCAAAGGTATGGTATCCTTCAAAGAAGATTCTTCCATTTCTGGGTGACATTTCTTAAGCTGACTCACATGAAACACATTACGGACTGCTGATAGAGATGCTGGCAGTTCAATTTCATAAGCCACTTCTCCTTTGCGACTCAGAATCTTGAATGGCCCAACATATCTTGGTGCCAACTTTCCTTTGACTCCGAATCTTTTCACTCCACGGAGTGGTGATACCCTAAGATAGGCTCTATCACCAACTTCGTAGGTGACTTCTCTACGCTTAGGATCAGCGTAGCTTTTCTGTCGAGACTGTGCTATCTTCAACCTGTCCTTAACCAATTTGACTTTCTCTTCGGCTTCTTTGATAAGTTCTGGCCCGAATAAACTTCTTTCTCCCACACCATTCCATAACAATGGGGTGGTACATTTTCTTCCGTAGAGAAACTCAAACGGTGCCATCCCAATGCTGGATTGATAGCTGTTGTTATAAGAAAATTCTGCGTAAGGTAGACTTTCATCCCAACTGGCTCCATAATCTAGGGCACATGCCCTCAACATGTCTTCCAGAATTTGATTAGTTCTTTCTGTTTGTCCATCGGTTTGAGGATGAAAAGCAGTACTAAATTCCAACCTTGTTCCCAATGACTCATGTAGTTGTCTCCAAAAATGGGAAGTGAATTGAGTTCCCCTATCAGACACAATACTCTTAGGTACACCATGAAGGCATACAATTCTACTCATGTAGATTTTGGCTAACTTGGCACTAGTATAAGTTGTTTTCACGGGTATGAAATGAGCCACTTTAGTTAGGCGATCCACTACTACCCATATGGAGTCATATCCTGATCTGGTCCTTGGTAATCCGGTAATGAAATCCATACCAATTTTGTCCCATTTCCAATCAGGAATAGGTAGTGGCTGAAGCAAACCTGCTGGTTTCTGATGCTCCGCTTTTACTCTGCTACACACATCACATAAAGCGATATGTTCGGCGATGTCTCTCTTGAGATTGTTCCACCAAAATCTTTCTTTCATGTCCATGTACATTTTGGTGTTACCCGGATGAATAGAATACGGAGAGTTGTGCGCTTCTTGCAAAATCAGTTTCTGTAACTCCGGATCTTGTGGAACACAGATACGTTTCCCATGCCATAATGTATCCTATTCGTCTTCATGGAAATTTTTAGCTCTCCCTTGGCCAATATTTTCCTTAATCCTTTCAATTTCCTTATCGGTCTTCTGAGCTTCTCGGATCTTGTCCAACAAAGTGGGTTGAACATCCAAAGACATGAGATGTCCTTCAGGTACAATCTCCAATCTGAGTTCTTTGAATTGAGCACACAAATCATCTGGCAATTCTCCTTTGGTAAGGCCATTTACAAACACCTTACGACTTAGAGCATCAGCTACAACATTTGCATTACCGGGGTGGTATTGCAAACTCAAGTCGTAATCTTTGATAAGCTCTAACCATCTTCTTTCTCTCATATTGATTTCCTTCTGGGTGAAGATATACTTCAAACTCTTGTGGTCTGTGAACACTTCACAACGCTTACACAAAAGGTAATGCCTCCATGTTTTGAGTGCATGGACGACAGAAGCTAACTCCAAATCATGAGTAGGATAGTTTACCTCATGAGTTTTGAGTTGTCTCGAGGCATAGGCCACAACTTTACCGTCTTGCATAAGTACGGCACCTAACCCTTGATGAGACGCATCACAATATACTTGGAAATCCTTTTCTAAATCTGGCAGACATAGAACTGGTGCTGTCACAAGTCTCTTCTTAAATTCTTGAAAGCTGACTTCACAACCTTCAGACCAAGTAAACTTCTTGTCTTTCTTTAATAATTCAGTCATGGGCTTAGCAACCTTTGAGAAATTCTCAATGAACCTTCTGTAGTAACCTGCTAAGCCAAGGAAACTACGAACTTCTTTCACATTCCTGGGAGATTCCCATTCAGTCACGGCTGAAACTTTAGCAGGATCAACCGCTACACCATCCTTCGTCAAATGACCAAGAAAACCAACTTCTTCCAACCAGAACTCACACTTGCTAAATTTGGCATAAAGTTTATGCTCTCTCAACTTCTCGAGTATCAAACGCAAGTGTCCTTCATGCTCTTCTTTTCTCTTGGAGTAGACTAAGATGTCATCGATCAAAACAACAACAAACTTGTCAAGGAATTCCATGAACACCTTGTTCATCATATTCATGAAGTATGCTGGAGCATTGGTCAAGCCGAAAGGCATTACGGTGTACTCATACAGCCCATACCTTGTGGTGAATGCTGTTTTAGGTATGTCTTGCTCTCTTATCTTGAGTTGAAAATAGCCTGACCGGAGATCAATCTTTGAGAACACACATGCTCCTTCTAGCTGATCAAACAAGTCGTTTATTCTTGGCAAAGGATATTTGTTCTTGATAGTTACCTCGTTGAGAGATCGGTAATCTATGCATAACCTTTGGCTTCTATCCTTCTTCTCCACAAACAAAACTGGGGCTCCCCAAGATGAAGAACTTGGTTGAATAAATCATTTATGCAACTGTTCTCCTAGTTGCTCCTTGAGCTCTTTCAGTTCATCAACTGACATTTTATATGGTCTCTTTGCTATTAGTCCAGATCCTGGTACCAAATCTATAAGAAACTCCACATCTCTATCTGGTGGCATTCCTGGCAATTCTTCCGGGAATACATCCGGATACTCACATACAATTGGCACACTGTCCATGCCCCTTAAGAGAATTTAGCATACTCTTCTTTGCTCCAAAGCTGGTCTTGAATCTGATCCTTTTATTATCCGTAGTTGTGAGTGAGACAGTATGGCTGGCACAATCTATCACTCCTTTGTACTTAGTTATCCAGTCCATTCCCAGAATGACATCCAATCCTTGGGAGTTTAATATTATCAGGTTAACGGGAAACTTATACTTCCCAAACTCTATGACTAGGCCATGGCATCCTGAATTCACTATCATTTCTCCACCAGGAGAACTTACTCTTATAGGACACCTAATAGTTTCTACCGGTAGTTCATTTGTTTCAACAAATGTTCTTGATATGAATGAATGAGATGCACCAGTATCAAAGAGTACAAATGCTGGAATGGAATTGAGTCTGAACATACCAGCAACAGCGTCAGGTTCCTCATAGACCTCCTCCACATTAATGTGGTTCACCTGACCTTTCTGGAAAGGATTGGGCTTGACAGGTCCTTCAACTTTCTTTTTGGGGCACTCATTTGCATAGTGTCCCATCTTCTTGCATTTGAAGCATTCAACCTGACTGATGTCCCTCTTAGCAGGCTGATTCCCACTTCCACTACCATTTCCACTGCGGTGGCTCTTATGTCCACTCTTGTGGTTCTTGTATTTGTCGTTGTCATGACTGCGGTGATGCTTGTTGTCATGACGGTTGTGGTTGTGGTGCTTGTTGAATTTCCCATGCTTATGGGATCCTGAGCTTCCACTGTCATCATAGTGAGATCGTTTGTGAGACGATCCCGAGCTGTGCTTGTCGGAGTGTTTCCTCTTCCTACTCTCGACTTGCTTCATTTTGTTCTCCAATATAGTAGCCTTGTCACAGAGCGACTGATAAGTGGGAACATATGCCACAGCCAGCTGCAGATTCAGCTCATCATTCAAGCCTTCCAGAAACTTTTCTTTTCTTTTGGCATCTGTGTCAACCTCATCCGGTGCATAACGCGCCAGATTGTTGAACTCTTCTATGTATTCAGCCACGCTATGTGGCGCCGCTCAGTTGTGAAACTCCTTCTTTTTCAGGCTCATCATACCTGATGAGATATGAGCAGTGCGAAAGCCATCTTCAAAAATAGTCCAAGTCACCTCATCTAAAGGAGTGGTGATTTGGAAGTTGTCCCACCATGTGGCGGCTGGTCCTTCCAGCAGATGTGCTGCAAATCTGACCTTTTTAGCGTTCGTGCAGCCCACGGTCACTAAGTCCTTGTTCCCAGAACATAGCCAATCATTGGCCACCATGGGATCAGTTGTTCCCGAGAACTTAGCTGGCCTCAAACGCAGAAATCTGGTGAGCATATCAAAACCCGGAGGGTTGTTCTTGTTGTTGTTGTTGTTATTGTTGTTATTGGGGTTGTTGTTGTTGTTATTCTGGTTTTGGATGAATGTTGTCATCATCTGCATAAGCTGTGTTTGAGCATTCATCATCTGTTGCATTTCCGGAGTGATGTTGTTGGGGTTGGGGTTTGCGCGACGGGGAGGCATCTGTGGTTTGTTCAAATAGAGATAAGAATGAGATACCCATAGATGTTTTATGCACATTACATCACAAGCAAACATATAGCATGCAACTTAAGGATAAAGTTCAACAACAAGATAACAAAGTCTCAAAGCAAAACACACAAGTGGCAAGCCATCCACATGTCGGATGGTCCAATAACAAGTTCACAAATAGCAAGTATGATAATAAAGGTAAGCGAGTAGTCAAGTCTACTCATCAGCATCAATCTCCTCCTCGACAAAGGTAAGACCTGCATTCTCCATCGCGGTCTTGTTCTCCTCAATAGTAGTGGTCAAGGACTCGATCTTGGCCTTGAGAGCCCTCTTCTGGGAACGAAGTCTCTCTATCACTGTCTGCTGCTGCTCTAGCTCGAAGTCCTTGGACTGTAGTTCCTCAGTCATGTCCCGGATCTTCTTGTTCCTATCCTGGACGCGTTTCTCCTGACTCTTGAACTTCCGGTCCTGGGTCTCGAACTTCGCCTCCATTTCCTTGACTATCTCGTCCTGCTGTGCGAAAAGCTTGTCCTTCTCGCGAAGCTGCACCTGAAGCTCTTCATTGCAGAGCATGACGTTGGTCCTGTCCGTGTCCACGTGCCTAAGGAGAGACTCTAAATCTTGAAGATACAGACGTATCGGCTCTGCTGCGTCCCTCGAGTCGTCCTCGAAGTCGATGGACTCTCCGTCCTCATCACGTCTTCCGAAGACGTGGAAGTGAGTGCCTCTAACCTGTCAGGAGTGACGGCCTAGCAGACGTCCTATCAGGTCCTGCATGACTACCTCCATGCCTCTCTCCCTGTCATCGTGCATAAGCTTGAAGACGATGGCCTCCGTGGTAGGCTCTGTCTGGCGTCCGGGCTGGTTCACCTTGAAGCCCAGAGGTCCTTCCTCTCGAACTTGGTGAGTGGATGCACCATGATGGTGGGAAGAGGGAGATCGAGCAAAGTGGTAAGCTCAACGATACGAGGACCAAAACGGGTAACCTGGAACTCCTCAATAGTTCTGATGGTAATAGGCATCTATTTATAAGATAGAAAAGTTAGGACAACACAATTTAAGATAAAACAAGACAAACAGTTCATACATATCTGTAACACCCTCAGAATCGGCCCTATGCAAGTTTGAGCGAAACCCGCCAAACCCGCATAGAAACGATTCAAAGGTGCCCACCAGGCACTTTCGTGCGGGTGGAAAACGAAGTAATAACATTACACAACAGTCCTCGATGGGACCCACAGAACAGATATATATAACAGCGACTCAAAGAGTCAAGAATACAGATATAATATACAAAGATCCAAATCACCTTGAAAGCGATAGAGCGTCCGACTACGGACAAGATGCAAATGGGGCTAAGAGCCCTGAAGAATAACCAATGGCGTCCATAACCCTGCCCAGGCCAAGCCGGAAGGGTAACCCTGCTAACGACGTCGATCTCAAAACCTGCTTAAACAAAGGGGTGCCGACAAAGGGCAAAGGAAAAAGAGGAGTGTCAGTACTGAGGCCAGTACACGGCGAGGCTAGAATTCGGCGGTCCTCGCCTACATAGGTATGGTGGACTGAGCGGCAGCGGTAGCATGCACTAAAAAACCTATAGAGACTCGATACAACTGGCGGCTATCAGAGAGGGATAAGAAAGGCCTATTCGGAACCAACCTGATGCTACCATCGAACAAACCCATCCTGGCGTTTCCCCCTCGAGACCACACGAGGAAGTCAACCGAGGAACTCACACAGTTGGCAGTTTTATTTATTCGGTTATCGTTGCAGCAATTACTAGTCAGGTAAAGATAATCATCCTGATAAGATAAGCAGTGGGTCAGTTTAGTTAACCATTCCGTTGTAGTTGCAACACTTACTAATCAGATACAAATAGCATGAGATAACCCAAAAACCCAGCAGTTGTTGGTACTTTTATTTAGCCATTCCGCTGTAGTTGCAATACTTACTAGTCAGATACAATGGTCGCAAGCGACACCCAAACAAGCAATTGTGGCCAGTTTATTTAGCCATTCCATTATAGTGAAGCTGATTACTAGTCATTATAAAGTCAAATTTATAGCACTACTTTAGTTATAGTTGTCTATGATCGAGATACTGTGCTCCAAGTCGTCCATAAATCATGACACACGGCTTTGAAAGTTTTAACTTGGGTGCACAAATAGCAACACACACATGATCAACCTCGGAAAAACCAAATCAAAACCCAACGAGGCTTTCACGACAAAGCAATCACAGGATTCAGAAATATTTCAGGGGGCCACCCCATTGAGTAGACCCGCAACGAAGTAAGCTAGCTCCGAGACGGACTCAAGGTTTGCGTCAATGGCTGTAAACGACTGGGAACCCCAAAACAGGGCTTGTCGATACCGCGAAAACACTCCGCTTACCTAAACAGTACAGTGTGCTCCTCACACAATCGTAAATAAAGCAGTAAAGCATGGCATAGGTACAGGATAGTAAATAAAACCTCAAACTAGTTGGTGGCCCCAAGAAATAAGAATGAATCAAGCTCTGGCTAAGGGGGGTCCCATAATTCCCCGTATGTGGATAGCGCGATAAATCAAGGAACAGGTATCAAGTACTCGGGGTCCTACGGGACACAAGTGGGCGGTCGGAAACCAAATATTATCTATCACCCACCGATGCCTCTGCTTACTTACTTCAATTTTAGTTGTTAAACAGGAATTAAAGTGAACGATAATTAAAGCCATGATCATCTCCAACATCAACATGCGGCAATACACCAACAACTGTGGCACTGGACGACATGCAACAGCACTTGAGCAAGCGACTACGACGCGCAAGTCCAACTATCTACCAAACAACAGGTAATAGGATGTGTCCAAGGCGATATACGGCTGCAAGGGATATCACGGGTACGAAAACTAGAGCATCGCAACACAGCTAGCAATAGATCAACAGGAGGGAATAAATACTATAAAAGTAAGATAGGTAGAAAAGGGGGGGATGCTCGCCTGAAAAGCATGCCGAAGGTTCAACCGAAGATCGGGTCGACACTCGCATCAACTCCACGGCCTTATCCGCGAAGAAGCAAAACACTAGAATAAACACCGGATGCACTATTTAATACTACGGCAAAAGATCGGCATGATGCATGAATGATGTATGACATGGCAAAGGTGCGGTGCAATTGGGCAATATTAAGTGGAACCGGGGTCCCGACAATTAATTAAACGGTTCAAGTTGTTTAGATACCCCGCAATTTAAATGTTGTTATAACAGGGCAAGATAAGTTACCGGTTCGCTACACAAATTTAAATGAGGCCAATATAAGGCTAGATTTGCCCGCATATGGGCCCCATATTTAATTATTAGGTGAATCGGCATAAGGCCCCCAAAACACACAATATGCATGCGAGATGAATGATTAATATGCAACAGGTTTTATATTTAGCATTTGTAAAAATAGGGTCCGAGAAAGGGTCACATTAGGGTTCACGATCTTGAGGTTCGGGGTTCGGGTCGGTCTCGGGGTTCAGTGCGACGGATTGGTGCAGGGATCGTTCTCGAACAACGGGCAGATCTTGTCGATCCGGGAAGAAGGACTTGATTCGTGTCGGCGCCGGATCCTTCCGGGTCGGTGTCGTTCTTGTCGTTGCGGGGATCTTGCCGGGTCCGCGCTTCGGATTCCGTGAGGCGATCTTGCCGCTCCGTGCCGAAGTCCTTGAGGTTTTCTCCTTATTCACCGGTGGCGAACTTGGGAACGGCGCCAGGGTCCGCGGGGTCCGGGGTGAAGTACTCGGCGTCCTCGAGGGACTACTTGTCGTTCAGGGTCTCGATGTCTGGGGTGAAGTACTTGACGCGCCAGGGTTCGGTCTGCGGACTCGGGGAGAGGAGCTCGGGGTTCGCGTCGAAGGTCTTGTCGATGGATCCTCGGGTTCATGCGGCTCCTCGAGGCGAACTTGTCGATGTGGTCCTGTTAGGTGGTCGCGAGCATCTTGGCGGTACTTGGGTCTAATGAAGGTCTCTGTGATACAAAACTTGTGTTGAACATGCTACAGACGAGCACTGCACGTCCAAAGAGCAACCAAACATTGCAAGGATCAAACGGAGGAAGCCTCCCGACGACCAAACGAGATGGAAACTAGCAGGGCGAGCGGGCCACGCGCGGGCCGGACGGGGACACGGCGGAACGCAAGCGCTGAGGGAGACACGGCGGCCGGGCGACGCTGGAGTGGAGTTTGGCGGCGGCCGCAGAGCGGCAACGGCGGACGCCGTGGTGACGCTCCGTCGGAGGGGCGCGGAGGCCGGCTGCAGGGCAGACCGAGACCTTCAGGCGGCGGCGGCGGCGGGAGGCAGGGGCTGGCGCAGACGAGGGGCGGCGAAGGCGCGCGGGCCGGCGAGAGAGGCAGCCGACGGAGGGCGCGAGGCGGTCTCGATGCGAGCGGCGGGCCGGCGAGCTCGGAGCAGAGGGCGCCCGGGACCGCGGCCGGGGCGGCGCGGCAGAGGAGGCCGACGGCGGCGTCGGGCTTGGCGGCCGGGGGCCCTGGAGGCGAAGGAGGGAGCAAGGCGGTCGGCGGCCGCGGGGACGAGGACGGCGGCCCGAGGAGGAAGACAACGACGGGCTCGGCCGCGCAGGAACCCGGGGAGGTCGCGGACGGCCGGGCGGGCGGAGCGGAGCTCGGCGGCGGCGGATGCGGGCCGGAGGCGAGGCGGAGGGTCAGAAAGGCAGCAGGGAGGAGAAGAGGGAGGCAGGAAGCGGGCAAGTGAGCTGGGCGGGCGGGCGAAGGCCGCGGCTGCAGAGAGGGGAGAGGAGAGGAAGGAGAGCGAGGGGCTGGGGTGGGGGTGCGTAATGGGGCGTGCGTGGGCAGGCGTGGTGTGCGTGCGTGGTGGTGGTTGGTTCAGGTGGTGTGCGTGTGTGTGTTGTGTGGTGGGGCTGTGGGGTGGGTTGAGGTGGCAGATGGGGATTGGGTGAGGGAGAGAGTTGGGGTGAGGTGGCGAGCCGCGAGTGGCTAGGGTGAGGTGGAGGGGGGTGTGGGTAGATTAGGTTGGGTAGTTTTAGGATTATGGGTGGACCGTTTTATTCCTGGGGGTGGTCGTTGGCCTAATCGGCCTGATCGCCCCCTTACTAAAATAATTTACCATTTTATTTGTTTAAAACAAGACTTATGCAGACTGATAGCAGACAAAACAAAATAATCCGGTGACCCGGTGTTTGCGTTTGAATAAGGACGGGGCGTTTAGAAAACACAAACAGGTTTTTCTTCAAATAGTTTTATACAAGCAAATGCAAGATGATGACGATGCTCAAATGCAATGTGGCATGATGACATGAGCATGCGGTCATGATGATGCAATGCACAAAATCAACGCGATTTTCTAGTAGTGGTTTTGCGGGATGCCACAATATCCTTGGAACACAAAATCACACAAGTCATGCATACATGAATCCATTACATCAATCAAGGTCCAAACTTATTTAAGGTATCATTTTGGAAAATAAGGTGATAGGTGGTGGTCCAACTAACGAAGTACGTTTACAATCCTATCTCACTGGATCTGTTGGCTAACACAATGTTCCTAGAGGCAATCAGCCTATCTTGTTCACATGATTCCATCACTAATTCTATAATATCTCCTCTTAAAGTTTGGTTGGTGGCTTCCAACTCTTGGGTATGTTCCTTCTCTTTCTCTAAGTCTTTTTGGAGGTTGAGCATTCTGCACTTGACTCTGGCACTAAGTTCTTTGATAGTCCTCCAAGCTGCTTCTCTTGCTGACTCAAAGAAGGTGGTGTGCATCACAGTGTTGGTGTACATGCAGAATCCTCTTTCTTTGTGATTGTCTCCCTTGTTTTTGTACAAGTGAAGTTGCACCCACCAGTACTCCACTCCTTCATCCATCACTGGAAAGCCTTTGTAAACAGCTGCACCATGTGCTTCCATTGTCACCATGAGGTCCTTGAGAATTTTGGGAAACTCAATTTCACACTCCAAGGTCATGGTCATGAGTGGTCCTTTCTTCACGGCTTCGTTGATGGAGTTCATCTACAAGTAGAGATGAGAATGAGAAGATTAGAAAAGTTTACGAGAAGAATAGACAAGTGTAGAAGTAGTTGAAAAATTTTCCTTAGTGGTTTTCCAATCCTAGGGTCATAATCCTACAGGCAACACAGTGCTCTGATACCATCTGTAAGATCCCTCCTTTGTAAAGGAAAAGGATCCCTGTGATTGCAATGCTAGTCCCTGGATCAATGCTAGCATCCAAAGTTTAAGATGAAGTACACAGATACAAAGGTCATTTATTACATCCATTCCAGAGGTAAAACATAGTCATTTACAACTCATGGCCACAGGCCTAATACAAGAGTTTTTGGAATAAGTAAATAAACACAAGTCTTCATCTTCATGTGCCACAGGCAAGCATGTTGAGTGTAGACTCATGACTCCTAATCATCATCGGAGTAACCTGCAACATCACAAGTTACAGCCATAGTGGATCAATACTTTGGAATAGTATTGGCTAAGTACTTAGATTTTCCATCTGCAGAGGTTGTGCACTTTCCCCACCAGACTTGGTTTCCCAAGACAGGACCTTTCAGAAGCCTTTCCTTAGCCAAATGGACACGTTCCAACCTATCATCCCACTACCACCAACTGTCCAAATGACTAAGTTCTAGCAACCTATATGATCAAGGCAGAGCCCATATTGCCAAGTGGTTGCACTATAAGCTTCTCGACACTTGGCCTCCAAATCCCTTTGTGCCTGGGTGGCATACCACAAGTGAGATACACAAGCCATATCCATGGCCTTGTGTAACCACTCAACCAAAAACCACCATTCAAGTCCCATTCCACCCAGGAAGTTCATTGACTTAGTTGTTTTATTAAGAAAAGCATAAGTCCAAAAGACTTAGAATTATTTTCATCATAGCATGTACATATTTACCAACCCTTGTTTTCTACTAGCTAGGCTAAGCATGGCATAGTAACTTAACTTAGGAAATTTCCTAGCAATTCTATAATTCTACAACTACATAGGATTTCCCAACATAGCATTTGGCAAAAGTAGCATGCAAGACTTAGCAAAAATAATTCTAATTCTTATTCAAAATAAGGGGTGGAAAATATCATGAAGTATCACTTGCCTTGGTAATGGGGAGAGCAGCACTCTTCACAATCACAGTCACTAGCAAAATCTACACAAAATTTATAGCACAAAATTTACACACAATTCATATACAAACAAAATTAATATGAATGCATGCATGCAAGAAAATGCTAAGTGATGATTTTTGAAATTTCCACCAAGCAAGTGTATGTTACAGAAACATAACCAAGTCAAAAGTTTGCTTATTTAGCCCTAAAACAATTTGCTAAACAAAATCTATACTCAAAATGGACCTAAACATGTTTCTGCATACAAAGTCATTTTAACAGAAACTTTTTGTTAAACACATTGCAGATTCAGAAAGGGCTTGTCTCACTGATTCCAACGGTATAAAATTTGCAAAAATCTAACGTGGAAATCAAAAGTTATAGCCAATTGAAATTTGGATCCAAATCTGTTTTCAAATTCAGTTTTAATTCAAACCCTAGACACGCGTCACGATTTTACTGGTGCGTAACGGTTCGCACCGGATCACCCTTCCGCGTCGTTGGATCTAATTAACGCTGCACGGCTCAGATCTTCCCATACCCCTTCGGCTAGGATCTATCGTGTCCACTGGATCTAGATCGAACGATCCTAAGCAAAGGACCAACAAGTGGCAGCGCTAGCGGCGGTGACAATGGCGCTGGCGCTCTAGGTCAAGGTGAGGGAAGTAGCTTACCAGATCCGCGGTGACGTGCTGAAGCTCGAGGTGGCGTTGGCTCGGGAAGGGGCGCTCTGGCACGGTCTCAGGAGCTCGTCGGAGTAGCGGGCGGCGTCGGTCGCTTGCAGACGTGGTGCTTGCTAAAGTTCGGCGTCGCCCTAGCACGAACCAGAGGCATCAGGAGTTGCGCAAGACGCAGGCGAACAAACTCGCATGAAGGAGGGGGCAAGGGGCGCTCGGGTTTTACCTGAATTGGTCGCCGGAGTCTATCGGTGGCGTAGGTGGTTTCGGTCGAGGACGGAGACGACAACCTAGGTTACGAGCAGGCAAAAGAAAGGCATCAGCGTATGCGCAAGGTCAAGCTGGGCATCCTCGTTTGAACCATAAGGAGGGGGGCGGTCGATGCTCACCGGAATTGGACGCCGGAGTCGTCGGTACCGCGGGGCTTCGAGAGCTATTGCGCGCAGCCTGGTGGCAGAGTGAGAGAGGAGAGTGCGGGGAAATGCTCGCGGTGCAGAGGGGATTTTATAGGCCCAGGCGCGACAGGAAACGCCTGTGGCATAATGGCTAATTACGCCGCGCCATTACCGGCCTTGACAGCAGCGGCGACGTGGTCGCGGGCGCGGTTTGGGGAAGACAAGGGCGACGTGGACGGGGGCCCACTTGTCAGCGAAATAAGCAGTGAGGGTGTGGGGTCTGGCTGTCAGTGGCTGAGTGGGGGTGCTCGCGCGTGCGGAAAGAAAAAAGAAAGGCCCGGGTGGGCTAGTTGGGCCTGTTCTGTAGCTGGGCTAGATTGGTGGCGCTAGGCCCTTTTCTTTTGTTTACTCCTTTTCTTTTTCTATTTGAATTTTTAGGAATGGTTTTGAAATGAATTCAAACTCTTTTTGAATTCAATTCTTTCTGGGGTTTTTGCAGTGTGCAAAAGTTTCAAATATAGGCATAAAACCATGTGGTTGCTTTGCAAAGTCTTGGTCAAGCTTGGAGAATAAAAAAATAACAGAGACTTTGGCACTTGGTTTGCAAAATTCTGAGAATTGGTTTTTGAAACCATTTTCATTTTGTAAAACTTGGTTCAATTCACACTCAAATCTTTCAACAAAGAAAACAAGCATTCTAGGTTTAAAATATTCAAACTCTCAAATGGTGATGGCCATTTGATTTAAATCTGCTCACATAAAATCATAGCACTATGTGCTTCTGTTTTCCTGAAATGAGTTTGAAATTGTTCTCAAATCTATATGTATGCATGAATGATATGCAAACTTTGAAATCATGATTTTAGGGATGTTACAATATGAGGAAGCAATGATGAGCCCAGATTCCAATAAATGGCAAGAATCCATGAAATCGGAGATTGGATCCATGTACGAAAACCAAGTATGGACTTTGGTGGACTTACCGGATGGCCGGAAGGCTGTCGAGAACAAATGGATTTTCAAGAAGAAAACAGATGCTGATGGTAATGTTACTGTCTATAAAGCTCGACTTGTCGCAAAAGGGTTTCGACAAATTCAAGGAGTTGACTACGATGAGACTTTCTCACCAGTAGCGAAGCTAAAGTCTGTGAGGATTATGTTAGCAATCGCTGCATATTATGATTATGAGATATGGCAGATGGATGTCAAAACAACGTTCCTCAATGGAGACATTGATGAAGAGTTGTATATGATGCAACGCAAAGGTTTTGTCGATCCTAATGATGCTAACAAGGTATGCAAACTTCAACGGTCCATATATGGATTGAAGCAAGCATTCCGGAGTTGGAATCAACGTTTTGATAAGGTAATCAAAAGCTTTGGTTTTATACAAACGTATGGAGAAGCTTGTATTTACAAGAAAGTGAGTGGGAGCTCTGTAGCATTCTTAATACTATATGTAGATGACATATTGTTGATTGGGAATGATGTAGACCTTCTTAATAGTGTCAAGGATTATTTGAATAATAGTTTTTCAATGAAAGATCTTGGCGAAGCAGCTTACATATTAGGCATAAAGATTTATAGAGATAGATCAAGATGACTAATATCATTGTCACAAAGTACATATTTGGACAAAGTTCTAAAGAGGTTTGGAATGGAAGATAGCAAGAAAGGGTTCTTTCCCATGTTGCCCAATACGACCTTGAGTAAAACTCAAAATCCAGCAACGGCAGAAGATAGAGAAAGGATGAGTAAGACTCCCTATGCCTCAGCCATAGGATCTCTAATGTATGCTATGCTATGTACTAGACCCGACATAGCATATGTTGTTAGTTTGACTAGCAAATATCAAAGTGATCCAGGAGTAGATCATTGGACAGCGGTCAAAAACATCCTTAAGTACTTGAGTAGAACTAAGGATATGGTTCTTTCTTATGGAGGTGATGAACAGCTCATTGTTAATGGTTACACCGATGCTAGTTGGAACACCGATCCGGATGATTCTAAATCTCAATCTGGATACATATTTACTTTGAATGGTGCAGCAGTTAGCTGGAGAAGTGCAAAGCAAAGCGTTGTGGTGAGATCTTCAACTGAATCGGAATACATAGCTGCTTCGGAGGCTTCACAAGAGGCGATATGGATGAATGAGTTCATTACAGAGATCGGTGTGGTTCCAAGTGCGCTGGACCCAATGTCTATCTACTGTGATAACATGGGTGACATAGCCAATGCGCAAGAACCAAGGTCACACAAGAAGCTGAAGCACATCAAGCTACGTTTTCACGCTATTCAAGAACATGTCCAAGATGGTGACATAAAGATTTGCAAAGTACACACAGATCTGAATGTGGCGGATCCGTTGACTAAACCTCTCCCGAGGGAAAAACATGACCAGCACCAAACCGCCATGGGTGTTCGGTATATTACCATGTAAACTAGATTAGTTGACTCTAGTGCAAGTGGGAGACTGTTGGAGATATGCCCTAAAGGCAATAATAAATGTAGTTATTATTATATCTTTGTGTTTATTATAAATTTTTACATTCATGCTATAATAGTATTAACCGGAAACATTAATACTTGTGTGATTTGTAAACTAAATTAGAGTCCCTAGTAAAGCCTCTTTATAATACTAGCTTGTTGGTTAATATATGATCATGGTTTCCCGATCATGAACATTGAGATGTTGTTAATAACAAGATCATATCATTAGGAGAATGGTATGATGGACATACTCCTATAGATAAGCGTAGCATAAAGATCAAGTCATTTTAATAGTTCGTTTGCTATAAGCTTTCTGATACATAGTAACCTAATTCCTTCGACCATGAGATCATGCTTATCACCATCATCGGAAGGATGCTTTGATGACATCAAACACCACACCGTAACTGGGTGGCTATAAAGGTGGCATTGAGTGTTCGGTAAGTATGGGTTGAGGCACATGGATCAAGAGTGGGATTTATCCATCCATATGACGGCTAGATATACTCTGGGCCCTCTCGGTGGAATGTCATCCAATTAGCTTCCAAGCATGTGACTGGCTCACAAGGGATCATATATCACGGGAACGAAAAAAGAGTACTTATCAGTAACGAGGTTGAACTAGGTATGCAGAGATACCGACGATCAAAACCTCGGATAAGTAAACTATCGTGAGACAAAGATAAATTGGTATCGTATGTAAGTGGTTCATTCGATCACAAAGTAATCGTAGAAATATGTGGGATCCATATGAATTTCCAGATTCCTCTATTGGTTATTGATCGGAGAAGTGTCTCGGTCATGTCCGCATAATTCACGAACCGTAGGGAGACACACTTAAGGATTCGATGTTGTTGTGTAGTTATGGAATGATGAGTAAGAGATCGAATGTTGTTCGGAGTCTCGGATGGGATCCGGGATATCACGAGGAGATCCGGAATGGTCCGGAGAATAAGATTCATATAAGGAAAGTCATGTTTCGGAGTTCGGAGATGATTCCGGTGTTTTCACCAGGAATGTTCTAGAAGGGTCTGGAAGGTCCGACACTCCGGAGGGGAAGGGTACATGGATGTGTCATGACAATGTGGAATGGTTGCATCATGTACTAGGTCACTTGGCTGGGCAATATGAAGAGAGAAACAAATCCAAGTTTGAAAGTCAAACGCCAATTTGAAAAGTCAAATCCGAAGTTTGCTTGGTGGAGGGAGAGTAGGAAACCTACCTAGGTAGGAGTCCCACTCCCTCCACCTGCCGGCCAAGGAGGAGGAGTTGGAGGAGGACTCCCTCCTCCCAACCGGCCCCCTCCCACATATATAAGAGGGGTAGGGCGCCCCTACCCCTCACACCCAAAACCCTAGTCCCACTCGCCGGCGCCACCACCTCCAAGTGCTGCCGCCGCCTAGGGCTCCTCCCAAGTCGCCGAGTTAGGGTTTCCCCAAACCCTAGCCGCCGGCCACACCGTCCCCTTGGTGCCCTCTAAACGGTAGATCGCCAAGGCCTCTCTCATACTCCACCATACTCGCTCCGGCTTAAGGCGAAGCCCTGCGAGATCTCTCCTCTATTTCCGACACCACGCCATCGTGCTGCCGGAATCGCGAGGAGAGTGTTACAACCTCCGCTGCCTGCTAGAACAAGGGAGAGGAAGGTCTTCATCGAGTACCGGACGTGTGACCGACTACGGAAGCGCTTCCGGAACGCAGTGCCGGAAGGATCGTCTACACGATCTTGAGATCGGTAAGAGTACGACTACATCACCCACGAGAATCTGCTCTCATTAACCGCTTTGGAATCTTCAAGGGTGAGTTCCTCTATCGACTCGTTGCTACAATCTAGTAGATATATCTTGGCTTGTTTGTGTGCATGCGGTAGACTTTTTTGTTTTCCATGCTACGAACCCCTACACATATAATTTGCAATAACTTAGCCAAATGCACAGTTGGTGGTAGGGGGTGATAGGTTTGGAGCGCGTCCATTTTGGTCTAAGGGAAGGCTTCTGAAAGGTCTTGTCAAAATGCATGTCGAGTCTTGTGGGGAAAGTGCACCACCTCTGCAGAAGGAAGAATCTAATTACTTAGTCGTGTCCCCGAAAAGGACAACTTGAGCATCAAGACATGGAAGCTATCAAGAATCTCCTCATCCCAATTACTAAGTTAAAAACTTGTGGTTGAACAAGGGTAAAGGTTCACCAATATATATAGTGTTTTCAACTGATAGTAAAACCTATTTTGAGCAAAGCAAGCCTAAGCTACACTTAGCCAAATTCATGTAGAAGCTATATACTATTATTCTACTAAGGTATCACTTGCCAATACTATTCCAATGTATTGACCCACTGTGGCTGTAACTTGTGATGTTGCAGGTTACTCTGATGAAGACTTTTATTTATGTTGTTAAGTTAAACTCTTGTACTAGCCTATGGCCTTGGAGTTGTAAAAGACTATGTTATCTCTGGAATGACAATGTAATAATGACCTTTGTTTCTATGTACTTCATCTTAAACTGTGGATGCTAGCAATTGATCCAGGGACTAGCATTGCAATCACAGGGACCTTTACCTTTATAAAGGTGGGGTCTTACAGTAAACCTATATATTTTTATATATTCTGAAAGGTATGGTCAAATGTGATTTTTTAGAGTTGGAATCAACTCAAAAGCTTTTATGGTTGAATTTTGAAAAATGTTTGAATGCAGAAAAGCTTCTGTCTTGTTATTTTTACCATGGATGATCTACAAATCTAAATGGTTTGAATCCAACAGGCTTGGATTCAGCATTCCAATACCTTTCTAACAAAATTTGTTTCATGCATTTTGGTTCAGTGAATCGAGCTGGGTTGATTTTTGAATCTAGGTACAGAACTGTGTTTGAAATTAAATGAATAAAAGTAAATTTGAATTGTTGGGTCACGCGGGACATTTAACTGGGCCGGCCCACTGCGCACAGCGCACGCGCGGGCTGGTTAAGTGGTTGTCCCCACGCGTCAGTGAGACAGTGAGGGGCGAAGCGGTACGGGGTGATCTAGGCCGCATGATCTAACTCTAATCGAACGGCTCTGGTTCATTGTCCACGTCGGGCAGCGCCAGCGAGACAGAACCCTAGCGCGGGGGCAGGTGGGGGTCGTGGTAGGCTCACCGGGGCTCAGGCGATGGTCGGCGACGGGGGCGAACGACGAAGTAGACGACGACGGTTCTCCTGGTACCGGCAGCTTCTCCTGGGGCGGCTCTAATCGACGGTGCCTCTCCTGCTCTGCAGTGGCAAACTCCGGTGAAATTCCGGCCACCTGGTGCTTGCCTTTCTCCGGGAGTGAGTGGGTGCGATCAGTGAGAGGTGGGGAGTGAACTGGTGTGAAGAAAACGAGCGGGGGAGGTCTCGTTTTATAGTGGCTGAAGGGTACCGACGGGCGCGGGTTGAGCTTGTCTTGGTCGACGGCACAGAGGGCTAATGGCATGGGCGATGGTAGGGGCGACGCTGTGCTCCCTGGCGAAGCTCAACGGCTTAGTGGCGAGGCGTGGGGTGATGCTGATCGGTCGGAACACGTCGATGCTCTGGGCGGGTCCGACGGCAAATTTAATGGCGCACGGGTGCTCCTGGTCTTGCGGCGGCAAACGAGGTTGTCTGGCGGGGTGCTGGAGTGCTAGCGATCACGCACGCAAGCGGTGAGGGCGGCGCGCGGTCTATGGGCGCTGGTCGAGTGTGGCACACCGACGTGCTCTCGGCTCGCACGCAGAGAGACTAGGCGCGTGCTTGGCGGGTGGTCCAGTGGCTGGCTGCGCTCGGGGCTAGGACAGGGAGTGGCGATGGACGGTGCTGCGTGTTCCTGACAAGGTTGGCGGGGCTAGTTCTTCCCGTAGCTCGCTGGCGACATTGGGGTTGGCAAATGGGCTCGGCATGGTCACCATTAATGGCTATGCCAAGCTCACAGTGGTGCTAAGGCTGGTTGATTGGCCTAGATCATCTACTGAGAGTGTAGTGAGAGCTAGAGAGGGAACAAGGTTGGCCAAATTCACTTCTCACTATAGTGTTTGTTGTTTGTTTGTTTGCTGCAATCAAGGCGTTTGATGAAATGGCCGAAAGAGATTCAAATTTGAATTTTGGATTCAAACTTGGTGGGTTTGCTAGGCACATACTAGGGAGTATCTGGTTAGTTGGATTATGTTGGAATTATGCCCTAGAGGCAATAATAAAGATGTTATTATTATAATTCTTGTTCATGATAAAGTTTATATTCCATGCTAGAATTGTATTAAGCGGAAACTTTAATACTTGTGTGGTTTGTGAACAACACCGTGTCCCTAGTATGCCTCTATGGACTAGCTCATTGATTAATGATGGTTAAGGTTTCCGAACCATAGGCATGAGTTGTCTATTAATAATGAGATCATATCATTGGGAGAATGATATGATGGACAGACCCAAACTAAGCGGAGCAATTAGATCGTGTCATCGTGTTCATCTTTGCGAAGCATTTCTTATGTCAAATATTGTATTCCTTAGACCATGAGATAATACAACTCCCTGGTATCGGAAGAAAGCTTTGAGGTCATCAAACGTCATCCTATGAGAGGGTGATCATAAAGGTGTCTCTCAGGTGATCGAGAAAGTACCTGTTGGGTTGTATGTATCGAGATGGGATTTGTCCCTCCCAAGTCGGAGAGATATACTTCGGGCCCACTCGGTAATCGATATCAACACTGCTTGCAAGCATGTGGTTAAGGATTTAATCACAAAGTGATATTGGATTACGGAACGAGTAAAGTACTTCGTGAGCGAGATTGAACTAGGTATGGCCATGCGACGATCAAATCTCGGGCGAGTAAAATATCGCGAGGCAGAGGAATATATATATGGGATTGATTGAATCCTAGCATCGTGGTTCATCCGATATGATCATCGATGAATGTGTAGAGTCAATATGGGTTTCAGACCCGTTGTTGATTATTGATAGAAGATCATGTCTGCATATTCTCGAACCCGAAGGGTCACACACTTAACGTGTCTCGACGCTAGGATAGATTGGATAATTGGTTTATGAGTTTTTGTTCGGAGTCTCGGATGGGATCCGGGATATCACGAGAGGTTCCGGAATGGTCCGGAGAATAAGATCCATATAAGGCAGTGCAGTTTTTGGAGTTCGGAATTGTTTCGGGTTAATTGGTATTGTACCGGAAGCTTCTAGAACCTTCTGGAGGGGACCAACGTGGCCCCACCTGCCGGGAGGGGGCATGGGCCTACGAGGGAGTGCCCTGGTCGCATTGGGCCAGGGGCACAAGGCCCCATAGTCCCAACCGGCCAAGCCCTAGGGGAAACCCTAGGGAGAGCTTCTAGAAGGAGGGGGAAACTTGCCCCCCACTCCTTCCCCTTGGCCGCCGGCCCTAGGCTTGGAGGAGGGGCAAGGGGCAGCCGCCCACCCCTCTATATAAAGAGGGCTGGGGGCGCACCCTCCCCCTACACCTCCTCCTCAAGCCCTAGCCGCCCTGCTGCCCTCCTCTCTCTCTCCCTCCAAACTGCGCGTAGGCGAAGCCCTGCTGCAGAAACTCTCCACCACTTGCACCGCGTCGTCGCGTTGTAGATCCAATCCGTCTCTCCACCATACTTGCTGGACCAAGGAAGGAGGAGACGTCGAGGTGCTGCACGTGTGCATCTCTCGGAGGCATCGCCACTTGTGGTGTTAGATCGGATCGGATCGCGAGGAGGAGAAGCGAGTACGACTACATCACCCATGTTCCGACGAACGTTGCGCTGTGCGAATCTTCAAGGGTATGAAGATCTCATCTATTCCCCCTCGTTGTTTGCATCTCCTAGATTAGATATTGGCTTTCCCCGTTCGCATCCATAGAATTTTTTTGATTTACTATGTTGCGAAACCCTTCAGTGGTATCAGAGCTAGATCTATGCGTAGATGTGTTTCACGAGTAGAACGCAACATGGTTGTTGTGGGCGTTGATGTTTTCTGTTGCAAGCCTCTTGTTTGTGTTCTTCTTATGACGCGGGATAGTGAGATCGAAGCGGTCCAGGCCAACCTTACGCGACGTCGTTCGCGAGACCGGCTCCGCACTTGACGTGTGGCTTGTTCCACACATGCGGCTGGTGGATGCCAGTTTCTCTCACTATAGTTGTCAAGGGATTTACACCGGAGTTTGGAAACCATAATATCACCGTTGTGGCTTTCCGTAGGTAAGAATCGTTCTTAGTATGCTACTCCCATAAGCCACGTAAAACATGCAACAACAAAGTAGAGGCGTCTAACTTGTTTTTGCAGGGAGTGTTTTCTGTGATATGGTATGGCCCAAGATGTGATGTGTATGTTGTATGCAATGATCATGTTTTGTAATGTTTCACGACTTGCATGTCGATGAGTACACAACCGGCAGGAGCCATATGGTTGTCTTTATAATTGTGTATGACCTGTGTGTCAACTTCTTATGCGCCATGTAATAGCTTTACTTCATCGCTAAGTAGTTAGAAACATGAAACCAAACTCCATTGAGGATGGCTGAACCCTGCAAAGAACTCACAAAACCAAAGAAGAACAACAAATATTTTTGGTGTTTTTGATTTTTTAAAACAAGACAAACAAAGCAAAAACAAACCAAGCAAAAGCAAACAAAGCAAAAGCAAACAAAGCAAAATCTTTTTGGATTTTTCTTTTAAGGAAAACCAAAGCCAAAAAGCAAAGAAGAAAACCAAGAGAAACAAAAAAAATATTTTTGGTATTTTTGTGTTTTTGAGAAAGCGGCAACAAGAACCAAAAAGAAAGAGAAATAATGGATATGCAAAGAACCGACGAAACATGATATATAGATGAGTGTGATGTCGGTGTACCACCCCCCAAGCTTAGGCTTTTGGCCTAAGTGGGGCTCAATCCCATGGTGCCCAAGAAGGTGCACCTCCATAGTACGTCGAGGAGGCTCCCTCATCCTGGTATGAGCTCAAGGACTCCCATGTGTAGTACACAGAGGGGTCGTATGAGGGTGCTTTCCCCTGATAGTGCCCATGGAAACCAAGAACACGCAGCTTGTCATCCATATCCTCCTTTGAGCGTGACAAAGGTCCTTGAGAAATACTGAACAAAGTGGTTTGGGGTACAGGGAGCTCTCTCTCTTCCCCATCAATAAACAACATTCTATAATCCAAGCTCTCAAGGGTAGAGCTAGTGGTGACAAAGTGATGCGCTTTCATAGCAGCAAGATCAAGCCTCTGAGGAGCCAAGACTGTATCATTTGGATCAACAGCAAGGTCCAAGGCAGCGGCAACACGTGCAGCAATAATTCCCCCATAAATGGGTCCCTTAGCAGCTAAACGACGAGCAATGAGAGAACCAAGATTGTACCTAGTTTCATTGTTGAGCACAGCAACTATGAAGGCCAATTGATAGTTGGAAATATTACTAGTGTTCTCCCTACCAAGAACACTAGTGGCAAGATAGTAAGCAAAATACCTGATGGCTGGGAGTTGAATATTTCTTATCTTTCCCCGTTGGGATCTACAGTCATCATCATTGGTTATCCCGCGGTAAAGCTCCAACAAATCAGCGGGTTGAGCTAGAATCTTCTTTGCCGACCCAGTTGTACCAAGTCCCAGGGCCTCACAAAATTTCTTCAGTGTCATATTATAAGACCTGCCATAAATTTTGAAAGACACATCTGGTTTGAACATGATGTTAGTAAAAGAAAAGCTCTCCACGAATGTTTTAGTGAGCGTAGCATATTGCATGCTCTCATCCTGCATTTAGCTTGTTAGTCTAGCCCTCCGAACCAGGGTCACGAAATCATCAAGAATCCTAACAACCCGCAAAAAGGTTAGGCAAGGAAAGGTGGAGGGGTGCACATCCCCCTCATCTCCCTCATCGCCGAATCGCGGAGTAATGAGATCCTCATTGTATGAGGGCCTAGCTCGGGAGGATGATCTTGAAGTCCTTGTCCTTCTAGGTGCATCACTTGCAAATATTTCACCAAAGGTGTGGTTGTCCATGACCACATTTTCTGAATTTTTTAGACAAACATCAAACCAAGTGATTTCCAAGTTGATAAATGACGAGCAACTACTATAGGAACTTGCTAGAGGGCTAAACATGCATCAAAATGAAATCTCTAATCATAGAGCAAGCATGCAAGCTCACACAACCTGCCACCTATATCATCAAAATACTCAAGATACAATCTACCAATCACAAATCTAATTGGACAAGTGGAGGAGGCACATACCAAGGAGCAATTCCTCCAAAAATCAGTAGCAAAGATGGTCTGAGCAAGGAGATCAAAAATCGCAAGCAAGAACAGAAATAACTCGAGCTTGAGAAAGTTTTACGATGTTTTTCGGGAGAGAGAAAGAAGATGGCTGGGAGGAGGCACCTTGGAGGGGCCCAAGTGGGCCACACCCCACCCAGGCGCCACCTGTAGGGAGGCCGCGCCTACCAGGGGTGTGGGTGCCTGGGGTGGCCCCTGGGTAACTCCAGGTGTCCCTCTGTCCCTTTTTTCAAGGAAAAATTTATTTTGAATTTTCTGGAATTTTTCGGGAAACTTTATTTTTGGCCAATTTCTAGGGTATGAAAATTGATTTTCTCACAGAAATAATTTTTTTAGAAGAAGAAAAGGCAAACAAAAACCAAACTACAGAAGTTCTAAGACACTCTAACAAGCAAGCAACTAGCTAACAAGAGCAAAAGCAAAGACTATGAAGGAGAAAACTAAAAGGGAGAAAGAATAACCACACTGAAAACATTATTTTGTTCATTAAAATCCTTTTGTTAACAAGGTTGATCAATTCTTGTTACCAAAACAATCTTAGATGAGGCAAATTTTGTATTCCACCAAGTGATTATGTTACCTCAAGCTTGATAACAATGGTCCCAATCATTATAGTTTCATAACTTTCTTGTGGAATGGGACAATATATTTCTCCAACCTTAATGGTCTCAACATTTTCAATGGAATTCAGGCAATAGCTCTTAGCAACCTTCTTGGGGAAATAGACATTATGCTCTTTGACATTACTATTGAATGTTACTTTTCCTTGATTACAATTGATGACAGCACCTACAGTATTAAGAAAAGGTCTCCCAAGAATAATAGACATATTATCATCTTCAGGCATTTCAAGCACAACAAAATCAATTAAAACCAAGCAATTATGATCCACTTGAACAGGAACATCCTCACATATACCAACAGGAATAGTAGTTGACTTATCAGCCATTTGCAAAGATATATCAGTTGGTATCAACTTCTCTAGCTGGAGTCTCTTATAGAGAGAAAAAGGCATAACACTAAGTCCAGCTCCCAAATCATATAAAGCAGTTCTAACATAATTTTTCTTAATAGAGCAAGGAATAGTTGGTATACCTGGATCACCAAGTTTCTTTGGAACCTTACCATTGAAGGAATAATTAGCAAGCAAAATAGAAATTTCCTCATAAGGAATCTTCCTTTTATTAGAGACAATATCCTTCATATACTTTGAATAAGGAGGCAACTTAATAGCATCAGTCAAAGGAATTTGCAAAAATAAAGGCTTCACCCACTCACAAAACTTGTTGTAGTGTTCTTCCTCCTTTAACTTGTGTTTCTTACCTGGAAAAGGCATAGGTTTCTGCACCCAAGGTTCTCTCTCTTTACCATGTTTATGAGCAATAAAATCTTCCTTAGTGTACCTAGTGTTCTTAGTGTGCTTCTCAGGTTCTTCCTCAACTTCCTCCTTATCAGGAGCATCATTTTTATCAATAGCACTCAGTTTCAGCATCAGAGACAGATATACTATTAGGATCTATAGCAGTTCAAGTGGTTCCTCAACTATTCTTTGGCTCCTGCTCCCGCGTCGACCTCTCCTCTGCCCCGTGCCGCCAACTCCCCGCTGGACTAGGAGCTGCACCACCAAGGGCCACCACCAGGAAGAGAACCAGGAGCTCCACCATGGCGAGTTGCCAGATTTTGTCTATTGGATTAATTCATGCAGATTTACTTGAACTAGAAGCATCAGATGTGCATGTGTTTATTTGCTTGAACTAGTTGTTTATTTGAAAGCAAATCTATGGAGTATATTTGAAAGCCAATGACATGAGATTTTGTCCCCTACCAATCTTCTATATTTGAAAGCAAATCTTTGGAGTATCCTACCAATGGCATGAGAGTTTAAGTACTGATTATTTGAAAGAAACATCAGATGTGCATGTGTTTATTTGCTTGAACTAGCTGTACCTATTGTATTAACATATGTACAATAGCATTGCATTTACCTTGACAAAAAATCATGGGTGTTCAAATTTCTGATTTCAAAACGCAGCTCTGCTTTGTCGAGGCAATGCTTCGAGTTTGACACCAGGAATGGCGTCGTAGGGCTTGAAGGAGCATCTCGGATATTTCTCGACGATTAGATCATGCTTCAAAGGTAAAATTTATTCACGTCTCTTGTAATTAATGTGGGTAGGTTTATTTCTGATCTAGATAACCAAGTCAGTCACGTTACCTAGGCGTCTCCCGTTCGCAAGGGTTACGCAAATAAATATGCATTAAATTGCATATTTATAGCCATAACTCTTTGGGATTGTCCATGTTTTTGGACAACCCGAGGATGTGTAAATTGGGTATGTTTTCCATGCTTTTCTCTGCTCCGAGACCGGATTTTGGTGGTGCCTCCCCGTTGTTCTCTAGATGCACATCCTCTCGGCTTTTTTGCCAAAACGTGTATATGGAGAACAGCGGGGAGGTGCTGCCAAAATTTTGTCTCGGTTCAATGTATAGCATGGAGAACATATCCAATCTACACATATTCAGGTGAGATTAGGTCCTTTACCTATTACAGAGATATGTAGGTGGATGCATGCCGTAAAACATGATTTTTCTCGAATTAAATGGACTAATTTTTTTTAAATTAAATGCATTATATGCTTTTTTGGTACTTCTTAGAGGATGGAGAATCGTCGTGCCTGGATGTACAATGGCCGACTTAGTCAGGCGAAAATGACCACTGAATGGAAGGAAAAGACCAACAAGTTCTTGGAAGCAGCGTTTGATGGCACTAGTAGAGCTTTCTGTCCGTGCAAACTCTGTCATAACAAGAATCGATTGACAAAGACACAAGTGGGTGAACACCTTTGCAAAAATGTGTTCACGCCAATGTACACCACTTGGGATTTCCATGGCGAGTCAAAATCAAAACGTGCGAGAGATGATGTTGATGAGGCACAGCAGAGCACACAAAGTCATGGCATGGGAGAATTTGATACTGGGATTGACCGATGCATGGATGACTTCCGCAATGCGGTTGCACCTGAAGATCCAGATGTAGGTGATACACAGGAGGATGCGGAGCAAAGCACAAAGAAGTACTATGATACTTTGTTTGCGAACCAGAAACCCCTTCATGCTAACACTGAGGTGACCCGACTTGATGCCATTGCACGTCTAATGGCCTTCAAGAGCGACAGAAACTTGAGTAGAGATGGTTTTGATGATCTCTTGGTCGTTGTTGGGAGCCTTATGCCGCAAGGTCACTTGTTGCCAAAGACCATGTACGAGGCGAGCAGAATCCTCTCTGGACTTAAGATGTCATACGAGCATATAGACGCTTGTCCAAAGGGATGCATGTTATTTAGGAAAGAACATGAGAAAGCAAAATATCGTGTAGAGTGCAAATCATCTAGGTATATGGAGGTTGACACTGGTGATGGTTAGAAGCGCCAGACTGGGGTTGCCAAAAATATCCTTCGGTATCTTCCATTCATACCAAGGATCCAACGGCTCTTTATGAACGTGGAAACTGCCCAACATATGAGATGGCCCACACTAGGCAAAAGAAGTAATCACAAAAGATGATACGTCCATCAGATGGTTCAGCATGGAAGAACTTCGCTAAAAATTACCCCAAGGAAGCCTGCTTGGACATGGGATCATTACAAGCGCGCCTATGGTGGCATCATTGGATTTCTTATTCGGGAACATTTTCCTGGGCTGGTAAAGATGCCAGATGGTTCCCAGGAGCCTGCTTGGACATGGGATCATTACAAATGCGCAGAGGATACCGAGTACGGCTCAGCCGCTGGTCGTGTGGTCAACGAGTTTTGGGTAAGTTTCGTTCACACTATTAGTCAACAATATACTCCGATCGAGCAACACAATTTGACTTCTCTTGGTTTGCTTCATTGCAGGATTTTTTTACCCCGACTGGCGGTACATTTGAAGAAGGATGTAAGGTGATGGTCGAGAAAGCCAGGAAGCTAATCCCCGAGATGCACTACGACGCGCGTGTGAACTGCGTGACCAATTGGTATGGGTACGAGAAGAAGAGTGCATTGCCGAAGAAGCGCGCCCGAAAAAGGCTTCTAACACGTGAGCAATACATGAAGGTAGGCATATTTGCTTCTTTTGACTTCACACATGACTACAGTTTACTTTCATTCCTCTATTAATTTATATCATGTGTATGTAGGTGCCTCCTCAGTATGCCGCCTCCAAGGGCCAATGCTTTCAGTTGATGGTTGCCAGGTGGGTATCCAAGGACTATGTGAAAGCTCACATGGATGTGATGCGTCGGCGTGAGATGTTGGGTGAAGGAACACACCATCAAGGCAACCTAACCATCACTGGCGTCATCCAGAAAAGGGTGAGCAAATCCGTAATTTATTTATTCCCACCACTTTATTCTATATGTGTGATTGTCTATTTTATTTATCTTAATTCTTTCTCTTGCAGAAACTTGACACAGGCGAGGACATCACTCACTTTCAGGCTTTCTGTTCTACCCGGAAGGTGAAGAAACCCAAGGAGGGGAAGTCAAAGTGGATGAATGTAGGATCTGAGCTGAGGGTTGGAAAATACGAGACGAAGTACAAGGAGTCGCATGGTGAGAACTCAAACCCGCTCACGGAGACCTTCGACCCTGAGGTTGCTATGCTAGCAGGAGACGGCAAGAAGAATGGTCGATTATATGTTGCCGACGGTTGCGTCCCTGAGATCCCCATTCCATCTAAGAGGCAACTCTACGGTAGTGGAAAGGGCTCGCGTATAGAGACGCGCCCACAACCTTCACAGGTCATGTATAGCAGGATGCAGGTATGGTCCTCTTCATTGATCATACAATAATTGACTATATGTTTGCATTGTAACGATGATGAAATTATGATAACACGATGTAGGCTCAACTAGAGGAGGATCGGCGAAAGCGAGAGGAGGCTGAGCAAAAGGTTCTCCAAATGCAGGAGACGTGGGTTGAGCAACAACGAGCAATGCATGTTAGGTTCGCATCCTATGATGCGCAATTTCATGTGAGTTCTTTCCCATAAGATTGGATGGCTAACTCCATTCAACTTGTAAAACTTACCTTCTCAAATTTATTTACAACTCTTAGCTTCTGCGAACGGCACAGCTCCTCCCGTTCTTCCTCCTTTGGCTTCGATGAACTTCCAATTCGTAAGTTGTGTTGCATCTATTCAATACTCCATATTATTGTGACATGTTTACCGTCTCATAACCGTTTACCATGTTTTGTGGGGAATGCCTTCGGCCGGATCCAACAACAACCCGACCCCTCCGGAGGATGAAAGCCCTGTGACGCCTACCACTACGAGCGTGCCCATGCCGAATCTGGACAACCCGAACATTAGGAGGCAACTTTGTGAGTTCCCACACTCTTTGTCAATTTCTTGTTTGTATACATCTTGTATCAAATTATACCAAGTTCTTACCATATAGCTACATAGATACCAAGTTTTTTGGTTGTTCCAAATATACCCTTGTTAGAATCAAATATCAATATTCTTTAGAGAATCATCTTACGATATACATACCAAGTCCACATAGCTACATAGATAACAAATTTAAATTTGCTTGTGCAAAACTATACCTTGTTAGAATCATGTCAATATTCTTACCATATAGCTACATAGATAATAAATTACAATTATGCTAGTGCCAAATTTACCTTATTAGTATCATGTAAATATGTTTGTTAGAATCATCTTACCATATAGCTATATATATACCTAGTTTGAACTTTTTAAAATTGCATCATTTTTACTCATGCTTGTGTGTTTTGCACTTTGTAGGATTACATCAAGAAAGCCTATGTTGTGGTGGAACATGGTCGCCGTTGATGGAGCTATGTACCACATGCTAGAGGACTTGTGTGTCACTTGGTTGTGTTGATGGATATGTGAACTTGAATTCAAGTGTTTGTTAAACTTGTGAACTTTATATGCATGTTTGATGTACTAGTGCACTTGTGAACCTATTATGTGAGTTCTTGCTGTGATATATGTGTGTTGTGAGCCTACATATGATTATATATGTCCAGATTTGTTTTGAAATGCAGGGTATAATGAAAAATAGCATAAACCTGCCAATTTTTCATGGACTTTGCCGTGTATCCCAGAAAAACACTCGGCAAAGAGAACATCTTTGCCGTGTACCCAAGGTAAAACACTCGTGTATCCCTGGTAAAACACTCGGTAAAGAGATAATGTTTGCCGTGTATGGCAGGCAATACACTCGGCAAAGAGTACGGTTGTGCCGTGTTTTACCCTAAGAGACACTCGGCAAAAATTACGTCTTTACCGTGTGTTGCAACAAAAATACTCGGTAAATATTATAAGTCGACGTGTCTGTGTTTGTCGGAAATACTCGGCAAACGGCTGACGCCGTCTTCAGCTGACGCGCCGTGAACGCTTTATTTTACCGAATACGTGGCTGGTAGCCACTCGGCAAAAGTTTGCCGAGTATCTGGGAGTTAAACACTCAACAAAGTCATGTTTGCCGGCGGGGTGTACGCTCTTTGCCGAGTGTAAATACACGGCAAACGTTTGCCGAATGTATTTCAATCTTTGCTGTGTATTTTAAATACCTAGTAAAAATTCGTTTTCCTATAGTGAGAGCTTTGGACAGAAACAACATGTCTGGTTTTAACCGCTCATGAAGCTCTAGAAGCCCTCGAACTATCGAGGACTTGCGCATCCCTCGGTAGTTCCACCCTATGATGATCATTGCTCCTGACGGCGCCCATCAAACAAGCCCGCTAGTGAATTAGATGGTGATTGCGATGTGTCACTCCCCCCTTTATGACTCTTGTTAATCCCCGAGCCTATGCCCGTGCTCTCGGGCACAGAACCTTGCCTAAACTTCACGTACTCAAATTTTGCAGCGGTGAGAAACTAACAGCAAGCAACATGGATCAAAGGAGCCTCCCGTGTTCCTTTGGTGATTCCTAGGTGACACCCTCTATTTGTAATGGGACTCGGCTCCTTTGCAGTTGTGTTGTTACTGTACACGTACTGTAGCGTTTAAATCAACCGTCTGATCTAATCGGATGACTCTTCTCTCTCGCCCTTAACTCTGTTATTAGCTTTTTTCTTTTTTTGGAAAAGAGCATATATTAATATCATAAAGACATCAATTACGCCTTGCATATAACGCCCACTGCTAATTCTACGGATACACACAACTTAGAAAAAAGAAAGAGAAATTACAAAAAAGAAAAATCCCGGTATAGGGAACTAATTATCAAAGAAACAACAGTGCCACCGAGTACTCCATAGATGACGGGCCACTAGATGGTGGTCCTCAGGCTCATGACAACGATCGGCCGGTCGGCCGGTCAGCTCAGCTATAGCCGCAGCCGTGCAGATGAATTAGTGTCCCGAATCTCGAGTCGTCGATCTAGTTGTTTGATTGGCGATTTCTTCAATTTTCTCGATCAGGTGCCAAAGAATTGCTATACTGCTATTGTGTGAATTGATCCTTCGTCTAGCAACACCTTGTTCAGCCGCCTGAACCTTAGTTGTGCAGCTCGTCTAGGGCGAGTTCCCGACCTCCGGCTCCTCCGACGTATGTGCGTGCTTCATCCGCGCGGCTGCCCCTACAGCTGAGCTGGCCGACCGACCGGCCGATAGTCTCCAGGAGCCCGAGGACCGGAGGAGCCCGATAGTCTCCAGGAGTCCAGAGGCGCGTCAGCTTGTAGTCCTCGGCGTCTCTGTATCGCAGGTGCCTTTTTTTTGAGTTAAAAGAAAAGTTAAACGGGAGAACGAAGAGCCATCGGATTGGAGTGGACGGTTGATTAAAACGCTACAGCAATTGTACAGTAATAATGCTACTGTAGAGGAGCCAATCCCTTTGTAATGACATGGAAAATCATGAGGCCAACTTCTTTTCTGTGAACACTTCTTCACAGCTCCATTCATGGATTGTACCCATAGGAGAAATTTACAATACAGTACATACACCATAGAGAGAAACTAACATAATTGAGCTTGAAGTGGTAGCTAAACTGCATCCCACAAATCAGAATAGTTCAAGATAGAGAGGTATCATGGGCATTCATAGCCCACATAACAAAACTAAACTGCTACTCCACATATCAAAGGAATGAACACAGATCGAGCATATGAAAAAGCATCATCATATCAGCAGAAAGATAAGCAAAATTGCATCAATTCAGAATCAGATCATATCGATCACATAGCATAGCAGTGGTTCATCTTACTAGAGCAAAATCATGAGACTAAAAATGTTCACCTCTGACCACATGTTGGCCAGGCCAGTACTGATCGATCACAAACACGGTTTACACTCGACAAACTACCATGACGGAGAACACATGAACATACTGCCAATAACACTACGAGGCCCAATACAGAAATCTCGGTACCAGGTCAAAATCCACTTGCTGTCTACTACGGACTCTACACATGAAACAGGACGATCATAGTCTTGGGGAGGGGGCTGCACCTGCACCTGTGCCTCAGTTCCAGCGGACGCTGAAGAGGATGATGGTGATGCTGGCTATGAGCATGGCGCAGGTGATCCCCTCGGACGACGGCGCGCCAGAGTGTGGTGTCTGGGGCGCCGGTGGGGGGATGGCAGCAGGCACAAGCGGGGAAGTAACCGTGTAGGCAGGGACGGCCTTGGAGTGCGCGGCGCCGTGGTCCCTTGGTGGGGCAGGTGCCTCATCTGTAAACCACACAAAAAGTGGTCCTGTTAAAATTGCAACGCAGCAGGCACTGTTTCGGTTTGACTTGCAAGCAACGCAAAAAACGTAGCACCCTGTGACTAAACATAGGTAGGGGATCAACATGGAAAACGTATACCAAAGATCTGGTTGGAAATCATGTGGGGACACGAAGGAGAAAACATCAGACTGAAGAAAGCAAAAAAGCAAAAAAGGAGAGAGATCCGCTGCGTAACAAATAAAGCACGGAAAGCTTTTGCTCTGCCTACGGTAGAGCATTTTTGACCGCGCAGAGAGGACAATAACCGCTCAACTGCACAGAGAGGACAAAAACACAAATATACATGCAGAACAAACAGCAGAAAACACATGCCGCTCCCAACCTTGACGATGGTCGTTTCGATATGAATCTTTATGAACGGATCGTTGGAAAAGTCAGGTAGAAAAGAAACCAAGTTATAAATAAATGACTCTCAAACCAATAGAACGAAAAAATTCGGAGAAGGGCAGACATACCTCTTCATGACTTGCAAAATTAAGCATAGACCCAAGATGCAAATGGGGCTGCACTAGATCCAAGAAAACGGCAGAAAAAGTGGCGAATAACTGACGGGAAGCATGAACAGGCCACGGCTTGATCTAATGCGAGCGCGTCCGATTAGCAGTAACGAACTAAGCTGCACGCGCGGGTTGCTCGCCACGGCAGACGGCGAGAACCTGACGCCGCCGTTCCAGATAGCAAAAGCCGAACAAATCAGAACACCAACAACCACACTGCCAACAACTCGTTAAACCATCAAACCCCCCAAAAAAACGCGACACGAAACGGAAAAACAGAGAGAGAGTCGTGTGGGAACGCACCTTCGCAGGCGGCGGCGAGGTCGACGCCTCCGGGACGCAGACCGCCGCAGGATGTGTAGATCGTGAGGAGGTGAGTCGCGTTTAGGCCGGCCATGACGAGCTGGTGCTCGGCGGCGACGCGGCACAAGCAGGGGATCCCGCCCCTGAGGTCAAAGGCGGCGACCAGCGGGACGCAGCATTCAGCAGTGAGCATGTCGGGGTCAGGTGGGCAAAAAAGAGATACGTGGGTCGCAAGCTTTGTGGGCTCGCACGTGGACCCCAGATGCGGCCCGACGGTGGCTGCCGCCCCGGGGAGCAACGCGGCCAGTAGGCCGACCACCAGGAGGAGGCGGAAGGGCCACTCCATGGATGGAGATCTCACGCTCGCTGGGTTCCTACGGCTAGTGTTCGGGCTGGCTATTCTGTGCGGCGGTGGGGAAGGGTGAAAGGCTCCGGTGGTGGAACGAGGATGAGGCCGAGCCGGAAGCGGTAGCGGCAATATATAGGCAGAGGAGCATCAAGAGCATCTCTAGTCAGAGCAATTTGGCAACAATCGCCTTTTTTGGGTTAGGAGAGCAAAACATTTTTTTTTTGATATTAGGAGTCAAAACATTTGCTCTAACAACTTTCCAATAAGTCAGTGGCGGATCCAGAATTTAGACACAGGGTGGTTCACCTTCAAAAAAAGTTTTTTCTAAACAAAAATCAAGCAAGGCGGGTAGAGGTCAGCGGTCCCCTAATCCCTCGTCCCTTCCCTACCCATCTTGCGCCGCCACCCATTGTGTCGTCGCCTCCCATCTTGCAGCGACACTCTCCATATCGAGGGACCGCGTGAGGGAGGAGTTGTAGGGACGGGTGCGCTGGTTGCTGAGAGTCGGCGAGGCACCGAGCTCGAGCGATGGGCGGTGGTCTCCATATCGAACGAAGGAAGGCACGAAGCGAACGACTGAACGAAGGAGGCCATCCTGGGCGACGGACGGCGGTGTCTAATATCGAATGGAGGAAGTTATGAAGCGAAAGACTAAACGAAGGAGGCCATTTCATGTTTTTCTTGGGATCGACTCGCTGATCGCGTCCTCTGGAAATGGCCTTTTTTCTAGTCTCTCCATTCTGAAAAAGATGTCTTAGATTTTTCAAAAATTAGATGAATCTATACACTAAAATATATCAAGTTTAATTTAAATTTAATCAAATTTGAAACATTCTTTCCAGGACAGAGAAAGTATTTTTTCTGCTAGGTATATCGAGCGGACCAAAATTCCAGGGTGGTCCAAGCACCACCCTGGCCACCCTATGGATCCGCCTATGCAATAAGTGGTCTCCCACCATAAAATTTTAGGTGATCACGCTTTTTTATTACTCCTATTCATATATCTACCCACAAAATTTAGGTAAAAGTCAACTCCTATCCAAATCTCGCCATGTCAGCAAAAACAGAGGCGGGAGCTGTCCAACCGCTCACAATTTATTTAAATAATATATTTTTTATTTAATTTCATGAATAATACATGTTTTTAAAAAATTGCAGAATTAGCGCGGGTCAACTCCCGACCGAAACCGTCGGGATTTAAACCCTAGATCAGTCTGTTGGGGGCCGCATGTCACGACAGAGAGATAGTCGACCAGCCTTGTTGGTGGTTCAACACCCGATTGTCGTTGATGCACGCGACTGGTGTATGGATCATGCGACGTGTGATTCATTTAGGGCGCTTTCGTTAACCTAAAATAGTTTTCGGTTCATGCCATTTATCTTTCGCCATCCAATTCATGTCAAATATTTTTTTCGCCGCAATTTCCCGCCGTTTATCTCCCGCCACTCGTTCCCCCTTTTTCTCCTGCTTATTTCTTCCCCCTCGATTCTTGTTTGTTTGCTCTATAAAAGTAGCTCTTCACGAATTTCAGTAAGCACACCATTCTCAACGAGAGCACCACTATGTCGAACACGTTCCCTGGCCACATATGTCCATAGAACTTTTCCATTTAGCTATGAACTGTACGATAGACAATAATCCAGCCAAATGGAAGGATCTCATTGTTGGGGTTCCGGGAAGAAAATCGAAAAAAAACTATGACGGATCGTCCCGATGCCCAAGATCTATCCACGAGTAATGAAGTAACGACCAAGAGGTTTCAAATACATACCCTTATATTCCGAAAGCGGTTAACATTTCGAGGGGAACATGGTTGATGTAGTCGTGCTCGTAGCCGACCTCAAGGTCGCGAAGCTCCTCGCAGGTCACCCCTTGCTCCATCACCGTGCAGCAGTCCGGCTCACGACATCCAAAGTGCCCCAAGTGTTGCACCTCGTGGCTTCATACACATACGGTGTACGACGAGAACCTCTGTCTCCCCGATCACGCCGGGAGTGCGGAGTAGATCTCCGGCTTCAGAATCCCCGCAGGACAACGGTGTGTTGTGGATGCGTCGTCTCTTGTGCGAATAGCCCTGGGCCGCGCCAACGCGTGGAGACAACTAGAGAGAGATTGGAGAGGAGGAGTTCCCAACTCATGGGATCTGTAGATTGATGTCATCCTCCAAGGGGAGAGGAGGCCTCCTTATATAGGGGGGAGGGGGCAGCCTTGCCCCTCCCCTAAGGCAACCAGGCGGCGACCCAAGGGGGAGAGGGGCAGTGGCCAAGGGGGCAGCCCTAGGGCTCCCTAAATCCTAACCCTAGACGCCGGCCAGGGAGGGGCAGCCCTAGGCGCCAAACACTAGGCCCCAAGGCCCTTCTCCCTTCCGGTTTCCCTCATGGGCCCTTTTTCTCTAGGGAAGTTGGCCCATTAGTGGAATAACCCTTCAAATTAGATTTTAATATTATATTTAATATTAATTACATTAATTAATATGTAAATACATATTTACGAAATCCGAATTGACATGAAACACCTTTCGGTTCCTCTTCTATATTCTCCGAACAGCTTTGGAACATCCCAGAATAGTTCCGGTCCTCTCACCAGAACTCTTCCGGTTTCCTTTCTTTATCTGAATAACTCGGATCTTTCTCCTCGGAAAAATTCTGACTTTCTTTTTCTCTACTATGATTCCAACTTACGGAAAACCTCAAGCTCATCGCACCCTTAAGTGTCTTCCCTCACGGCTCGGGAACAGCTACAGACATGACCTAGACTCTCTTGCGTCAATGATCAACATCGGGACCGTGATGCCCATAATGATCCCTTTGCATTCCATATTGTCGATGTCGTTTGAACCGTAAATGTCGAGTTCATTTCCCTTAGTTTCTTTGACACTACTTGTCCGAGATCCGATCGTTAAGGTATCTCTATACCTTGTTCAATCTCGTTACCGACAAGTACTTTTTACTTGTTACCGCGATATTACATCCCCGTGACCTAGTCACATGTTGCAACATATATGGTTATAATCTCACCAAGTCGGCCTAACTGTATCTTACCCATCACTGGGTGAACAAATCCCGCTCTTGACGTAATATCCTCAACATGTTCCTCCAGATACCCAATGTACACCTTTATAATCACCATTTTACTAAGTGACGTTTGATGCGGTCAAAGCAGCCTCAGAAGATAGTGATTATGATATGGTCTCACGGTCTAAGGAGAATGAGACTTTGTTTCTGACTATTCCAACGATAAACTTTGTGACTTGATCATGTCACAGTCTTTGAGGAATGTCCATCATATCATTCACCAATGATATGACCTTGCTGTCAACCAGCGCTATCACTTCATGATCAAGAAACCTTGATCATCATGTTACCCAACGAATTAGTAGTAGAGAATACTAGGAACTTATGTTTCATATCACACTTGTATCAATGTTTTCACTTGAATACAGTTATAGCACAACATGAAACTATTACGAACTTATTAGGATATGACAATAATAAACCTTTTATTATTTTCTTCTAGGGCATATTCTCTTCAGTCTCCCACTTGCACTAGAGTAAAATAATGTAGCTGCTATTTACTAATCATAAACCATATCCCCATATGCGTTTATTGATCATGCTACTCATGAGAAATGTCATGTCCCTGTTCTGTTTTATCATATCAGTGTGTCTTTTGCAAATCATTAATGTCTTCCTAATTTTGAAATTCCCTCCATTATCTCATAATGGGTTGAAGTATTCGTTTTTGCGTGTGTACTTTGTTTATATTGTTTACAATGACGGTCGTTGAGTCAATTTAACCTTCACTATTGTCATGTAAACATCGGAAACACACTTAGAGAAGTCGGACTTCTTTTAGCCAAAATATACTTCTATCTTTATGTACCTAGTGCATAACATGCAACTATGTGCCGAACTTCGCTTCTTGCTATTCAAGAACTAACTTTAACTTTGGTTCAGTGATTAACTCCAGAATCACTTCAAGACATGTTCTTTCAACCAGATCCTTTTTGGGTCATATTATGTCGAGTATACAATATGGTTCCATGGAAGAACCTATGACTAAGGAATAGGAGATGCAACGCATCTCTTTCTTTCTTTTAACCATAGTTGTAATACTGAGTCTAACTCAATTCTTCATACAAGTAAGAACCTCTTTCTTATCTTGTTCCATTCTGAACTCCTTCAGAATCTTACCTAGGACATTCTGAACGCCTTCGGAATCAAGTCTAGGAAGCATCCAACAATAATGTTTATTAAACTCACTAATCTATCTCGATAGATTCCATTGTTTAATAAATTGTTCAACTTCATCCATATTTACTAGATTAAATGTTATTAATACTAATCACACCATTCATATATTTCATCCACTTATTTCAGAATGATAACACGCTCCCACTCAAATATGGCATCCATATATGAGATCCTAGGACTATCTCCCACTCAAAATGGCATCCATATATGAGATCCAGGGTTTTCACTTAGCCCCCACTCAAAATATGTCTCTTATATATTGAGTCTTAGCCATTAATATATCTCCTACATATTAAGGTTAAGCCAAGCCAATATGCTCCCACTCAAATGAAAGCCCTCTCATCAATCTTGGACATTACAAAATTCTTTGATCATTATCAAATTGATAATTTTAACTACGAGTTCCCAATATCCATATATTGCTGGGGCACATCCAATATACTCAAGCATCGCTACTTTTGTAGTCAACTCCGTGAATTTGTCCAAACATCCTTTTGTGACAAATCAAGATTTATGTCTTTCCATTAAGTTTCATTTCCTTTTTATGACTTTGCAGTCATTTAGAAATATTAAGCAAACATCTTTCCTTAATAAGATCAAGTAACACATTACTTTTCAATCTCAAATGTAACTTAATACATGATTTTTATGACTCCTAGTCATTTCTCGCATTTAGGTCCATCATGCTTCTTTGTATTTCATAGGTACATCTTGGTCAAAACATGACAAGTGAATCAATAATATAATCCCGCCATCTTACATAATATATCTTCTTAAATCCTACTTTCTTTTGTAAAATTATTCGCTAAAACTTTATGATCATTATCATTAGTTTATCCTCTATTTGTAGAGTTCAGTTTCACGAAACAAAAATTTTACTGCGCCACTCAACAATCTGGAGGTAAGGTCAAAGTACCTTGTTTTGAAATTTTACTTTCTTCCACCTGTATATTCATTAAGATACATCAAATCTTAGGACAACAGCAGGTTTGCCCTATGTGGAACATGTATTCATAGTCTCCAAAGAATACGCTACAAAGACTTATTTATTCACCATGATTTCGAATGATTGAAATCTCTAGAAACTCGAACATGACATAACTCTTATGGTGTTGTTTCCACGAATCTTTAGATGTTCCTTTCTATTTCAAACGAGTGTTTGCTTATTACAATCTTTAACTCTAAATGATAACTATAACCCTGATAAGAGATAATATGAGACCGCTTGTATCTAATACAATATGATTATGATGTTTAGACATATCAACACCTTGAAATTGTCCAGTTATCATAATTTGTGAAACATATTTCACAAGTCCTTTTATGCCAAAACTTAACTTAAATACTTTAGTCATATTGATCAAATCAAAGATACTTTGTGTTCCTATTAATTTCATATCCCACTTTGTTTTTGAACTTATTTGAACAATCAAATCCTTTCAAAACTTCAGTTTCATTAAGTAAATACACCTATTCAGTTAAGTCCACAATGAAATATTGATTTCCACTATTTGTTGAAAATACGAGACATCACTATGTATAAAATTCGACATTTCTTTGCATATTACCGTTGTACCAGAATGCAGAGTTTTTGGTCATCTTGCCAACTGAGGCATGGTTTTGCGAAGTCATTAGATCAAATATCTAAGACCCCAGTTTTCATCTATGTGAAAAACATGCAATAACCATCATGACTTAAACAATAGTGTCATTTCATTATTAACCTTCGGATATCCTTTAGCATTCTAATCCTTTATAAATGCTTAACCTATTATCATTAACATAGTGATGAGAATAACTCATTTATAATCATAATGTGACCATAAAGGTATTACTCATAAGAATAGTGCAACTGGATTGTAACTTATTCATATGAATAATCGTCTTGCCAAAAGCAAGACACACAAACAAGAACTATAAAATTATATTCAAGTTCACTAATTCAAATGATAAACTTTGACGGAAGGAGTGATGTCGTCCATTAACTAGTTTGCTTGCCGTCATCAAGCCACATTGCCTCAGTTCGAGCAATTCTCAAGAAAATCATCATGTTTTCACAAAATGGGACAAGTATCCAATACTTCGTAAACTATAACGAATTTTGCAAGAATCACATTTATAACTTTGTATATCTGACATATACCTTTTTCATCCGTGACCTCCATTGCAATCAAGCCCTTCTAAGAGTTCTCAACTCTAATGGAAGATTGCTAAGCGATTCTCCAAATATTCTGTTTTCATCTACCAAGGAAGAAAACTTATCCAACGGCTCATACCTTATGTGCCTTATTTTGCAGAATGCAAAATAGTAGTCCAACTCTCCATCGAATAGAGAATGGCCCCTTTTGGATGATTTATGGAGAAAACACAAACTTTGTGGAGCCATCAGACTATATCCTAATGGTCATTGTATCAAGAAGAGAAGATTAGCTTATTACGAGGATATCCCTTAGGCGTGGGTATTAATCTATGAGGTTGGACCCTTCTACTAAGTTCCATTTAAAGCAATAAATTTCTCATGGTCACAAAGGACCTCAATGAGATAGGCCATGATCTACTAAGATATTTGCAAATAGACATCTAGACTTAGTTCATACTAATGAGTTCAATTCATAATTGAGATCCCACTAAAATCTATATGATCTGATCGATTGCATAAGACCCGCGGTAGAAATAGAATGGGGATAGTCATCACCTGGACGATTTTAGCGACCACACGATCACAATTCACTATGCAACCCTTGATCATCATGTCCGGCAAGATAGCTTCAAAGGTAGACATTCTCTAATGCCAATCACATCTCCATGCGACTCATGCTTGATATTTCGATCTCCTGTGTTCCGAGGCCATGTCTGCGAGCTTGTTACTTTGCGGCCAAAAAGTTCGCAGGCGAAGGCATCGCGGGGTGCGAGTTGCGTGTAATCACCGTGATTCGAAAAGTTGGTGGGGGTAATTACCGAGAGGGGCATTTCGAGTGAATGGTGGCCAAACCAAATATTTTCAAATCTTAGCCGTTATGTCAGGATATTCCATTACATTAGTACCTGCCATGCCCCTGCTGTGCCCCTTCTAAGTCACTTGCACGTGCCACACGGGCAAATCCATTTCTATACTTTCCTAACGCCCGACACTGAATCCGGCTGCAGCGGCGGTCCTTTTTCTCCCTCCTACACTAAATCAGGTTCGGCGGTGGCGACGATCGTTTTATCCCCGCCGCCTCCCCCTCCCACCCACACCCCATCCCTCCCTACCCACCCACCCACACACACACTGAATCCGGCAGCGGCATGTCAAGCGAGGCCAAGGTGGTAGCTAAGTCGGCAACTGATTCGGCTTCGTCTGAGCCAGCGTCTCGGGCACACCGCCAAACAAGCGAAGCAGCTGCGGGGTCTGCAGCCTAGGTTAGCGAGGAGGCCAGCCAGAAGTCTGCTAACAGGGTACCTATGAGTAGCGGGTTGAAGAGAAAAGCTAGGACGGCGGTGGAGTGTTCGGCTGCAGTGCGGGGTCGCGCAACCCAGATCTCGAAGAAAACCACCCAAGAGAAGAGCGAGAGGTGAATTTTTCTTTTCTGTGCCTTGTCTTGCAAGTAGATTAGTTACTGCAAAATTAGTGTCGAATGAACTGAAAAGTCCCCTTTTTAATCAAATTAGGAACATCTTCGATGCAATAGACCTATGTGCAAAAGTAGTTCAAAGTTCATGTCCGCTAGTACACTGCAAAACTAGATTTTGGTTGCGAGGGGTTGTGTTCGGGCAGGATGTGATTCTGCTTGTCAACTACATAGAGGTTGTGTCTGTTTCGCAGCTAATAGATATGCTTCATTCTATCATTCCTTGGGGATCCAGACAGAGGGAAAATTTGGTGTGGCGTAACATGAGTAATACCTATGTGCAAATTGAGCACTCCCACGAGCTTTAGATGCTTTGGGAGTGTTGTGCAGCTAATCGTCATGTGAAAGTTGAAGCGATGATTGATGATATGTATGCAGATACTAGGATGTTGCTGCCAGAGCTTCTGTTGCTCGAGTTTAGGGACCACCAGATGATGATCAAGCTAAGTTCAATATACACCTAGATGTGGATTCATACACATCAAAACTTGATGGCGGAGTTAATAAGCCAATTTCATCATGTACTGTGGAGATAGCCGTCGATTCCAAAAACATAACTCTTGTTGACCTGAGAGAGATGATTGGTGAGGAAATCATTATTGGCCCTAAGCAGATGGCATGACTCCGGTGGTGGCATCATAAGAAGCAGGAATTTATAGAGGTTTTGGATACCGATGATCTGATGCAGATTATGCGACGAAAGAAGCAAACCGGAAATGTGTTATTCCTGGCTGCCATTTCTGATGTTGTTGGAGAGGTTGTAGTGGATGTAGAGGCCCATGTTGTGGCTGAACAGAACGAGGCGATAGATGTTGATCAGATCTTATGAGAGCTTCTACCCAGGGCTTCTCAGATAGACTGCAGGGTGCCCCTGCATGTATTTGTAACAAATATTTTTGTTGCTTTGAAACTGTGTTGATGTGATCGTGTTTGTTTAGAGATTGCAATCCGATGTTCTGTGAGCTATTGAGATTTTCGAACATATCACTCGATGAAAGCATCGTTGTTGCAATAAGACACAAGTACATTGTAGTTGACATGATTATGTTTGCTGAGATGATGTGATATATTTGTTTCTGAGATTATGATTGTTGAGAGATTGTAATATAATGTGTTGTGAGCTGTTGGGATTTTGGGACATAACATTCATTGAAACCATATATGAACAAGGTGATATATAAGTACCTTGTAGTTGACATAATTATGACGTAATATAATGCTATGTGAGATCAGTAATTTGACTAATCGCTGGATAACTACCTGTTACTTAGAAGGAAGTACTATCATGGATGAATGAGCGTAGGGTTTAGGAAAAAACTTACTAAGTAGGAGTGATGACCCACAAGTATAGGGGATCGCAACAGTCTTCGAGGGAAGTAAAGGCCAAAATTATTGATTCGACACAAGGGGAGCCAAAGAATATTTATAAGCCTTAACAGATGAGTTGTCAATTCAGCTGTACCTGGAAATAGTCTTCCTCGCAATAGTTTATCAGTAGCAACCGTTTTGTAATAGCAGTAGCAAAATAACAGCAGTAGTAAAATAAGAACAACAGTAGAAATTGAACAACAGGATTAAAATGCGGTAGGCATAGGGATAGATGGACAGGTATTGCATGGACAAGATAATTCATGTAATAATCAAGACAAAGGCATTGCAGATAATAAATATAAAGCATCCAAGTACTAATTAACCATAGGCATGTGTTCCGTATATAGTCGTGTGTGATCGCAAAGAGAAACTTGCACAACATCTTTTGTCCCGCCAGCCCGTTTGCAGCGGGCCCTCAAGGGAATCTACTGGCAATTAAGGTGCTCCTTTTAATAGAGCACTGGAGCAAAGCATTAACACTTCATGAACACACGTGATCCTCACATCACAGCCATCCCCTCCGGTTATCCCAATTGCTGTCACTTTGGGGCCTCGGGTTCCGGACAACGATATGTGTACACAAGTTGCAGGTAAGATCACAAACAATAATATCATCATGAATCAATAACATGTTCAGATCTGAGATCATGGCACTCGGGCTCTAGTGACAAGAATTAAGCACAACAAGTTGCAAAAATGTCAAAAATCACTAACAATAGATACTAGGCACCATGCTCTAACAATCTTATGAAATTACATGAGTGATCTCATCCAATCCCTAACATCCCCATAGCCTACTGCGGGGATTACTCACACATTGATGGGGGAATCATGGATGGTTGATGGAGAGGCGTCGATGATGATGATGGCGATGATCTCCTCCAATTCCCAGTACTGGCAGGGTGCTAGAACAGAGTTTTTGGTTTCGAATCGCGTTTTCTGGTGGTGGCGGCACAACAGGACTCTATCTGAAAAATGTCGAACCCCCCTGTGTTTTTAGGTCAGAGGGTATATGTAGGCAAAAGGAAAGGTCGAGCCGGAGTCCGGGGTGGCCACACCATGCCCTGGCATGGCCAGGCCTAGCCCGCGCCTGGGGGTGGTGTGGGCCCCTCAGGTCTTTTCTCCCCTCCGTCTTATGGCTCCGTGAGTCTTCTGGAAAAATAGGATTTTTGGCATATTTTCTAGGATTTTTTTAAAAGTTGATTTTCTGCACAAAATAAGACACTAGAGCAGTTCTGCTGAAAGCAGCGTTAGTCTGTGTTAGTTATATCCAAATCACACAAATTAGAGGAGAAACAATACCAAAAGTGTTCGATGAAGTAGATATGTTTTGGACGTATCAAGGAGATAGTGATCTATTGGACGAACAGGTCTAGGCCATCATGCTGGTTTCAGCGTCCACGGCCGCCCTGGAATATGTAGTAGAGTAACAAGAAGAAGAATAAGAAGTAGACATAGAAGAAGAATAAAAAAGAGAAGAAGAAGATTGTACCGGGAGAAGCCCTGGCCTGCTAGAACATTCAGCACCGCCGCCGCCATCGTCCTGGTTTCAGGGTCCACGACCACCCTGGAATATGTAGCATAGTAATAAGAAGAATAATAAGTAGACGAAGAAGAAGAAGACTGTACCGAGAAGAGCCCTGGCCTGCTGGAACATTCAGCGCCGCTGCCGCCATCGTGCTGGTTTCAGGGTCCACGACCGCCAATATGTAGCATAGTAATAAGAAGAAGAATAAGAAGTAGACATAGAATAAGAGGAATACTGTACTGGGAGGAGCCCTGGCTTGCTGGAATATTCAGCGCCGCCGCCATCGTGCAGGTTTCAGGGTCCACGACCGCTCTGGAATATGTAGCATAGTAATAATAAGAAGAATAAGAAGTATACATAGAAGAAGAAAACAGAGAAGAAGAATAATAATAAGAAGAAGACTGTACTAGGAGCGGGAGGAGCCCTAGCTTGCTGGAACATTCAGCGCTATTTCTAGGAGAGATTGGGTCTCTATGCGAGGGGGAATGAGAAGCTCGTTGAGAAGGAAGTCGAAGGTGGCGAGCTCTCTCGTTTCTCTTCGCTCGCATGGTCGATCCGCCTCTCTTACGGGGAGCCATGGCTAATGCAGATGGAGGAAGGTGTGGGCAGGAGGAAGAAGAAAGTGATGGGAGGTGGAGAATTGTCAAAGTGTCCAATCTGTGGTACAGTCTTATACAAGACCACCGTTTACTCCGGTGCTATCTCAACCTACATCCACCGTTCATTTGTTAATCGATGGCCTATGTTTCTCCCTTACCCAAGAAGCGTGACTGGTAGAACCAGGGAATAAAACCCACAGTGCACATGATGGGACTCGATTGGACTGGCTTGATGGACGGTTCAGCAGGGGCTTCGGCGCGCTCTGCCTAGTATCCCGTGGATAAAGGGGCCGATGTGGGACTACGAGGGAGGAAGTAATTGCGGACTGCACATCTAGTGTTCTCCCTACCAAGAACACTAGTGGCAAGATAGTGAGCGAAGTACCTGATGTCTGGAAGCTGAATGTTTATTATCTTTCCTTGTTGAGCTCTACGGCTATCATCATTGGTTATTCCTCGGTAAAGCTCCAACAAATCAGCGGGTTGAGCTGGAATCTTCTTTGCTGACCCAGATGTACCAAGTCCAAGAGCCCCACAAAATTTCTTCAATGTCATATGGTAAGACCTGCCATAAACTTTGAAATAAACATCTGGATGGAACACACTGTTAGTAAAGGAGAAACTCTCCACAAATGTTTTGGTGAGCGTAGCATATTGCCTGCATAAGACTCGTTAGACCAGCCCTCCGAACCAAGGTCATAAAATCATCAAGAATCCCAACAATCCGCAAGAAGGTTTGGCAAGGAAAGGTGGAGGGATGCACATCCCCCTCATCTCCCTTGTCACCAAATCACAGAGTGATGAGATCCTCATTGTATGAGGGCTTGACACTGGTGGATGATCTTGGAAGCCTTGCCCTTCGAGGTGCATCACCCTCAAATATTTCACCAAATGTGTGGTGGTCCATGACTTTCCTTTTCTGAATTTTTAGACAAGCATCAAACCAAGTGATTTCTAAGTTGATAAATGATGAGCAACCACTATAGGAGCTTGATAGAGGACTACACATGCATCAAAATGAAATTTCTAAGCATAGAACAAGCATGCAAGCTCAAACAACCTGTCACATATAGCAACCAAATACTCAAGATACAATCTACCAATCACAAATCTAATTGGACAAGTGGAGGAGGCACATACCAAGGAGCAATCTCTCCAAAAATCAGCAACAAGAGGGGCTGAGCAAGGAGATCGAAAATTGCGAGCAAGATAAGCAAGAACTCGAGCTTGAGCAAGTTTTCCGGTGTTTTTAGGGAGAGAGAAAGAAGATGTCTTTGCGGAGGCAGCCTGGAGGGGCCCGGGTGGGCCAGACCACCCAGGCGCCGACCACAGGTAGGTCATGCCTACAATGGGTGTGATGGCCTGGGGTGGCTCCCTGGGTCACTTCAGGTGTCCCTCTGCCCCTTTTTTCGAGGAAAAATTTATTTTGAATTTTCTGGGATTTTTTGGGAAACTTTATTTTTGGCCAATTTCCAGGGTATGAAAATTGATTTTCTCGCAGAAACAGTTTTTAGAAGAAGCAAAAGCAAACCAAAAGCCGAACTATAGGTGCTCTAAGACAAACTATCAAGTAAACAACTAGCAAAACCAAAGCTAGCAAAAGAAAGACAAAGACTAGGAAGGAGAAAAGTAAAAGAAAGAAAGTATAACCAAAGTGAAAACATTATATTGTTCATTAAAATCCCTTTGTTAACAAGGTTGATCAAGTCTTGTTACCAAACCAATCTTATATGAAACAAAACTTTGCATTCCACAAGGTGATTATGTTACCTCATACTTGATAGCAATGGTCCCAATCATAATAGTTTCAAAATTTTCTTGTGGAATGGGACAATATATTTCTCCAACCTTGATGCTCTCAATATTTTCAATGGAATTCAGGCAATAGCTTCTAACAACCTTCTTGGGGAAATAAACAGTATGCTCTTTGTCATCAATATTGAATGTTACTTTTCCTTGATTACAATTAATGATAGCACCTGCAGTATTAAGAAAAGGTCTCCTAAAAATAATAGACATATTATCATCTTCAGGCATTTCAAGCACAACAAAATTAGTCAGAACCAAGCAATTATGAGCTAATTTAACATGAACATCCTCACATATACCAACAGGAATAGTAGTTGACTTATCAGCCATTTGCAAAGATATATCAGTTGGTATCAAATTTTCTAGCTGGAGTCTCTTGTAGAGAGAAAAATGCATAATACTAACTCCAGCTCGCAAATCACATAAAGAAGTTCTAACATAATTATTCTTAATAGAGCAAGGAATAGTTGGTATACCTGGGTCACCAAGTTTCTTTGTAACCTTACCATTGAAGGAATAATTAGCAAGCACAGTAGAAATCTCCTCATTAGGAATCTTCCTTTTATTAGAGACAATATCCTTCATATACTTTGAATAAGGAGGCAATTTAATAGCATTAGTCAAAGGAATTTGCAAAAATAAAGGTTTCATCCACTCACAAAACTTGTTGTAGTGTTCTTCCTCCTTTGACTTGTGTTTCTTACCTGGAAAAGGCATAGGTTTCTGCACCCAAGGTTCTCTCTCTTTACCATGTTTATTAGCAATAAAATCTTCCTTAGTGGACCTAGTGTTCTTAGTGTGCTTCTCAGGTTCTTCCTCAACTTCCTCCTTATCAGGAGCATCATTATTACCATTACCACTCTCAGTTTCAGCATCAGAGACAGGTATACTATTAGGATCTATAGCAGGTTCAAGTGGTTCCTCAACTACTTTATGTTTCTTTTTCTTTCTCTTACGAGGACTACCACTATTCTCGGTTTGTTGAGAATCCTGCTCAATTCTTTTAGGGTGTCCTTCAGGATATAAAGGATCTTGAGTAGCTATACCACTCCTAGTTCTAATTCCATAAGCATGTTTATCTCCTGAGGCATCAACTAGCATATCCTTTTGTACCTTAGCAAGTTGATCAAGTTGGGTTTGAACCATTTGAAAGTGTTTACAAAGCATTTTAATATGATTAGAAGTTATTTCCACAATATATTTCAACTCATGGATAGCTCTAGACTTTTCCAATAAATGATTCTGAACTTGTTTATTAAAATTACCTTGTTTAACAATAAATGTGTTAAGTTCCTCTAAGCATTGATCATGAGGCTTACCATAGGGAATATCCCCTTCATTAAAGTGGAGAGAGTGTACCTCAATAGTAGATGAGTGAGGAATTGGCTTGCATAATTCTTCTATAGGAGGTAGATTCTTCACATCTTCAGCTCTAAAACCTTTCTCCTTTAGACATTTCTTAGCTTCCTTCATCACTTCATCATTTAATGCAATAACTCCCCTCTTGTTTGTTGTTGGTGTTGGAACTGGTTCAGGCACAATTGGTTCAGGTGTATTTACCTCAGTTGAAGTCAAATCATCATAATTCTTGCTTATCTTAGCCATTAATTCTTCAGCATCAGTAGGAGTTCTTTTCCTGAAAACACAATCAGCAAAGCTATCTAGGTATGTCCTAGAATCATCAGTTAGTCCATTATAATAAATATCAAGAAGCTCATTCTTAGGTAATTGGCATCCAGGATGTGCATGAATCAAGGCACAAAACCTTGTCCATAACTCAGGCAATTTCTCTTCTCCTCCCTGTTTAAAATCAAAAAGTCTCTGCAAAGCAGCATGTCTAGCACTGGGAGGAAAATATTTCTGGAAGAAAGAAGCAATCAAGCAATCAGGTATATCAATGGAACCAGGAGGTAATCTATTAAACCAAGCCCTAGCTTCACCTTTTAGTGAAAAAGGAAAGATCTTAGTTACAAATTACTTGCGCGTCTTAAAATCATCAGAGAATAAAGCACTCATAGTAGAAAGCTCATTCATATGAGCCACAACACTCTCATTTTCAGTCCCGCAGAAAGGTTCTTTCTCAACAATATCCAAGTAGGACAAATCAATAGAGAAATCATAGTCTTCATCTTTAATATCTATGGGAGAGGTGGAAAACTTAGGATCAGAGGACAGTTTAGGCATAATAGTATGTCTAGCAAGGAGACTCTTAATAGCACTAGTACCATGTGTGTTTCGGCACTCTTCAACAAATTCATTACTGAACTCAATGTAACCATCATTAATATCCTAACTCTCTCTAGACTCAGGTGAGCTAACAGGTGTAACAGTTTCTTCACTAGGAGTTTTGGTATTTCCTAGACTAGCCATAGTAGCATCTAGGACAGGACCTAATGAACCACTCGCATCAAGCACAGTAGAAGTAACATCATGAGCATCAAAAGCAGTTTGACTCAAAGAGTAGCAGTGTGTGTAGCATGAGTATGTGGTGGTGGTGTGACAAGCTTACTTATAACAGACGGTGAATCAAGAGCAACATAGGTGTTTAGGACTGTACCTCTTCTTGTAGTGGATGGTAAAATAGGGAACTTTCCATCACAAGACTTCCCCATGATGAAAGGAGTAGTAGTGAACAATAATAGATCCAAGTGAACTTACAAATAAAGCTATGCTCCCCGGCAACAGCGCCAGAAAATAGTCTTGATGACCCACAAGTGTAGGGGATCGCAACAGTCTTCGCGGGTAGTATTACCCAATTTATTGATTCGACACAAGGGGAGCCAAAGAATACTTGCAAGCCTTAACAACTAATTTTTAAATTCAGCTACACCTAGAAATATTTCTTGCTCACAGAAGTTTATCACAAGCAACAGTTTGTAGTACCAACAAAGCAACAAAGAATAATGAAACAAGAGCAGTAATGTGATACTAATAAGTGGGATTCGAAAGGTAGGCATAGGGATGGATGGACGGGCGTTACATGGACAAGTCTAAACATGTAACTTCAAGATCTAGGTACTACTAGGAAAACGATTATAGGTAGATTTTAATCCTGTGGCGCATATAGGGAAAATGCTCCACTAAAATTAATTATGTGGCGGATATAACAAATGATCCACAGAATTCATGCAATTCTGTGGCGCATATGGCTATATGCGCCACAAAAAGTGAGCATTCCATATGCGCCACAAAATTTCTCTGGGCCCCATGTGGGCCTGACCCAGCACATGGGCATGCCAGAATTCTGTGGTGCATATGGCTATATGCGCCATAGAAAGTGAGAATTCTGTGGCGCATATGCTATATGCGCCACCGAATTTTGACATTCTGTGGCGCATATAGCATATGCGCCATAGAATTCTCACTTTCTGTGGCGCATATAGCCATATGCGCCACAGAATGTGCGAAACATATCTAAAAAAAGGTGGCATCCCCTCCTACCTACCACCACCCTTTCCCTTCTTCCCTCCTCCAACTAGCTCGTCCCTCTCCTCCCTCCCACTCCATTTTGCTCATAGTCACCTCCATTGTTGATAGCTAGACCTACTTTGGTTCATGTACTTGTGAGGGAAGCTACTCCTACTTTGTAAAGGTACTACACCTACCCATACTTTGCTCCTCCACCGCTATGCCTTTGGTTGTGGATTTGTGAGGTGTGCATGGGTACTTATGTGTGATGCATGTTTTGTGTGGCCGGCGAGTCTCGGAGCATGCATGCATATATGGATGTTTTGTAGGTGAAGATTGGTCCCGCGGGCGGTGCGCGATGGCGAGACGATGCTCGTTTGCTTTGTGTTGTTTTTGTTGAATGCATGCATGCTTGCTTCTCGAGGAGCTTTGTGTTGTGCTTGAATGCATGTTGCTGGCGCCGGGTGCATGGAGGTTTGCCGAAATGTTGATACACGTCCATTTCGGCAAATCTCTGCACTAGCCATACGTCCTACTTTTAGGATAGGTCATGCCGAAATTTTTCAGCGATCATGCATATATGTGTGCACTTCATGTGTGTGTGCATGGTTCTAACACTCTCTCTTTAATTTGGTTTATGTTCACGCGCAGGCGACCATGGTAATCCATATGAGCGAACGCTAGGTGGTTAGATACAAGGCTGACACAGTGGCCGATATGGTTCAGAACAACATGACGAAGATAAGATGTCCATGCAAAATGTGCAAACACCGGAAGTGGATCAACCCTGATTCCGGACAACTGGAGTCTCACCTTTTCACGCGTGGTTTCATGCCCGGCTTCTTAGTGAATGAGGTGCCGACAGATGGCGGTGGCCATGATGAAGAAGAGGCCGGGGGCGAGGGAGAAGATGAAGTTCTCCCGGACATGGTCATCATGACGAAGGAGAACATGATGATCATCATGAAGAAGGATATGCCGACGGACACGATCATCATGAAGGAGATGATGCCAGAGCAGACGGTGGTGGTGGCGGAGAAGAAGGGAGCACGGACACGGCGCTAACTTCGGCCTTGCGGGACCCTCATCTTCAAGAAATTCTCCTCAAGCAGACGACCAACGCGAAAGCTGTAGCCAGAGAGAAAGCCAAGCTGGCACAGATGGAGGTAGACGAGAGGACTCCATTGTATCTTGGGTGCCGGTCCGAGGATACACGCTTGAGTGTAACGTTGAAGGCTTTGGAGATGAAGGCGGAGCACAAATGGACCGACACTAGCTTCAACGCTCACATGAAATTCTGGCACGCTCGTCTTCCCAAGGACAACACACTGCCAACAAGTATCAAGGAGGCGAGGAAAGTAGTTTGCCCACTAGACATGCCGTACGTGAAGTACCACACATGCATCAACGACTGCGCACTTTATCGGAACGAGTACAAGGATAGAACCTCATGCCTAGTGTGCGGCCAGGGACGATACAAGAGAGGGAACAAGAAATTTCCCCGAAAAGTGGTGTGGTACTTTCCTATCACTTCTCGTCTGCAGCGGTATTTCGTAGACCCTAAGGAAGCAGAGCTCATGCAATGGCACGCGAAGAATGAGAAGCCGGAAGATGATCCGGAGAAGGGCAAGATCCTGACACACCCCACGGACGCTAGCCAGTGGAATGCGCTAGACATCGAATTCCAAGATGAGTTCGGGCTCGATCCAAGGAACGTCATGCTGGGAATGAGCACCGACGGACTCAATCCCTTCGGCAACCAGAGTAGCATGCACAGCACTTGGCCCGTGTTTGTATGGCTGTACAACCTCCCCCTGGATGTGCATGAAGCAGCGGTACGTACACATGAGTATCCTTATCCAGGGCCGAAATAACCAGGTGTCGACATGCATCTGTATCTCGGGTTCCTGAAAGAGTTAGCGACGTTGTGGGAGACGCCGGCACATACGTGGGACGCCTACACTGGAGATTATTTCGACCTGAGAGCCGTGTTGCTCACGACGGTGCATGACTATCCTATTAAGGGATATGTAGCATGCCAGGTGAACCATGGATTTTGTGCATGTGTTCGGTGCATGGACAAGACCCCACATCTGCAGCTGCCGAGGGATCCTGGGTCTTCGAAAACCATGTTCTAGAGGACTCGAATGTGGCTCCGCAAGGATCACCCATGGAGAAAACGCGGAGACCTGTTCAATGGCAAATACGAGCTTGATAATGCCCCACGACCTTTGAGCGGCGAAGAAATCAAGGATCTTCTAGACAATTGGGAAGAGTGCCCTGCGCCGGGAAAGAAGCGGCCGAGGGAACAGCCGCCACCGTTGCATGGAGTATGGAAGGCGAGGTCTGTTTTCTGGGACCTGCCTTACTGGAAGGTCCTCCACACGCCCCATAGCCTCGATATGATAAACATCACGAAGAACGTTACTGACGAGGTTTCGACTCGTCAATGCCCATTATTATGGACTTGGGTTTTGGAGAAGATGGGGATGCTGGAGATCATGGAACGGTTAGAAAACAAGCAACACGGGGACACAAGGTTTACCCAGGTTCAGGCCCCCGGAGGGAAAACCCTACTCCTGCTTATCTGCTCTTGATTACGGTGGAACCGAAGGTTACAGAGGTGCGCATATGCAATCTGGCGTGAAGGTGTGTATGCGAAAGTATGAGAGAGCTCTAGATCTGTAGATCTATCATGGAGGTGGAGATCGTAGATCTATCTATTGGGGGTTATGGCGTGTGTAGGTTATGCCCTCCTCGTTGGACCCTCCTAGCCTTTATATATGGGGAGGCTAGGTCTCAGGTACCGATACGAGTAGGTTACAAGTTAGATTCGAACTCTAGTCTTGAGGTTTCCTCGTCTTGTGCAATTGGTACTCCGTGTCCATATGGGCTTCGTTCTAGCCGAACCGTCATAGGCGTCATGGACCCGGGTAGGTCGTCGAGTGGGCCTTCCGTCAGGCTGGACTAGGTAGGCTAACATCAGGTACCCGTAGAGTATAACCATGTCAGTAGCCCCCGAGTGTTCAGTCGAATCGTAGATTCGGCTGAGGACTCTTCAATCCTTCGGGTGCAGCTATCTCCGTTTGTCCAGAGAATGATTTGAGTGTGTAGGGATTGTTGATGCGTGTGCAGGAGTGGAATTCCAGTAAATTTAAATGATGTACCCAACGCATCCGTCCGGATTTCCATCGCGCCTGCTGGCACGGATTTTCACTAGCAGAGCGCAGTCGTGTGCATTGTCAGGCCATCAGATGATATCTGTAGGTCTTATCTTTGTGTCGCGGACACATCATCCGAATTTTTATCGCCGTAGAGGCATTTCGGGTGGCCAAGGAGGATGCTTCTCACTTAGCGTTAATCAGTGCAGAGTTGCCGAAAAGTTTTTGCATTCTGATCCGAAGGATCGCAGTTGAAGAATTCATAGGTTGCGCGACCAGCGCTCCCTATGGGAGTAGCCCCCGAGTGTCTGTTCGAGTCGTAGACTCGAGCAGAGACTTTAACTCAGCCATTGTTTGACTCCAGGTCCGTAGGACACAAATTTTTTGGATGCTTGAATCCATCCTCCCTATGGGAGTAGCACCCGAGTCCGTAGTGGAGTCGCAGACTCGACGTAGGACTCGAAGAATAGCTTTGTAGTGTGATATCTTGATTATGCTTCGGGTGCGCGGCCAGCGCTCCTGATAGGAGTAGCCCCGAGTGTCTAGTCGAGTCGCAGATTCGAGTGGAGACTCATGCGAGGAGAAGCCACTGACCCGGAAGTGCATCGAGTCGGCGTCTCACGCATAAGGATCCGAGAGTAAACGTAGCGGAGTTTATGTAGCGGAGTCGTGCGGCGTTTAGCCGGAAGGACTCGACGTTGCGGGTGAAGTCGACGCCGTTTATTCTGTCGGGTGCGCAGCCAGCGCCGCTTTTGTCGATGATTGATGTGGTCATCCGAGGAATGCATCGACTCGGGTCTTGGCGTTAGTCGACTCCGCTGGAGGACCCGATAGAATAGCTCGGCATAGTCGACGTCCTTGTAAGCTGTAGAAAACATGAAGAATTGTGAAGTACTTGTATCTTGTAAATAATAGTTGCATGTCAGCTTGTAAGGTAAAATTCTGGTGCCGATCGTGTCGACACTTTTACACTGTATGCTAGGCCTTTTCGTTAGCCTGATTACCCTTAGTCTCAGTACCTTGCCGAGGCACTCGGAGTTCAAGGATTCGACGGTCAGGTAGAATCAGCTACTCGGGTTGTCGCGTTTGAGGTGCTCGAGTGCGTGGAGCCGATGGCACATTAGGTTACTCGAAGAGGGCGTAGCCCCCGAGTGTTTCGAGTGCGAGTTAAAAAAGAAACCAGCTCTAAGTAAAGGGAAAATTTAGCTTTGTTGGTAGTTGTCGTGGATGGAGTCGACGCGGTAGCGGGTCACGCGGCGGACGTAGTCAACGCGGTGGACCGCAGACAGAGCAGCGATGGGTTCCTGGGGTCGATGGCGGAAGAGATCTCCGCATCCGAAGATTGCCACAGTCGAAGACCGCATCGGGTCACCGGAGTCGAAAACTGCAGAGGGTCGCGGGAGTCGAGGGAGCCCCCGAGTCATGGTCGCTGAAACCGATGCAGCCAGTTGCCACAATCGAAGATTGTGTCGGGTCGCCACATCCGAAGGATACAGTGGGTCGCCAAATCCGAAGACCGTGGTTGGTCGTCGAGGCCGAGGAAGCCCCCGAGTGTAGATTCAGTGTGGTCGAGGCGGCGTTCGAGAGCCAATGCGGCGGACCGGAGTCAACGCGGCAGCGATTCGCCGAGGCCGACGGTGATAGCAGTTTGTTGCAATCAAAGATTACGGAAGGTCGACATAGTCGAAGAGTACAACAAGTCATCATGGTCATAGACCACAACGGGTCACGCGGCGGAGTTGACGCAGCCCTCGGTGTAGATGCAACACGGTCAAAAGTAGGTGTCGTGTGCTCCAGGTCGATGGAGTGGCGGACGTAGTCAATGCGGTCATCAGATCACCAGTAGAAGTAGACATGGCTATGGCTGGCCGGCGCTGATGTATGCTCCGTGTCGTCTCCGTGATCCGATTCATGTTTGTGTAGCATGTGTATTGCAAAACAAATTAGGTAAAAGATTAGGTCTTAAATAAAATAATTAACTCGTAGAGTAATCAGTGCATGATATGGACGAAGATTGAATAGAAAAAAGAACCCATTAGGCATGGCACATGCAATCGAGCGTGGATGCATGTCTGATTGGAATTTTTCTCCGTGTTGGGCAAGGTCACGTGTGTTGGTTCCTTGATCTGATTTGACCTTTCTTCGCCTGAACAGCTGAATTCAATCAAGCCGGCCTGGCATCACGTTTCCTTTTTGCTTGGTGGCCGCAAATCGCCAACTTCACGGACCACGAAAAGCAACATACGCGGATGACGTGTTGAAGTCAGCTCCCTCCATAGTCGAAGTAGATCTGTTCCTCGGTAGTCATTGAGTTGTAGATTGTTTTGGATGGGACGGTCACGATCGCACAATCAGCGCCCCCAGTCCCCACGGACGGCGCCAATTGATGAGGTTTCGTCTCATCAATGCCCATTGTTATGGACTTGGGTTTTGGAGACGATGGGGATGCTGGAGATCGTGGAACGGTTAGCAAACAAGCAACACGGGGACACAAGGTTTACCCAGGTTCAGGCCCCCGGAGGGAAAACCCTACTCCTGCTTGTCTGCTCTTGATTACGGCAGAACCGAAGGTTACAGAGGGGCGCAGATGCAATCTGGCGTGAAGGTGTGTATGCGAAAGTATGAGAGAGCTCTAGATCTGTAGATCTATCATGGAGGTGGAGATCGTAGATCTATCTATTGGGGGTTATGGCGTGTGTAGGTTATGCCCTCCTCGTTGGACCCTCCTAGCCTTTATATATGGGGAGGCTAGGTCTCAGGTACCGATACGAGTAGGTTACAAGTTAGATTCGAACTCTAGTCTTGAGATTTCCTCGTCTTGTGCAATTGGGACTCCATGTCAGCCATCACGAAGATGGACAATGCCTTGAGCAGCTGGAGAACCCGGGTGAGGAACAAGATCGCGAAAAAGTAAAGTTGGGAGAATATCAAGAAGGGTGAGCCCATGATCGACGAAGACGAGTTCAAGATATTCAAGGCAGAGACGGAGACTAACGATTCAAAGGAATGGACAGAGTGGGGTCGGCAAATGCGGGAATTGAACATAGGTAACCACCGATGTGAAAGCGATGGTTATAGGGGAAAGAAGGCCATATGGGCATGGGAGGACGCCGAGATTGAGCGTCTCGGGAAAGAAAACCCATTTTTAAAAATCACGGACGAGCAGACCCGGAACTTTGTCCGGGCCCGCTACTATCTGGACAAGGATACCATGGAATTCGTCACCGAAGATGACGATGTGAGGAAGTTTGAGGAGAAGCTGGTAAGTAATTTACCCGCGGTCCATTTGCTTTCATTTTGAATAATGAAGGCAAGTTCCTAAATGTGGGTTCACCTTTCCTTGTCTGCAGGACGCTGAAATCAAGGCTGCGCATGAGGCGCTGGACCGTCGTCCCAGGGCTCGACGGAGCCATGGGACACAGTTTTCAACAGGGAAACCAACGCCTGCAAGGGGAGGCAGAAGTCTGACCCGCCCACGCCAGCTGGCCGTATCTCTGGCTTTGGTACGAGCACAAAGTTCGGCGAGTATTACAACGAGGAAGCCAAGAAGAGAAAGGAGAGGCGGACCCAGTCGGCGGGACAGGATCAAGCCGAGAAGGAAGAGCTAAAGCGGAAGATCGCGTATCTGGAGGCCAGTAAGGTGGGCCAGGACGAGGTGAACGCCATAGTGGAGCAGAAGATCCTTGAGATGCTACCCCCTCGGCTGATGAGGGGATAGCAAAATGGAATGCAGACGGTCAGGTGGGGCCGATACAAGTGCCCAGCGCCGGCGGCAGCACTTCAAGACACCAAGGGTCGCTGGACATGGTTACCCCGCTGCCCTCCATCCCCACGGCGCAGCCGATGGAGTTGAATGCGCTGGAGCTGCCCCCTCCTGCCGAGACTACCAAGGCGCAGCAGCTAGCGGTGCTTCCTAATGCACCCGAGCCGGAGAAGAACAAGGATCAGCCGCTGGCCGCCCGTGTCTCAACATTAGCTGAGCTCGGCTCCCTTACGAAGGTAAAATAAGTAGTTAGTCAGCGTGCTCTACTTAATGCCTTTGATTGGCTGCCATCTCATGATGCATATCTATATGCCTCAGGGCACTCCATGCGTGCTCCTGCATAAGGTGCCTGGCGGTGAGTTGAAGGATGTTGCCACGGGCAAGCTAATACAACCGGCGAACCGCACGATGCACTACAAGCCCATGGATGATGCCGTGATGCGCATCGAGTTGGGTTGGGTGTTGGGGGTGCGAAGACATGGACCCTCCCATGCAACTTCCAAGAGCCGACGAGCACCTGACCCTGGAAGGTTTCCATGGCTATCCCATGATTTGGCCAAAGACCCAGTTTCGTATTGGGTCTCGCTCCACCGGCGCCACCTCGATCATTCGGCTACCAAGGACGAAGCCTCCTGCTGCACCGGTCGTCGTCGCCGCCACCACAAGCCGTCACCAGAGACTCTTATTGGGAGCGTCTGCATAGGCGCCACAAGAAGCCAAGGGTGTGGTTGCTCCTCGACCGCCATCGCCCCCGCCTAAAGGCAAGGCTGTGGCACCGCAACCGCCATCGCCACCACCCCAGGATGACATGGACATGGCTGCCTTCGACGCCAACATCGAGGTGGATGATGATGATGATGAAATGATTGACGTCAAAGCCTTCGTCAACACCGGCGCCGGCAAAGGACCGTTCATGCCTCCTCTCGATGAAGAACCATCATTCCGCAATCAAGCTACCCATCCCAAGAAGCGCCTGGTCTTCCGTGGGTTTTCTCAGGAGACGCCTCCAGCCGCCGAGACACAACCTCCATTGGCCAGAATCATTTTCAGCCCTGACACACTCCACAGGATGGCAGGTGAGGGGATAGCATTGCCAGTGGAGGACACTGCTGATGAGAAGAGGAAGAGGGTGAGGAAGAGGCCGAACAGGAACAAGGACAAGGCTGCGAGCCAGCCCGCTCCGATCCGTTACTGGGACGATGTTGTACCACCCCGCCAGGATGGCTTGACCAGAGTGCTGGTCACCTCCGCCCTCGAACTGCACCACCTGGCTTCGGGAGCTATGATGAGTTTGCATGAAGGTATTCGGACACTGGAGGGACTCCTTCTCAAGGACAATAACCCGAATTACCCGGTGTTCACCATCAAGGTGCCGGAGGACATGGGCTTCATCACCGATGCCCCTGCGGATGTGTTCTTCATAGCCTACGAGGACATCTTCAAGCTATTCCACTCGAGACGGCTGGACTATTACTTGGTTCGCCTATTCGCGCTCAATCTGGCGATGAAGGTCAAGAGAGAGCAAACCCCGTTCGTCACGATAGCAGATCCCTACTACATGCGGGACAACCAGCTGGAAGAAGGAACAAGGACCCATGCCCGGGCAAAGTCCTACCTTCAGAATCTATTGATGGAATGCAAGAGGAAGGACAACATCCTTGTGCCTTTCTTTCCCGAGTAAGTGTACACATCCTCCTACTGCCATCGTAACACATAAGTATTTCTTTCCATTGCTATTTTCCAACATCCCGTTCCACATTGTGTGGTGCCCGCAGAGACAAGTACTGCACGCTCATCGTCCTCTCCACGAGGTATTCGCTTGCCACCTACTTCGACTAGGGGAGTGCGAGAAGGAAGAGCTACGCCAGAGTAAAGAGCGTTTTGGATGATGCTATCAAGGGCTATGCCAAATAGGGAGGCCCCTTCGACTATAAGGGGGAGGATTACAGGGACAATGGCTTACAGGGACAATGGCTTACACAAGTTCAAGCACGTGTGCGAGTTCCCATGCGTCAAGCAGACATCTAGCAGCGTGAAGGAGGCCTTCTACATTTTCCATCACCTCAAACGGTTTGTCCGGGATGGCGAGATGCTAACGCTGCCATCTTCTCTCTGAGGATGGGCACAAAAGTTGCATGGGATCAATGACTCCGATCTCATGGAAGACTTCCATGATACACAGGTGAAGCTATCACATATCATCGTGGAACAAGTCAACACAACTGGTGGGCTCTTTCACCAGCCCAGGCAGTTCACCAAGAGGGAGATCGAAGCTCGCCTCAAGGCACAGGGTGACTTCAGGACATGGACGATGAAAGACATGTACAAGACGTTCCCGGCGCCCTCTGAGGAGAAGGCTACTTGACCGAGAGAGCGTGTGTATCGGTGGACACATGTAGTGTGTGTGTCAAAAAACGTAACTTATCTTGCCTAGATTGAAACCGCCGTTGTTATTGTGTCGAGTAATAACCATGGTCATTGTTATTGTGTCGGACATGTTGTCGTGTTTCTTTCATTGTCATAGATGCATTATTTTAAGTTTATGAATGAGTTGCTCTAATATTTGTCAACATATATATTTGCATGATGTACTAATATGCCTTGTCAATAGAGATGCCGACGTACATTGTGTACAAGGGTCGGGTTCCAGGTGTGTACGAGGAGTGGGTGGACTGCCACCAACAAGTGGACAAGTTCAGCGGCAATAGCTACAAGGGATACGCGACTAGAGAGGAGGCGGTGGCCAAGTGGAGGAGACACATATGGAAGATGAACCGGACAAAGATCTTGATGTCGCTCCTCCTCACCGGCATCGCGGTTACGGTGTACTATATATTCTGTTTTAAGGTAGTAGGTGGTGACAACATCCCGCGGTTGTAATTAAGTTATGTGAGTGAGATGAACACTTGTGAAATGTACACTTGTACACTTATTCGGTTATAATATGTGTCTAATATGTGATTGATGAACACTTGTGAACATTTGTGCTTGTTGATGTATTATATGTGAACTGGAACATTTGTACTGCTGTGTGCAGATTTTCTGTGTATTTCTGTGAAATTTAGGTGTATTTCTTGTAGTATACCTATATTTGTACTAAATTCTGAAAATTTCGAAATTCTGAAAAAAGGATTCTGTGGAGCATATGGCATATTCGCCACAGAATCTAGGACATAATTCTATGGCGCATATGTCATATGCGCCATAGAATCTAGGACAGAATTCTGTGGCGCATATGGCATATGCGCCACAGAATGTTGAGAACCACAGAATGTTGATAATTCTGTGGCGCATATGGCATATGCGCCATAGAATTTAAATTTTAGTGGCGACACCCATATGCGCCACAAAATTCTAATTTGGCACGCCACTGGTAGCGTTTTTCAGGCAATTTCTCTTCTTCTCCCTGTTTAAAATCAAAAACTCTGCAAAGCAGCATGTCTAGCACTGGGAGGAAAATATTTCTCGAAAAAAGAAGCAATCAAGCAATCATGGCTATCAATGGAACCAGGAGGTAATCTATTAAACCAAGCCCTAGCTTCACCTTTTAGTGAAAAAGGAAAGATCTTAGTAACAAAGTACTTGCGCGTCTTAAAATCATCAGAGAATAAAGCACTCATAGTAGAAAGCTCATTTATATGAGCCACAACACTCTCATTTCCAATCCCACAGAAAGGTTCTTTCTCAACAATATCCAAGTAGGACAAATCAATAGAAAAATCACAGTCTTCATCTTTAATATCTATGGAGAGGTGGAAAACTTAGGATCAGAGGATAGTTTAGGCATAATAGTACGTCTAAAAAGGATACTCTTAATAGCACTAGTACCATGTGTGTTTCGGCACTCTTCAACAAATTCATTACTGAACTCAATGTAACCATCATTAATATCATAACTCTCGCTAGACTCAGGTGAGCTAACAGGTGTAAAAGTGTCTTCACTAGGAGTTTTGGTATTTCCTAGACTAGCCATAGTAGCATCTAGGAAAGGACCTAATGAACCACTCGCATCAAGCAGAGTAGAAGTAACATCATGAGCATCAAAAGAAGTTTTAGACTCAGCAGTAGTAGCAGTGTGTGTAGCATGAGTATGTGGTGGTGGTGTGACAAGCTTACTTATAATAGACAGTGAATCAAGAGCAACAGAGGTGTTTAGGACTGTACCTCTTCTTGTAGTGGATGGTAAAATAGGGAACTTTCCATCACGAGTCTTCCCCATGATGAAAGGAGTAGCAATGAACAATAATAGATCCAAGTGAACTTACAAATAAATCTATGCTCCCCGGCAACGGCGCCAGAAAATAGTCTTGATGACCCACAAGTGTAGGGGATCACAACAGTCTTCGCGGGTAGTATTACCCAATTTATTTATTTGACACAAGGGGAGCCAAAGAATACTTGCAAGCCCTAACAAATGATTTGTCAATTCAGCTGCACCTAGAAATAGTTCTTGCTCGCAGAAGTTTATCAGTAGCAACAGTTTGTAGTACCAACAACAAAGCAACAGCAACAGTGAAACAAGAGCAGTAGTAACAGTAACGGTAACAGTGGGATTCGAGTGCGGTAGGCATAGGGATGGATGGACGGGCGTTACATGGACAGGTCTAAACATGTAACTTCAAGATCTAGGGCATTGCAAATAAATAATAACAAGCATCCAAGTACTAAACAATCCTAGGCATGTGCTCCAAATATAGTCATACATGCTCGCAATGAGAACTTGCACAACATCTTCTGTCCAGCCAGCCCGTGGCAGCGGGGCCTCTAGGGAACTACTGGCAATTAAGGTGCTCCTTTTAATAGAGCACCATAGCAAAGCATTAACACTCCATGAACACATGTGATCCTCACACCATAGCCATCCCCTCCGGTTGTCCCAATTATTATCACTTTGGGGCCTTTGGATCCGGACAATGATATGTGTACACAACTTGCAGATAAGATCAATACTATCATAATGATTCAATAATAAGTTCAGATCTGAGATCATGGTACTCGGTCCCTAGTGACAAGCATTAAGCACAACAAGTTGCAACAAAGTCAAATAACACTAATATAGATACTAGGCACTATGCCCTAACAGATCTTATTCGATTACATCATAGAACTCATCCAATCCCTACCATCCCCATGCCTACAGCGTGGGATTACTTATTCATGGATGAGGGAAACATTGATGGTTGATGGAGATGCGTTGGTGATGATGATGGCGATGATCCTCTCCAAATTCCTCGTCCCCGTAGGGTGCTAGAACTGAGTTTCTGGATCCGAATCTTGGTTTCTGGTGGCGGAACTCTTTCTTGAAAACTATCGAACCCCCCTTTGTTTTTAGGTCGAAAGGCAACTTATAGACGCAGAGGGAACCCGAGGGGGTGCCTGGGGTGGTTGTACCCCCCTAGGCGCGGCTAGTGGTGGGCCCGCGCCTGGCAGGGGTGTGGGCCCCCAGGCCCCTTCTCCGTCTCGTCTTCTGGCTTCATGGATCTTCTGGTGAAATATAATTTTTGGCATATTTTCCTGGATTTTTCCTGATAGTTGATTTTCTGCACAAAAACAAGACACCAAGGTAATTCTGTTGAAAACTGCGTCAGTCCATGTTATTTGTATCCAAATCACACAAGTTTAGAGGAGAAACAATAGAAAAAGTGTTCGGGAAAGTAGCTACGTTTTGGAAGTATCATCCACCCCACCAGCGACCTCTCCCACCGCCACCCCGCTCCTCCACCTCCTTGTCATGGCTTCGCGGGGAGATGGCCAGGAAACGTGTGAAGATCACATAGATGATGAAAGCGACGTGAGTCGTATCATACCTTACATTTTATGGGGATTTATTTATTTTGAGCTAGATCTACTCTGATTACTCATGTACGTCTGGTGTGCTAGGCCATCGCGACTTTGTACGAATCCGATTATCACGGTTTAGCAGAGGGAGAGAGTCCTCCCCGTTGTAAAAACCATGATCTTGTGGCGGCTAAATTTGTAGCATTTGAGGGACGCAACACAGGCATGAGGTTCTTAGGGTGTGGGCAGGGTGAAGCGTGGCCAACCAAAAGTTGCAGCATTGTCAAATGGGTAGATCCAGAGTGGCCACTGTCTATAAAGAAATCGCTAGATAAACTATGGGAGAAGAATGCTGAGATGAAAGAAGCCTTAGTCAGCGCACTTCTTGAGAGTACTGGGATGAATTTAATGGCCCTTGATGATGCACCAATACTTCGCCGTGCAATCCGTAGGTTGGAAGCCAAGGTTAGAAAAGTCGGGAAGGAGAGGGACGTGGCGATGGCCCTGAAGGCTAAAGCAGAGAAAGACCTGACTACATTAAGGATTGAACGGCACGAGAAGAAAGTCCACGATGTCACAACTACCAATATGCACAGGTTCATGAGGATCAAGGCAGAGAAAGAACTGACCAAGTGCAAGCAGGATGAAGAAAAGATGGCGCTGACGATTCAAACCCTGGAGTGGCAGAATGAAGGGCATCGTGCTAAGGTTAGGAAGATAATATATGTGTGTGAAAACTAGGTTTGTTCATACTGAGCTCCCTATTGTTAATTTTAATAGCATTTGTCGACCAAGTGGTCTGATGTCTGAACTAATAGGAGCCCAAGCTGAAGCATGTCCGTGTATTTTCAGTTGTGTGTGGGGATGCTCGAAACAAAATGTAGTATTTTTCGACCACGTGGTCTGAAGTCTGAACGAGTAGTGTCTGCTTGGAACAAATTGGGCGTCTGTTTGTCTATCTTATGCCTTTCTTTGTTCGTTTTGTCTGATGGTGGTAATCTAACTTTGCTGGTTTGTTTAAGCGGAATCTATGTGGATTCTGCCACATGCAAAGGGCACATACACAATTTCTATTGTGGAAGCACGAGCACCTGTTATTGCGTCAAACACAGCTATCGATAATTCCAGTTGTAGCCCGCCAAACCCATTACAATAATTGCACTCTCATTAAACATAACCGAAATTGCAACCAGCCTAAACAACATCTAGACCCAGATCACGGCACTGTCATCGGAGTCCACCTCGATTGGTGACCCCTCCACGCCATTCCCAGTGACATCCACTCCCACCCGTGGCTTGCCCTTCGCCAAGGAGGCTTCAATGGCGTTCTACATTGCTTTCTGCCATCCTCATCCTTGTCGGAATCAACAATGATGAAGGGTATGGGGGTGGGAACGATTGAGCCCCTTCGTGCCTGGCGGCTCCTGGTCGATCTCGACGCCGCAGCAGTGCGTATGTAGATAGGAGGGGCCGAGCTCAGAGATGCAGTGTAGACGTTCGTCTCAAGAAACCATGGACATTTTATACTGTGACGGTAGGATCTAGGGGTGGATCCGCCTCGGCGAGCCCGACCGCGAGCTCTGGAGTGGATGGATCTGCCACCGCGAGCCATGAAGGCAGATTTTTCCTGATACAGGGTGTACGGGGAGGGTGGAAAACTGTGGGACCAGGCATGTGACAGCTACTCAGCAACGCCTCCCAGCGATATGTAGGCGGGCATGAGGCCGAAAAAATTCGGTCAATGAGCACGAAAGGGCCTTTAAACAATGAAGGCGTGTGAGCTTTGGAGGAGCCCCACCTGTCAGCCCAAAGTGAACGGTAGGATTCCCCTCGAGTTACTGGGTGGGATAAATCACGCTTCACCATTCCCCTACTCTAACATCCAAGGCTCCTCCGCTGTCACCTCTTTCCTCTGCCCTTGCTCCCCTAGCCCATGGCTTGTAGCTCATGCAGTTTGTCTCGAGCGGAATCAGGGTCGGCTCAACGCCGCTAGGCGGGTGCCCCCATCATGTACTGAAAGACACCCTCGGTTACTACCCCGAGATGCTGTGTTTATGCGGTAAGAAGATGCCGAGGTGGATTTCTTGGACCGACAAAAATAATGCAGGAAAATTCAGCAACTACGGCATCTAACCTCATATGCTATGCACAGTTGGTAACCCCGATCCGGGAACCGTTATGTAATTTTGTGTTTGTTTGCTTTGATTGTTCGCAGGAAGGGAGGGGATCGGGATGTGACAAGTTTGTGTGGATCGAAAAGTCCCTAACAGGTTTTCACGAGGAGCTTGTTTAGGATCTTTGTGATGCTATGTGGGACAAGAAGGAGGAGATTCGTGCGCTGGAGTGAGAGATCCGGGAGCTTCTCCAGATGGAGGGGAGGCAGGAGCAGGGAGGAGGCGTGCAAGCTAAGTTGTGGAAGCAAGCTGGTAAGATAGACGAGCTAAAGATTGGGCCAAAAAGTGGAAACAATTTCCTCATTATCTAGGCATTATCTGTTTCCTTTGCTATTTATGTTGCCATGGTGTTTTCCAGCAGCTGAAGTAAATTGTTGTTTCGTGGGATTGTAGCAGCTTAGAACTTGTTTTTCAGCTCAAAACCTTTTAATAAGTGTAATGCTAAAAACAGGGATTTAATCCGACTGGCGCAAACAGTAAGAGCTTATGTAAATTATGTCTGTGCCACTAACATCCATCGAACTTCTTGGGGATATGCTATATATGTATCCTCATAGCATGTCTCCTATCCGGATAACCCGGGTGGCCCACAGTTGGTAGCATGGCCCATGGCCTGCTGGGCAGCCCAGTTAGATGGATCCAGAAGGGAGGCCCATGCCGGATAAAGGAAGGCTACGGTTGGATTCACCGATGTACCCGGGGCCTTGGAGTGCAAGATACACAAGACTAGTAATAGACGGTGTAGGACTCTGTAACCTGTCCGGCTAGGACTTTTCCCTGTAACCCTCGGACCTAGAAACTATATAAGTCGGGCCTATGGGAGCCTTTAGGGCACGATCTCAGACATTCATAGAAAACTTCAGACAACCTCGCACAGCGAACCTATCTCTGTAACTCGGCGTATTGCCCTTATAGTGATTTATAGCAGGAGTAGGATTCCGCCACCGTTGTGGGATCTGAACCTGGGTAAGCTATGTTACCTCGTACCCGTCAACCGTCCACCTTCACCCACGTCTCTAAACACGCACTGTGAGGACCCCTCCATGGCGTACTCGTCGGCAATACCACGACAGTTGGCGCCCACCATGGGGCAAGAGGCGATTCAGGCTCTTCAGCGCGCGAGGACCAAGATCTTTGCGGGAATCGGCGAAACCGTAGCCATCGGTCGTGCTCTTCTCCGGCAACGTTCCGATCATCCCTCCTGACGAGTTCTGGATCCCAGCGAAGACGAACCCTACGCGGTGTTCGATCGTTCCTATCGGAGACATCCACCTCTTCATCGGTGAAACCGACTCGGGCACTAGTTCCCTGGGAGTCGGAGGAGCATCAAGGCCTGCACGGACCGCCTACGGGCAGGATACATTCGTGGAAGGATCGATGTCGGATCTCTCTTCGGAGTTTGCCGGCAAAGATCGGAAAAATTCAAGGCCCACCCAAACCGCCCCTGTCCAGGATATAAAGGTGGAAGATCGCTGCAAGTCCGCGGCTTCGCCCGTGTGTCTGGACAACAGAGATCCAAGTTTGTCGGCATGGTTACCATCTTCGATCTGGCGCATTGCGTTCAGAGAGAGGGCGAAAACCCCCGTGATTACCTTGCCAGGTGGCTCCGTATACGAGCCGATCTGGCCCACTACCCCGATGATAATGCTATATATCACTTTGTGGAAGGACTGGACCGTGGCACGCTTCTCCGGCATTCTCTAAGACGGCAGCAGGCGTCGGGACGCCTTACTCTGGAAGGCATGGTGAGCACTGTCAACAACTACACGGAGGCTGACGCGACAGCCCAGACAGCGCTTGCGCTCATTGACGAAGAACCTCCGATTCAGCCGCTGCCACCACCGCCTTCGGCCGCCATCGTCGTAGCTGCGCCGCCACCTCCAGTCATCGTCGCTGGTGTTGCACCTCCACCGCCCGTCATTGAGGAAGTCCTGGAACCCTCCGACTCTGTTATTGACGCGCTTTATGCGGACTTTAGTGCAGATTCAGAGGAAATAGATTTCAGTCCAGAGGAACTAGACTCCACCATGCAGGAGATAGAGGAGGAATACACGCGCGACGAGCAAGCCAACAATGCCGTCACATCTCGAGGGGTGTTCGTCACCATTGGGACGAGGGTGGATGAAGATCAACCCGGACGAGCTCCGCCTACAGCGCTGGAGAAGGGGAAGGGGCCACTTATTGCTACTGACGATGATCGCGCAAAGGTCATGCCTCCTCCGCCTAACCCAGTGCAGCAGCCGCAGGAACTCGGCACCGGCCCGAGCAACAACAACACCACAAACTTGCCGCCTTTGGCATCTACGTCTGCAGCAGCCCAAGTTACTCCAGCTGATAGAGTGATGTACGACAATCTCCTCGTTGAACCACTGACCGTAGCTCATATCCGGAACGTGACTCAGCTTGACGAGAAGCGCCAGAAGCTGCTGGAGGAAGCGCAGGCCATCGCGGAGCAAGGCGCTAAGCTAGATCGAGATCTGTTCAACACGCAGAAGTCCATAGAGAAAGCTAGAGCAATGGAGTACGAGTACAAGAATCTGCTGCAGCAGCAGAAGGCCAAGAAAGCTCCGGCTCGCGTCATCAACGATCCTGGTGTACGGCAAAACCTAGGATGGGCTCCCTCGAAGCCGGCACAGTCCAAGCCATACATTGACAGTGAAGGCAAGCAGGTGATGCCCACCCCACTCCTTAACCTCTCCATCGCCAAGACCCTTCTTGAGCAGGATAGATAGCCCGAGGCAGTGGAACAGGTCAATGACCTAGTGGGCAAGGCGGTGAAGCAGCAGGAAAAGTCCACCTCTTAGAGGCTTGAGTCCGACCCAGCTCTTTGCCAATCTAGCCAGTATAAGCCTCCAAGGGATAGATCTCCTCTTAATGTCGGGTCCCAGACGGGTTCATCAGAACGAAGACGGAGGGATGCGCGCAACAGGAAGGACGCCATCCCCATATCCTCCGACCACGAAGAAAAGGCCTGACCTCGTTGCCCATCGCCACCGCCCCGGTACCCCCGACATCGTGAAGATCACAAGGCTCACCATCGTACGGATATGCCCCCACCAAAGCAGTGCGGCATCGTCATCCGCGACAACATGGAGCAGACCCATCATGACGGAGAGCGCAACCAAGGACACAGGAGCAGGTCATGCCATGACCCTCCGCGTCCGGCAAGCAACCGTGACAGGCGTGAGGCGTCGCAGGAGGGTAGCAACAAGAAGGCTAACCCACCGCCACATCCACCTCCATCACCACCAAGCAGTCACCATGGTGGAGAAGGCCCGCGTAATTCACGCAGCCCATCCCCTGTTGACAAGAAGAAGAACCCGAAGCCTTACGATGCACGTTCGCGGATCGATAATATCCATGAGGCCCGGGAAGGACCATACCTGGGACCACGTTGCTTTGGACCTGCGATACGGTCCGCAACTTACCCCAAAGGTTTCCGGATTGACAAGACCATCAAGCCCTATGACGGCACTGCCAAGCCAGCCACATGGTTGCAGGACTACGGCAACACGGTGGAGATTGCCAGAGGCAACCCCAACATCGCCGTCAAGTACCTCCCGTTAATGTTGGCGGGCACGGCCCGTCAATGGATCGACGACTTGCTAGAGAAATCCATCTACGATTGGTTGGACATGCTAGAAGCGTTCACCAAGAACTTTGAGGGTACATACAAGCGTCCCTGCACTGTTGGCGATCTACAGCGGTGCGTGCAAGAGAAAGACGAGACATCTCGCGCCTACCTCTCCCGCTGGCTGGACATGAAGAATTCCTGCGCAGGAGTGCACGCTCAGACCGCCATGGCCGCCTTCATCGATGGGTTGGAAAGGGGCACATTGCTCCGACATAAGTTGAAGCGCTTGCAGGACAATCACCAGCTTGACTTGAATCAGATGATCCAGTTGGCCAGTGAGTTCGCAGCTGCCGACGACGATGCTCGCGGCTCTTTGACGGCAACAGCCGTTCCAACTCAAGCTCGGAGGAACAGCAGTACAAAGTGGAAAACCGCTCCAGAAGAAAAGCAATCTACCGACATGGACGCTATGAATTTTGCAGGACGAGGTGATGGCGGACAATGTGGCCGAGGACGGGGAGCTGGTCGTGGGCAGCAACGAGGAGGTGAAACTACCTCGGCGCCGCTCCGCGTTCCGCAAACCTACGAGGAGTACCGCGATATGTCGTGCCTCGTACACCTCGACGTCAGCAGCAAGGCCACCCATACCAATCGACACTACAAGTTCGTCAACGACCTCAAGGAAGACCCGGAGTCCGACTATAAGCGAAGTCGGAAGAACAGACCGCGAGGCAAGGGCAAGGGGAAGAAGAAGGAGGAGGGGTCCAAGGATTCAAGTGACATGGATGAGGACGTTGACCCCAAGCACGCCGCCAAGAGAGACGATAAGAGAAAGAACCCCTTCGTGAAGAAGGCGCTAGTCTACCACACTTTCCTTGGCACCCCTACCGTCCGACAACAGAAGACCTCCCTGAGGATCCTGATGGCTACTCTCCCCCTAGTTACCCAGTACCTGTGCTGGTCAGAGGTTCCAATAACTTGGGACAGGATGGACCACCCAGACCTTATCCCTACAGAGAACTAGTACGCCATGGCCATCAACCCCTTGATTGACGGCGTGGAGTTCACCAAGTGTATGGTGGATAGTGGAAGCAGCATCAACATCATGTACCTGGATACACTTCAGAAGATGAACTTGAAGGAGGCAAACCTAAGGCGGAACAACACCATCTTCCACGGCGTAGTTCTTGGTCGGGAGACTGGGTCCCTTGGGTGCATTACACTTCAGGTTGCCTTTGGCGATGTTAATAATTACCGCCAAGAGCGCATGACCTTCGAGGTGGTCCCCTTCAAAAGCGTGTACCACGTCATATTCGGCCGCGACATATTCCACACGTTCATGGCCAAGCCATGCTTCGTCTACAACAAACTCAAGATACCCGGACCAAACGGTGTCATCACCGTATCCTGAAACTTTACCAAGGCAAGGGACTGCGAGATCAATGAAGCAGCCGTTGCAGAAGCTATCCTCTATAGCAAAGAATTCAAAGAGATCCAGAGCAAGGTCAATGACTCAGAGATGCCCGCGTCGAAGAAGCAGATCTCCGACTCCGCCCCTGCGTTCAAGGCCGCCATCGAGACCAAGCCGGTGGAACTTGTGGTAGGTGATGCCTCCAAGATCACCGCCATTGGGACGAACCTGGATCCCAAATAGGAAAGCGCACTCGTTGAGTTCCTCCGTGAGAATAGGACATCTTTGCCTGTGTCACATCCCAAGATTTTCCAAATCTTGTAATGTGAAAAATAAATAAACAAAATAATTATTTGTTGAAATTTTGGGTAAAAAGAAACTTTTGTTTCTAAATGGAAACTTAAAAATCCCATCTTGAACAAACTTTGGTTAATGTTTGAATCTAATTAAATTCAAATCAAGTGGAATGCATTCCTCATAAAATGCATCTTGAAATTTAAACACTTGGAAAAGTTAAACCAAAACCCTAAAACCCTAATGGGAGAAAAATCACTTCCAAGTTATCTCTAAGTCTATGGATTGGATCCATATAGAAATTGATCAAACAAACATTTCAAAATGGTCAAGAATAACAAATGGAAATATTATAAAATCATATAAATTGATTTCATTCAATTTGGAGCCATAGATAAAATCTTATGAATTTAATAAGATAAGGAAAAGTAAATTCCAAAGCTAATAAAACACTTATCTAAAATCCGTACCAAATGGTGAGAAAATAATCCTAAAGATATTTAAAAGGATAATTAAACATTAAATAAGATTTTACAAATTGGAGTCACCAAGTTTGGATGTATAAATAAAAAGGTATGGATTTTATAAGATGAAGAAAGAAATATTAAATAAGGATTATTTAAAGATCAAATTTAATCTTGGCCTAATCCATTAAGCAAATAGAATGAATAGAATCCAAATCCAAATAAAATAAAAGCATAATAATTTCCAAAATAAAATAAAATGGCATTAACCCTTCTATCCCTATTTTAATAAAGACAAATCTCTAATAAGAATAATTATATAATTCATGAGAAAATAGTATTTTAGAATTTACCCAAGTGGAATAAAAGTTGTTTAAATTAATTTAAATAAATAAATCTTCCAAATAAAATTATGGAATTAAAACTATATTTAATATCATTGGAAATAAAACAAATACCCAATTCAAATGATTTATGAATCATATTAAATATATTCCAAATGATTCTAGGTGAATATTTTGACACCCATTAAGTGAATAAAAACCTACTGAAAAGATTTGGAAGGATTTAGAAATTTAAATGGTGTTTGAAATTATTATTAAATCTTATTTGATTTAAAACAAGGGCCTAATTAAATAAATAGAAGACCCCCAAAAAAATAAATATTTATTCCAAAATTGACTTCAGATTATATTACTAATCAGTATTTAAACCTACACAAATTTTGGTTGAGATTTGAATTCAAATGGATGTTTGAATTAATTAAACAAAAATCAAACAAAAATTGGAAACAAAAAAAGGAAAAACAATCAGATAAAAAAAAGGAATAGGAGCAACCCAACTAACCTAGCCCACTAAGCCCATCAGTAGCCCACTCCATCTACCCCGCAGTGAAACGTTATTCACTCGCAAACGAACCCAAAGAGACACCGTCGGATGGACCCCACCTCCTCTCTTCCTCTCTCGCTGACGCTAGGTCCCACCGCCAGCTCCCTTCTTCCTCACCCTCCCGCTGACCTCGCCGGCCGTTGCTGCCAAATGAATGCCGGCGTGAATATGCAGTAACGACGCCATTTAACAGCCCCGCAATCAAGTACGCTGCATAAGCGCGCCCTCTCCCTCTTTTCCCTCACTCGCCGCACCTCCTCCGCCCAAGGGCTGCCCGAATTTCTCTCGGCAACATCCACGACTCCGGCGAGATTCTCCGACGATTCCAGCCACCACCGCTAGCCCCACTGCCTCCAGAGCACACGAGCTTGCTCGCCATCATCTCCTGCACCTGCCAGTGCCTTTCCTTCACTCGCGCGAGCCTCAGACGCTCGGCAACAACCTCGACCGAACTACGCCACCCTCTGCCTCGACTCCGGCGACTCCACGTGGTGAGCTCTGACCTCCCTCTCCCCTCTTTTTGATACTCCTGTGCGTGCCACGACCTTGTGCATCTGACCGTGTCTTCCACTCGTCTTAGCGCGCTCTGTAGCTTCGCCACCAACGTCGTCTGAGCGCAACCGACGGTGACCACTACTCCGGCGAGCAATTAACAACCACCCCGAGCGCCCCTTCGCTAGCAAGGACCACCTCGAGCACCCCCACAACACCGCGAACTCGGTGAGCACCTCCCTTCACTCCTTCGCTTCCTAGACTCACCGAACCACCGCCACCAGACACGCCGCTGCCACTCGCCGCCGCCAGCGCCGCCCATCTTTGGCAAACATGCTGCACGCCGTCCGATCTTGATCTGACGACTAGGATAGAAACTAACCCAAAGGGGTATCGAGTGATATGAGCCACGCGATTAAACTTAGATCCAACGACTGTTGTCTGTCGATCCAACCGAAGCGGTACCGACGAGTAGTATCACGCCACGTGGCCCTATTCGTTTGATTAAAAACAGAATTGATCTATTAGATGTTCTAATTTGAAAAATTCATAACTTTCAAACCACACGTCCAAATTTTGCAATATTTATATCAATGAAATCAGCAAAACAAGTACTTTCTGACCATACACTTTGTTTAGTAAAATGCTTCTGTTAAATTGATTGTTTTTGCAGAAACTTGTGTATCCATGTTTAGAATATAAAAATTGTTCTAAAATGATTTTTGAGATAAAACCTTTGGCAAATGGTTTGTTTTGAACCTACTGACCATAGAAATCAATTTGTGGTATCAAAAATATATTTGGTGAAGCAAAGGAATGAATCTTTGATTTAAACCATTTCTAGTCAAATAAAAATATTGTTTATTTGTTAAAAATGATTTTAGAGGAAAACCTTTGGGAAATGTTTTGATTTAAACTCTCTGACCCCAAGCACCAAGTTTTGTGCTTTAAAAATGTATTTGGTGAACCCTATAAAGATTGTTCCTCTGATAAAGGCATTTCCAACCACATAAAATAATGATTTGGTTTAAAAATGGTTTATGGGTAAAATCTTTTGCAAATAGTTTTGCCACTTTATAAAATGACCAATAAGTGTTTTAGAATGTTTATAACCTATTATAAACCACTTTTGTAAATAAAACAAAGTTTGGCATGCTTGCATGCAATATTTTGTTTCTATTATTTTATGTGATGTTGCTTGAATGGTAGATTGAAATATTGCTTGCTTGATTGAATTGTAGTGATTTAAAGAGTGTGATTGTTGCAAGATCAAGAAGTGAACTTATATTCTCTACCGAAAAGGCAAGTAATGCTTCATACTTCTGTCCCATTATTTTCACTATGCATTAGTGATATTTCTAAGTAGGACTTGCATGGAATTTTTGCTAAGTATACACTATGCCATGGGAAATCCTTGTAGATGAAACCTTAGTAGAAATTTCCTAAGTTAAGACTCCTACTACTATCATGCTTAGCTTAGCTAGTAGAAAACAAGGGTGGAATATATATTCATACTATGGAATATTTCTAAGTCTGTGGACTTGTGTTTTGTTTAATAAAACAACTAAGTGAATGAATCACCTGGGTGGAATGGTTGTGATTGGGTTATGTTGAGTGGTTCACAAGGCCCATTTCTATGGTTTACCTTGTGTATCTCACTTGTGGATGGCCACCCAGGAACAAAGAGATTTGAGATGTCAAATGTTGAGAAGCTTCAAGTGCAGCCACTTGGCATTATGGGCTCTGCCTGGATCATATAGGTTGCAATAACTTAGCCAAATGGACAGTTGGTGGTAGGGGATTGATAGGTTGGAGCGCATCCATTCTGGTCTAAGGGAAGGTTTCTGAAAGATCTTGTCTTGGTGAAACCAAGTCTTGTGGGGAAAGTGCACCACCTCTGGAGAGTGTAAAATCTAAGTACTTAGCCATGTCCCTGGTAAAGGACAAGTTGAGCATCAAGACATGGAAGCTATCAAGAATCTCCTCATCCCAATTTCTAAGTTAAAAACTTGTGGTTGAACAAGGGTTGAAGGATCACCAATTTCTATTGGAAGATGCCTTGGGTGATTTTGTCAAGCAAAAACTTAGTGTTTTTCAAATGATAAGGAAAAACTATTTTGAGCAAAGCAAGCCTAAGCTCCACTTAGCCAAATGCATATAGATGATAGACTCCACTATACTACCATAGTATCACTTGCCAATACAATTCAAATGTATTGACCCTTGTGGTTGTAGATATTAGTGTGGTTTAATGATTAGGATTACAAGTCTACAACCAACATGTCTGCCTGTGGCACTTTGAAGATGAAGGACCCCATGCTAATGTTATATTCTGATGCATTGTAATGAGATAGCCAAATGAGCTATGTAAGATGTAATAAATTATGTTATTCCTGGTTATAAAGTTGTATTATGACCTTTGTTTCTTGATATTACATCTTAACTGTGGATGCTAGCTATTGATCCAGGGACTAGCATTGTAAACACAGGGATCTCTACCTTATTAAAGGTTGGGAACCTTACAGCCTGGAAACCTGCCGACATGAAAGGTGTACCTAGGGAACTTGCCGAGCACAGCTTAAACATTGATCCAAAATGCAAACCAGTGAAACAACCTCTACGATGCTTTGGAGATGAGAAGTGACGCGCCATTGGCAAAGAGATAGCTAGGTTACTTAAGGCTAGATTTATCCGAGAAGTCCTTCACACCCAATGGGTGGCCAATCCTGTACTTGTCCCCAAAAAGGGAACCAATGAATTAAGAACGTGCGTTGATTACACCGGCTTGAACAAAGCATGTCCCAAAGATCTGTTTGCTTTGCATCGCATTGACAAAGTCATTGACTCGATGGTTGGCTCGGAACTTTTGTGTTTTCTCGATGCATACTTAGGATACCACCAGATCAAGATGAGGAAGTCGGACCAATTGGCCACTTCGTTCACTACCCCATACGACACGTTTTGCTATGTTACGATGCCCTTTGGGCTAAAAAACGCAGGTGCTACGTACCAGCGGACAATGCAACATTGCCTTCACGACCAAATTGGTCAGAACGTTCACACCTATGTGGACGATATCGCGGTGATGTCTAAAAAGACAAACGACTTAATCTCTGACTTAAAAGAAACCTTTGATAATCTCCGGAAATACAACATGATGCTTAACCCTAAGAAGTGCGTCTTCGGGGTTCCAGCTGGCAAATTGTTGGGTTTCATCGTTTCCCAAACGCGGAATCGAGGTCAACTCGGAGAAAATTAAGGCCATCTTAAACATAAACCATCCGACATGCGTAAAGGACATTCAACGACTAACAGGTTGTGTTACAACAGTTAGTTGGTTCGTTAGCCGACTTGGAGAGAAGGCTTTGCTGCTGTACAAGTTGCTGAAGAAGGCGGACAAATTCACATGGACAGACGAAGCAGATGCAGCATTGAAGCAGCTCAAGGAGATTCTTTCCTCAGCGCCCATCCTTGCAGCACCCGAGCCTGGAGAACCCCTGTTAATTTACATGGCGGCAACCAACCGGGTAATCAGCATCGTCGTCGTGGTAGAGCGGAAGGAACCAGGCTATGAGAACGGAGTTCAACGACCAGTTTACTATGTGAGCGAGGTCTTGACGGAGTCCAAGCAGCGTTACCCGCACTACCAGAAGATAGCTTATGGAGTATTCCTTGCTTCTCGAAAGCTGAGGCATTACTTTCAGGAGCACCCAATCACAGTGGTGAGCAAGACTCCACTGTCCGACATTATCAACAACAGCGACGCTATGAGAAGGGTCGCGAAGTCTGGCATTGTACTTGCCGCCTTCGAGATCACCTACAAGAGACGCGACGCTATCAAATCACAAGCCTTGGTGGATTTTGTTGTAGATTGGACGGAGATGTCACATGCTACTCCGTTGCCGGAACCAGAGTACTGGGTGATGCACTTTGACGGATCAAAGCTGCTCAATGGCTCGGGGCTGGTGTATTGCTACAGTCACCGACAGGAGACAAGCTACATTATGTTCTGCAGATCCACTTCGAGGATACAAACAACATGGCGGAGTATGAAGCACTCATTCACGGACTACGTGTAGCCAAGGATATTGGCATCAAGCGCATAGTTTGCTGTGGAGATTCTGACTTGGTTGCGCAGCAGGTGGCTGGCACCTGGAATGCGCAGAACCCTATGATGGCGGCATATCGAGACGAAGTGGACGAGATAGCCAAGAGCTTATTGGGCTACGAAGTCAAGTATGTACCTAGGGATAAAAATGAGGCGGCTGATCTGCTATCTAAGCTTGGATCAGGGCGCAAGCAAATTCCGCCAGGAGTTTTCCTAGAGCATCTGCGCACACCATCCGTGAAGGGAGCCGACATAGACAACCTGGATAGAGCTGACTCTTTCGTCAACATGGTGACCAAGGTCCTTCCGGCTTGGACAAAACCGTTCATGGAATATCTCGAACATGGAACTGTGCCCGACAACGAGGTCGAAAGACGACAAATAGTATGACGAGCAAAGGGTTATACCATAATCAATGGGCAACTCTACAAAAGGAGCACTACTAGTGTATACCTAAAGCGTGTTTCCCAGCTAGAAAGTATGGAAATCCTACGCAAAATCCATCTCGGAGATTGCGGGCATCACGCCGCTCCTCGATCGTTGGTCGCAAAATCCTTCCGGCAAGGATTCTACTGGCTGACCGCAAAGGCGGACGCCGACAAGCTGGTTGAGACATGCATGGGATGCCAGTATTACGCCCGAGAACCATATGTTCCTGCTGAAGAATTGCGAATGATACCAATAACTTGGCCGTTTGCAGTCTGGGGGCTAGACATGGTGGGACTGTTACAGACGGCACCTTGTGGGTTTACGCATCTTCTTGTATCAGTTGATAAAATCACTAAATGGATAGAAGCTAAACCCATTAGAAAGCTTGATGGGGAAACTGCCCTCAGGTTTGTCCGGGATCTAGTGGTGAGATTTGGTCTCCCACATAGCATTATCACTGACAACGGCAGCAATTTGTCGCTCGGAGAAGTGGAGGCTTATTGTTGGGAGAAAGTCATCAGACTTGACCTTGCATCTGTGGCACACCCACAATCCAATGGTCAGGTTGAGCGAGCCAATGGATTAATTCTGCAGGGAATCAAGCCACGTCTTGAGGAACCGCTACACAGAGCAGCTGGAGCCTGGGCGGAAGAATTGCCATCTGTGTTGTGGAGTTTATGAACTACACCCAACAGATCCACCGGCTACACCCCTTACTTCATGGTATATGGAGCAGAATCCATCCTGCCTTCCGACATACTTCACGATGCACCAAGGGTTGCCGCCTACGACGAAGATGACGCTGAAGAATCCAGACGCCTAGATGTGGACCTTTTCGAGGAGGAGCGCGTTTTGGCATGCCAAAGATCCGCCATCTACTAGCAGATGCTACGCAGCTACCATAGTCGCCTCATTCGGCATCGCTCATTTAAAGAGGGGGATTTGGTGCTCCGACTTAAGCAGAAGAAGTCACACAAATTATCCCCACCATGGGAAGGACCGTTCATCATAAGCAAGGCGCTACTCAATGGGTCTTACTACCTCGTTAACAATCGTGAACTGAAGGATAGACCCAACAAGGATCATAAGCGTAAGCGACATGACCCGGATGATGACTACCCGGATCTTGACCAACCATGGAACATAGCACAACTACGTCCTTTTTACACTTAGCATTTTTTATCTAATTATGTACCTCTTATATGATCAATGAAATAAAGCTTTCTGGTTCACTCATACTTCTGAGTCTTTTACCTCCTTTTGTGTTCATTTTTGGATCATATAAAACCTTTATGCACAAGTTTTGCGTTTGCACTTGTGAAAATTCCGCCTACGAGCGTTAGCTTAAGATTTCTGGTCTACACGTTCTTTGTCGTTTTTATGTGGATTCTGGAGTAGTGACTTTTGGCACTTATTATCGGCGATTTTGTGCTTATGTTATTGACGGTGCCATTGGGCATCATCACCTGAGCGCATGGTTCCGACAACGAGTCTTACGACTCACGAAAAGTCAAGCATAAGAACCAAAGTAATGGATAAGCCAGCACTTGCTTAAAAAATAGATATACATGCTGGAAACTAGTTCTTGAGTAGCAGGAAATAACAACCATTGTTTTCCGCCTTAAGTTACATCAATAAGTTTTTTCTGCACATGCACCAAAGGTGAAACAAATAATACAAAGTTGTTCTTCATTCCTTTGGCGTAGGAGACTTAGAAGCAACGTCATCACCAGAAGGAGAGTCACCCTCGAAGTCGGTGGTGTGAAGAGACTTGGAGGAGCTTTGGTTGCCGCCATTGATGGTGTTCATCAGCATGAAGACGTTGATATCGACCAAGTCGGCAACTCTAGTGTCATAACCCACGAGCGACGACAAGATGGATTCATGGTTAATCTCTTTGCCATCATCGTCTATGTCGGGAATGCCAGAGGTCACCGTGTCGATGTCGGCATCTTCATAGTGTGCCTTCACCATTGACAGCGCCATCCTTGCGCCAGCCTATGCACATGAAGCCTTCCAGCTTGTGATACACTTGGGGGCTCGGCGCAAAATCTACGAGTACTTTGCCATGGAGTCTGATGCCTTGATATTTATCTAGAGGGTCTTGGCGATCTTCTTGGCTTGCGTGATGGCGGTGTTGATGAAGTTGCCGGCAAGAACCATGCATTCCTTGGCTGGAGGGGGCGATCGGGTTAAACCCATAGGAGCTGCAAATTCCGACAAGGAGCGCATGAGTTCAAAAATTCAGAATACCCAGACTACAGAAATCTAAGACGGAGAAAACTTACCGAAGATGCTGGCCTCAACTTGCTAGAGGGTGTCCGCGAAGGATTCTTTCTCTTGTTGGAGGAGCTTATATGCCTCACTATGGCGTTGATTCTGCTCATCGGCAGCTTGCTTATGATCTCTTAAGATAGAGATCTCCTCCTTCAAGCGATTGATTTCCTCGGTGGCGGAGTCCTGCAGGGCCTTCATTGATTCTTCATGCATTTTCAGCATGTCCTTCCTCTCCTGCTTAAGAATTTTGTTCTAGCTATCCAGCTCTTGAATGTGCTTGGATTGTTCGACAATATTCTTGGCCTTGGCAATGGTTTCTGCAAGTCGGAGAAAGCAAAGTACATAGTGAGTACTCGGAGAATATGGGCACAAAACCAAGTCGGAATGCAAAAAATAAAACAGACGCTTGCTCTTGGTGATCTATTCCTTCAAGAAGGCAGTTTTACCCTTTTCAACTTCCAAATCTGCACGCATCTTCTGGTACTTGTCGTTGGCCATGCCCCTCTGAGCACACTCGTTCTGTGGAAAAAAGGTCAAAGTTAAAACGTTCTTTGGTCTGCTTGGAGCATCTAGCCGGAAATTTTCCACCTAGATGCTCGGGGGCTACAACGAGAGTTTTTACTTAGCAATATGCTTATCTTTTCTTTAAGCATCTAGTCGGAACTAATTCAGTTACAACTAGAAGCTTGGTGGCTACAGTATTGAAATTTATATAAACTGCGTATGCTACTCTTAAAGCATCTAGTCAGAATTATTCATTCCACCTATATGCCTGGGGGCTAAAGTGAGAGGTTTTCTAACTTAGTCACTCTTAGAGCATGTAGATGCAAAGACCTATGGTTTTCCATCTACATCCTCGGGGGATATAGTGGGATACTCATATGAAATGCAAAAGGAAAATAAAACTTACAAGTGCAATGATCTTGAGGTTTGTAGCACTCTCGGCCAGCAGCTTGCCAAAGGATTCACTGTTTCCTTGCAAGATTTCTGCTTGTCGGCGGAGCTCCTGTAGACCGCACGTCGGAGATGTCGGAGCCGCACCATGGACCAAAGCAGTGCTACCCGGTGTAAGTACCGGATAGACTATCTTTGGATAGGTTATGGTTTTCTTGGGTGCAGGGGCGCCGCCAATGATAGAAGTACCTGCTTCCACCACCGCCTTACCTCCACCGATGGCATCCTTAGCCGGAGCTTCAGCCATTTGGTGGGCGGCACTCTCGTGCATCGCTCGCCTTTGCGACAATCTCGGTAGAGGCACCTGAGTCCACTTCCATGGCAGAAGGGTCAGATGCCTCCTTAGCTTGTGAGCTTGTCGGGGCAGACGAGGTCTTGACGGAGGGAGTGGCAGGGGCGATGGAGGGAGATGCGTCGCGATGCAGCATGTCCTTGATGGTCCTAGAAGCCCCCAATTTGGAGGTCTTCTTCAGGCTGGTCGTGGCTTTCTTCCTGAAACGTGCAAAAATGCATAAGTACAGGAGCAAGACAGATGAATAGACAATGTCGGAAAGAAAGAAGCTTACACAAGTGGGGGTGCTTTGGCAAAGGGGATCCCGATAACTTTTCTCTTTTCCGCCTCCAGGGTGGCGGTAGTCTTCTTGGAGGCTTCACCCTCCGTCTTCTTCTTCTTACCTCCGTCGGCAGCGTCAGAGGTGGAGCTCTTCCGCTTCCGCGCCAATGGAGTGTAGCACCCCCCAGGGATAGGGTTAAACTAACCTTAGATCACTATCTAAGGTAAGTTCAACTCCCAAATACGGAAGATCACAGTATGATTTGGTAACATTACAGAACACATGGATTCAACAACATAAGTTTAAACTCTTAACAGAGTAAGATATTAGAGTTATTACAAACCAGAGGTCATAGACCCGACATTACATCACACAGCGAAAGCAAAATATGTTGTTCTACACAACAACTTAGCAAAAGGCCTATGAGGCCATAAACAAAAGCGACGTCCATCCCATAGTCCACAGGCTGCTACCTGGGACCCCCAACTACTAGTCGATGTCAATGTATAAGCCACCTTCAGTTGCAACCAAATCCTCTGTAGAAAAACAACAATGGCGCAAGGCTGAGTACGAGAATGTACTCTGCAAGACTTAGATAACCTAGTATCTACATGCTCTGGCTAGAAAGGCTTTCTCTGGATTTACTTTTCTGAAAAGCAATCTTTATTTGTAAACAAGAGAGAGAAGAGGCTCGTCTACTCAGAATATTTTAAAAGGGATAAGATAGCGACTTCTTCATCTTGTTCATCACATCTCGATAACCACCAGCTTCATCGGAACCTCCTATCTAGGATCACCCCCTCGACCCAGAGGAAGCATCCTTAAGCACACGTGGATCAACAAGTTTTACAATGGTTAAAGTTATCTATGATCTTAGAATCTGGTCACCAAGCCTTCATAACCGTGAACACGGCTTTTCGAAAAGATTAATACCCTGCAGGGGTGTACAACTTTACCCACACGTATCAACCGACTCTTAATGCCAAATATTATTAGCCCTCTTCCTTGGAGGGCCGATAGAGGGTGGTTGACCACGACCTTTACCTTGCTTTCGCCGAGACCATGAGTCACGCAATAAGTATGATTCCGCCGTAACGGGTCAAATCCCGAAGCCGGTACTTAAAGATGTGAGGCGAGGTTGGTTTACCAGGGGCGCTATCTACCCCAAGCAACCGCGGCCACGCTTCCCTACCTGTTATGATGCACCTCCATCACCTCCTCTTTCGAAAACATTTTCAATGCGTATGCCAAATGGAAAGCCCAAACTATGTGACTCATGGAATCTACTAGGCAAGTTAGTCATTCGAGGGGTTCCCAAGCCTCGTGTGGCTGTACGCTCATCTCGGTTCCAAAGGCAAGAACTCAGTTCCTAGTGGTGGCGAGCATAGGACTACGAATACCACACCCAACGTGGCCTCCCATACAAGCCTTAGCATGATTAATTAACTCCTTCAATGATGTCACCATCTCCTACCTCACTACCTTCCTTGGCACCTCTGATTCATCATTGAATAGATTAGACGTTGTTTCTATGCTTGGCTAAGCTGTCGGTAACAAGAGCTCTACAACGCTTACATGCCAATCCTAGGTATGCTAGGAGCAGTGGACCAGGAGTATAAGGCTACAAAAGGGAAACAATGCAGCAGATAGGTAACACTAGCTACTGACAAAGGACCACATTTGGAATCGTGTGCATCATAGCGAGAAAGTAATATACTTTATAAAACATAGGTTTAGAATGAGATGCTACGCTTTCCTTGTCCGTCAGAAGACAGGTACGGATCTTCGTTGTTGTTGACTTCAGCTTCGGGTTCGGATCCAATCGCGAAGAACCAAATACCGGAAAGGGGGAAGCAACATTCAATACATGGCATGTGCAATGCTCAATCAATATGGATGATATGACAAGTTGAATTTCATCGAAATGAAACCCTAAGGCATGCTTGACAACTTAAATGGGGTTCCGAGGGTTGAAAACCCTAATTCGGGAAACTCCGGAACACATGAGAGGGGTTGATTTAGTTCTCTAATTAAATTTGTCATTAAAGTTGATTAGCAATGCATGACTATAGCTTAAGTAGGTAGAACTCATTTTTTTGAACATTTTGATATATTATTTGTATTTTTCTAACTTATAAATAATAAGTTATTGAATTTTCAATATTTCAATCAATTTATGAAATTATTAAACCTTTTATTAATTTAAATAAAGACAGGAATACTTTTTACACAGGGGCTAGGCTAGCCACAGACACCGACAGGTGGGCCCGTGGCCACCTCAGCAGCCACATACGCGAAGAGGTTCAGGGACAAATTTTACCGGGGTAGAGGCTACCCACACCGGCTGACGGGTGGGGCCAAGGCCACGCAGGCAGACCACGCGAGCGCCACGCGGGCCTCAACGGAGCACGGCTAGACGGCGGCGGCAGGCGGCGCTAGGGTGCGATCTGGGACGCGCAGAGAGGCCTAATCGAACCAGAGCGCCACCACGAACCTAAACAGGGCGGCGCCGCTAGGGAATGGTCGCCGGAGCGGGCTGCACGGCGACAAACGGCGGTGGTGCTCTCTGCTCTTTGGCGCGGGCGCGACACAGCGGGCTAGAGGGGGAAGGAGGGTGCCTTGAGCACCGCATGCTTACCCTGAGCGCGTAGATGGCGACGATGAGGCCGGAGGAGCTTCGGAGTGGCGGCGATTTGACGACGACGGCGGCAGAAGAACCTCGGGAAGACGAGCGCGTCCGTGCCAGAGGGGGATGCAAGGCTCGATTCCTCCGGCTAGAAGACGGAGGGCTTCACGGCGGAGCTCCTAAGCTACTCGGCCGGGCTCGGGGTGCACGGAAACGAGCTCTAGCTCATCGCCATGGTGGCTAGGGTTCGGTGGGGAGGAGCTCTGCCGAGAGAGAGCGAGAGGGAAAGGGATAAGGGGACGAGGAGAGAGAGCCGAGCAGTGGCGTTCATATCCTGGCTCTAGGGCGGCGGGGCGCTGTGATTCGGGCGAGGATCGGGCGACAGCGGCGCTGCCACGCAAGAGCTTCGTCGGCGTCCTTCTGGCGAGGAAGAAGAAAGGAAAAAAGAGGGTGAAGGGGTACCGGGCCGGCTGCAGGCTCCGCTTGGGCCAAGGTGGGCCGTGGAAAAGGAAGGGAGGAGAGGGAGCTGCTGGGCTGCGGCCTGACAAGGCTCTGGCTCCATTTTTTTCTGTAAAACTATTTTCCTTTTTCTGTTTTTGATTTCTGTTTTAAATTTTCATTTAAAATCTGTTTTGAATGATTTGAACAATACCAGAGGGGTTTTGGCAAACTTTCAAAATACTGTGAGGGCCCTTTAGTCCAATTGGGCTCCAAATATTTTGTCATTTTCAAAATTCAAACTATTTGAATGGATTCCAGAAAGAGGGGGGAAAACTAGGGTTTAGTGTTTTGCAATTGTTCTTTGGTTCACACACTTAAACACATGCAATACTTATTTGAGTTTAACACATGCATGCAATGCGTAGGTACTAATTACATATATTACAACCATGGGCTGTTACATGGAGCATCATCGTCGGACACGACCGTGACTTCCTTCATCTTTGGATCGTAGATTTGGGCAGCCATGTTGTCATCCTCTAGATCGCTAAGCTATTAAGTGAGAAGTCACCGTGTTAGATGAGGTGAATTTGCAAGACGGAAGAACTGGAGTATATGTCATACACGGAAAATAAATAACTGCCTTTGGGAACTTGCCGTCTACGAACATGTCATAGGTGATGGTGAAGCCACGCTTCTTGTCCTTCACCTTGACGATGTCCTTAAGGCGGAGCTTGACGGAGTCGCTCGAGAAGTTGTCCATGGAGATGCGTAGGCTATCCCTTCTATCGCTGGTATACTCGTGCATGAGCTTCGCGTGGTGCTACAGAGGTTGGATTCGCCTGATGAACCAGCACATGTCTAGGTCCAAGCCAGTCAAACCCGTCTCTACGAACCATTCTATCCGCCTTATGGCGCGGGAAGCATCGAGGTCAGAGGGAAGGGAGGCCTGTGATCTCCATGAAGAGGCTTCAGCGGCGGCTCCGTCAACGAAGTCCGGGTACGTTACTAGTCGGCCGGCAAGAGGGATATCTGGGCCGTAGAAGTAAGTATGCTGCCAGTTTTTGCAGGACTCGTGACCGACGATGTCGGGGAACCACCGACCAGGACGGATCTTGAAGCTTATGGTGCCGCAATTCCTAAGTTCTTCCTTATTAGCTCCGGCTTCACGCTTGACGGTGAAGAAGTACACGAAGAGGTCTAGCCTAGGCTTTATCCCTAAGTAACCCTCGCAGAGCGCCGCATAGTTGCTAAGCGCTAAGATACTATTGGGAGAAAGATTCTGGGGCTAGACTCTATAGTGGTTCAAGACGGACATGAAGAAGTTGGAGATGGGCAGGGAGACGTCGCGTACCAGTTGGGCTTTGAGGTACACTTTTTCTTCGGCTTGGGGAGAAGGTGTCACCTAGCCGGCCGGCGCCGCCCGACAGGCAAGCCCCTCCATCGCAGGGAGGTAGCCCTCGGCGATCAGCTCCTAGATATCACGGTCCGTGATATCTGAGCCGCGCCAGTCGCCCTTGTGCGAATCAAGCTCCTCCTCCAACGGCTCCAGCGCCGCCAGATTGTGGTCACCGCCGGTGGACTCAATCACCGCCGAGGCGGGGATGACCAAGCCCTCTAGGGGCACGACGATAGAGCTCGCCGGCTTCGCCGCGGCTTCGCTCGACGCTGCCATGGAAGGAGAGGTGCTGCTGCTGGCCATGGAGAGAGGTTGGAGGTAACTGGTGCAGATTGAGGCTAGGGTTTTTCACGAGTTTTGCGCGGAGAGCTCGAGGAGGCACGCGCTGGAGGAAGAAGACGATGCGAGGAGAGAACGAGGTAAAAGGTAGAAATCCCACCATGGTTACTATTTATCATCTCCAGCATCAAGATTCATGCAACATGATCGGACGGTTGCCGCGTAGACGACGTGTTCGCGAACGTGTGCGGAAATTTCGCCACGTCTCCAACCGTCGCCGCCAACGGTTCGTATCGCTCACGCGGGAAAATCGGACATGATTGCGTTCTCTGCATGTGTGAGTTACGAGGCGTCGCTGACCTAAGCCTACGTCGCCCTAGCTGACATAGGCAGATGAGCCGTCACATCAGAAGATTTCGGCATGGACGGATCCAGTCCGGCTACGGAAGAGTACGATGGAAGATTCAGCATTTCTTCGACTTACATATTGAAGACGGAAAAAACCTTGCAGGGTTCTTTGGGAGGACTACAAGATGTTGCTTGACGATTTGCCGACATCCATCTGGACGGAGCATTCAATGTAAAGAGGCAAGACGGTGCAAGATCTCGGAGTTCTTCGGGGGCTACTATTGGGGATATGCTATATAGGTATCCTCATAGCATGTCTCCTATCCGGATAACCCGGGTGGCCCATAGTTGGTAGCATGGCCCATGGCCTGCTGGACGGCCCAGTTAGATGGATCCAGAAGGGAGGCCCATACCGGATAAAGGAAGGCTATGGTTGGAGTCACCGACGTACTCGGAGCCTTGGAGTGCAAGATACACAAGACTAGTAATAGACGGTGTAGGACTCTGTAACCTGTCCGGCTAGGACTTTTCCCTGTAACCCTAGGACCTAGAAACTATATAAGTCGGGCCTATGGGAGCCTTTAGGGCACGATCTCAGACGTTCATAGACAACTTCAGACAACCTCGCACAGCGAACCTATCTCTATAACTCGGCGTATTGCCCTTATAGTGATTTATAGCAGGAGTAGGATTTCGCCACTTTTGTGGGATCTGAACCTGGCTAAGCTGTGTTACCTCGTACCTATCAACCGTCCGCCTTCCCCCACGTCTCTAAACACGCACTGTGAGGACCCCTCCATGGCGTACTCGTCGGCAATACCACGACAAAACTGGAGAAGCAATCCCCATCGGCTCTGGTGCTGCGAATATATAGATAGTAGTGGCACAATCACAATTTCGCCTTCAACAAGTGTCTTAAGGCATTACCAAATCTCAAGTCGCTACGAGAGCGGGATTGCATAGTCAATGAACGGATAAGTACGAGAATGTGAAATAACTCATATTGTCTTAAGACACCGCTACACGCTTGTTTCGCCCGACAATTCCCACGAACACAGCTCCAAAATTTTACAGAATACATAGATAGATTTCACATCAACACATTACTGTGCTTCTTTGGTGCCAGCCTTCTTGCCCTTCTTCGGTGCCACTTATTTGCCTCGGTTTCCTCTGTCTTCTTCATTGTCTGCCTTCCTCCTCTTTCTGGGTGCCAACTTTCTTACCTTCACATACTCTACATCTCCTGGTCGAGGGAAGTTAGACCAATCAGCATCAGAATCGTGTTCAGCCTCATCACTCCACTTGTTTTGATTTTCTTTCCACGGCAAAATCACTGAGTCCCGCAGTCATGTTTCTTACCTTGCGCTTCCTGCCAAAAGACAGGACATGGTTAATCACCCAATATCTACAGAGTACGACCGATATTTTTGTATAGGTACCATCTCATACCTAGGTTTGGGTGCATTAAGAGGACACCCCGCTTCTCTATGGCCTATAAGTGTCACATCCCAAAATTTTCCAAATTTTGTAATGTGAAAAAAATTTGTTGAAATTTAGGGTGAAAAGAAACTTTTTGATTCTAAGTAGAAACTTAAAATACCATCTTGAACAAACTTTGAATAATATTTGAATCCAACTAAATTCAAATCAAGTGGAATGCATTCTTCATAAATGCATCCTGAAATCTAAACACTTGGAGAATAAACCAAAACCCTAATGGAATAAAATCATTTCCAAGGTATCTCTAAGACCATGGTTTTGATCCATATAAACATTTGTCAACAAACATTTATAAATGATCAATAAAGACAAATATAAATATTATAAAACCATAGAAATTGGTTTCACTTAATTTGGAGCCATAAATAAAATCTTATGAATTTAATAAGATCAGGAAATTGAATTTCCAATGCTAATAAAGCACCTATATAAAACTCCATACCAAATGGTGAGCAATTAATCCTAAAGATATTTAAAATGATAAATAAATATCAAATAAGATTTTACAAATTGGAATAACCAAGTTTGGATCTATAAATAAAAAGATATGGATTTTATAAGATAAAGAAAGAAATAATAAATAAGGAGTATTGTAAAAGCCAAATTAAATCTTGGACAAATCCATAAATAAATTGAATGAATGTGATCCAAGTTCAAATGAAATAAATGGATAAATAATATTGAAATAAAATAATTTGGCCCTAACCAAATTCTATTTCATTTGATTAAGACAAATCCCTAATAGAAATGATCAATTAAATCATGGGAAAATAACTAGAATTTACCCAAGAGGAACTAAAGTTATTTAATTAACTTAAATGAGGTCAAAGAAATCTTCTAAATAAAATTTATGGAATTAAAACCATATTTGATTTCATTGGAATAAAGACAAATACCAAATTTAAATGATTAATAAATCATATTAAAAATATTCCAAATAATTTAAGGTGAATTATTTGACACCCTAATAAATAAATAAAACCTACTGAAAAAGGTTTGGTAAAAATTTGAATTCAAATAAGAGTTAAAATTATATTTAAAATCTTGTTTGAATTAAGACAAGGGATTATTTTAAATAATTAATATACCCTAAAAAGAATAAAGGAATTAATTTAAAATTTACCTTAGAATGTATTATTAATCAATATTTGATTATACACAAAGTTTGGTTGAAGTTTGAATTCAAATAGTTGTTTGAAATGATTAAACAAAATCAAAACAGAATAATAGAAATAGAAAAAGAAAAAGGAAAAACAATCTGTACAAAAAAATGAAACGAATCCAGCCCAGCTAATCCCAGCCCACTAAGCCCAGCATCAGCCCACTCCCCCTCTCTCTGCGCGCGAAACGTTTTCACTAGAGAATTAACCCACAGAGTCGATGACGACTGGACCCCACCTTCCCCCTCTCTCTTTCACTGACAAACGGACCCCATCGCCACCTCGGCGTCTTCACCAACGCGACATGTTCCTTCCCCAATCCCCGGCCGTTTCTGCTGCCGATTACTCACGATCAATCCACCTTAATGCCGCGATTATTTCTCGTTGTGACCACGCCATATTAAGTGCCTTCTCCTCCACTTTCATTTCCCCCAGACATCGCCTCCCCTCTGCCCCCAGGCTGCCTTAATTGCAAGCTCGAGCTCTCTGCCCTGACGAGCCTCTCCGGCCGATTCCGGCGACGTAGCTCCTCCCCTCGCCTCCCAGTGCATGCGAGCCTGCTCACCATCCACTAGTGCACCTCCCAGTGCTGCTCGCTAGCCCGCGGATTCACCAGAGACTCGACAACCTCAACACCCGAGCGCCACCGTCGGTTGCCACTTCTCTGGCGACCCTTTCCTGTAAGTACCGTCCACCCCTTTCCCTCCTTTTGATGCTCACTTGTCTAAAACACGCGTACAAAGATAATAGCACCCTCCATTCGCTCTCCCGTGGCCTGTAGCCTCACCAACAATGACGAACAGAGCGTGCCCGACGCCGTGCGGACTCCGGTGAGCAATCCACGGCAACCACGAGCGCCCCTCGACCCAAGAAGACTATGATGAGCATCAGCACAAACCAGCGAACCCGGTGAGCTTATTTCCCATCTCCCTTGCTTCATGTATCGCCGGCAACCCCGCTTGCCGAGCGCGCCGCCGCTAGCGCCGCCCGTTTAGGGTTAGTTGCTTTAGGCCGTTGGATCTTGATCCATTGGATACGATTGATCATAACTCGAAGAGGTATGGTTGAACCTGAGCCGCATGATTTCACTTTAATCTAACGCACTAGAGAGGCCGATCCAACCGAAACGGTACCAACGAATGATATACAGCCACGTGGCCTAGGTTTAGATTTAAAAACCAGAAACTATTCTATTAGATGATCAAACTTGTAAATTGCCTAACTTTTGATCTACACGTCCAAATTTTGCAAATTTTATATCAATGGAATCAGAAAGACAAACTCTATCCAACCATGCACTTTGTTTAATGAATTGCTTCTGGTAAAATGGTTGCTTTCGCAGAAACTTGTGTAGGCATATTTTGAATATAAAATTCATTCTAAAATTATTTTAGTGATAAAATCTTTGGCAAATGAATTTATTTGAACCTACTGACTATAGAAACCAACTTGTGGATTCAAAAACATATTTTGTGAGGCAAAAGAATAAGTCTTTGATTTAGAACATTTCTAGTCAAATAAAATGTTGTTTATATGTTAAAAATACTTTTTGGAGGAAAACCTTTGGGAAATTATTTGTATTAAGCTCTCTGACCCTAAACACCAAGTTTTAGAATTTAAAAATGTGTTTTGATGAACCCTATAAATTATTACTTTGCTAAAGGCATTTTCAACAACATAAAATATTGATTTAGTGTAAAAATGGTTTGTAGGTGAAACCTTTTGCAAATGGTTTTAATATTAAACACTTGACCATAAAACACCAACATTTGTGTTTAAAAATGTCTTTGTCAAACACTAGAAAATATTACTTTGGTTTGAACCATTTCTAGCAAAATAAAAATGACTTAAAAAAGGCCATTTTCACTAACTTAATATCAAATGATTTTACCACATTTACAAACAACCTTGCCTCTTTTGTAGATGACCAATAGGTGTTTTCAAATGTTTATAACCTATTGGAAATCACTTTTTCAAATAAAACAACCTTTGGCATGTTTGCATGCATTGCCTTGTTCTTATTATTTTATGTGATGTTTGCTTGAATGGTAGATTGAATATTTGCTTGCTTGATTGAATTGTAGTGGAAATTGAAGAGTGTGAATATTTCAAGATCAAGGAGTGAACTTATAATTCTCTACCAAAAGGCAAGTGATGCTTCATACTTTGTCCCATTATTTTTCACTATGCATTAGTGATATTTCTAAGTAGGAATTGCATGAAATTTTTGTTAAGTATAAACTATGCCATGTGAAATCCTAGTAGATGAAACCTTAGTAGAATTTTCCAAAGTTAAGATTCCTACCACTACCATGCTTAGCTTAGCTAGTGGAAAACAAGGGTGGATTATATTCATGCTATGGAATATTTCTAAGTCAAGGACTTGTGTTTTATTTAATAAAACAACAATGTGAATGAATCACCTGGGTGGAATGGTAGGAATGATTCTGTTGAGTGGTTACTCAGGGCCCATTTCAATGGACTACTAAGTGAATGAATCACCTGGGTGGAATGGAAGGAATGGTTTATGTTTAGTGGTTCACAAGGCCCATTTCTATGGTTTACCTTTGTGTATCTCACTTGTGGATGGCCACCCAGGAACAAAGAGATTTGAGATGTCAAATGTTGAGAAGCTTCAAGTGCAACCACTTGGCATTATGGGCTCTGCCTGGATCACATAGGTTGCAATAACTTAGCCAAATGGACAGTTGGTAGTAGGGGATTGATAGGTTGTAGCACGTCCATTCTGGTCTAAGGGAAGGCTTCTAAAATATCTTCTCTTGGTGAAACCAAGTCTTGTGGGGAAAGTGCACCACCTCTCCAGAGTGAAACATCTAAGTACTTAGCCATGTCCCTGGCAAAGGACAATTTGAGCATCAAGACATGGAAGCTATCAAGAATCTCCTCATCCAAATTTCTAAGTTAAAAACTTGTGGTTGAACAAGGGTTGAAGGTTCACCAATTTCTATTGGTGGTTCCTTGGGTTTTTTGGACAAGCAAAAACTTAGTGTTTTCAAAGGATAAGGAAATATCTATTTTGAGAAAAGCAAGCATAAGCTCCACCTAGCCAATTGCATATAGATGATAGACTCCACTATAATACCATAGTATCACTTGCCAATACAATTCAAATGTATTGACCCTTGTGGATGTAACTTTTTATGTTGCAGTTTTGTTTGATGTTAGTAAAGTGTGTTGATTAGGATTACAAGTCTATAACCAACATGATTTCCTGTGGCACTTTGAATATGAAGGACTCCATGCTATAGTTATTTCTACTGCATTGTAATGAGATAGCCAAATGAGCTATGTAAGATGTAATGAATTATTTTATTCCTGGTTATACAGTTGTATTATGACCTTTGTTCTTGATATTACATCTTAACTGTGGATGCTAGCTATTGATCCAAGGACTAGCATTATAAACACAGGGATCTCTACCTTATTAAAGGTTGGGACCTCTACAATAAGACGGCAGGTTTTGCATCGGGTTTTGCCCTTCTTGCTACCACTAAAAGCTGAACCAGCCTTCTCTAGAAAATTCTTAAACCTCTTCACCTATGGTCTACCTCTGCTCCTTTTTGTTACTGGCTGGCACAGTTCAAAACTAAGTTGGACTTGAGGCCACTGATATGGGTCAGTACAGGGCTCGACGGAACCAGCGTACACATCTCTGAACTTTTCCAGAGAGAAGTAGTCAGACAAATATTGATCCAAATGTGGTAGAGTTCTTTTCTTCACCAAGAAGACCAATGCTTGGTCGCATGGTTTCCCGGTATGCTGCCACTCTAAGCAGGTGCATTCCCGCCTCTCGATGTTCCCAACATCCCTGTGGCCATTTTTGGACATATCAACAACCTCACAGTTGCTGCTGTTTGACGGGAGAACCCTAAGATGACCAATCCCTAGGCTTCTCTTATGCAGTTATTGTACAACAGGCGGTAGCATATGGTCTCTAAGTCTCCGACCAATATCTCTCCTTATATTTAATAGCTTCATGATCATACCCCGTATGTTTTCCATCAACATATGAACAGGACGGACTTTTATGTCCTTCACCCAGTTATTCAGGCATTCAGCTAGGTTGTTGTTTATGTAATCAACTTTGATGTCAGGGTTGAACTGACTCCTCTTCCATAGCTGCGAATGATGTGCGGCCAAGTACTAGGGAAGATCTGGAGCTTTCGCAAAAATCTTGGTCATGAAATATTCGCAGCCCCCAACTCTGTAAGATCTAGCAGCAGCAAACATGTAACCAAATACGTTGCCTGCATAGTGTTTGTACAGGTTGAGCGTCAGGTGGGCACGACATTCTCTACCCTCAGATCGCGGGAACACCTCCTCCACTGCATTCGTTAGCCCTTTGCATGCATATGTGGATATAGCCAATGGATCCATTTGTTCTATAGATCTCCTGAGTTGCCTCATAAACTAGACCCAGTTTTCCTCTATCTTTGTATCGAATAGCCCGAATGCCACCGGTAACATCCATTTGTGACCATCCAATGCTATAGCATATGCCAGGCAGCCTTTCCATTTGCCAGTTAAGACAGTACTATCTACGCTCAGATATGGCCTACATCTGTCATTAAATCCCTGGATGCAAGGTTCAAGCGCCATGAAAAATTTGTTGAAATAAATTTTACCACGTTCTGATTTAGTGTCGATCTCCACAACACTCCCTGGACACCTAGACTGTACCTCAGCCTTGAAGTTGTACAACATCCTGAAGCTATTATTCCAATCCCCATGCAAGATTTTCAGAGCTTTCTCTTTTCCTTTCCAAACCGTGTAATACGGTAGGCCAATGTTGTACTGAGCAACAAGTTTATTCTGAAAATTCTTCGCGGTATCCCTAGGGTCATGCTTTAGTATGGACATATCTTGTAAATCCACCCACTCTGTATCAGCCATCGAGGATTTCAGCATGCTCCCTGTCGCTCTCATGTGGGGAGGGCCCAATTTGTTCACCTGCAACACAGATTAATTTACAGCATAAGCGAGTTGCCAGATATATCTTGCACATCAACTTTACTTATATTATAGAGTGAAAAATGATAAAGTTGAAATGGTTTGCTCCATTCATTGCCAGGATACCCTAACTGCCTTTCATGCGGGTAGGGCTCTGGCTGCGATCCTCCACGAACAAGGTATCACCACCTGTCCATTCTTCCACTTTAACCTACAAACGGCCTCATACCTCTGGGAAGTGTTCCTCGGTCTATGAACATCGAACCCCCCTTGATACAAAAATGCCAAAACGACATCCTGAACTCCTGCATGCTGCTGAATTTAGTGCCAACCGATATTATAGGATCCTCGTGGTCATGTATCACCTCGTCTATGTAGGGACCCAAGTCATCAACTGTAATGCCATCCCCATCCATAAGTGTCTCGTCGATCTCATCATCACCGGATTCTTGATGCTCCACAGTGCCATCTTCTATATCTGATTCAGAATCTTCACCATCCTCACCAATTCCTAGCACTACACACATCGTATTAACTCCTAGGGGTGGGGCTGCACCATCATTTGCACCTACATGGACCAGAACATTGGCCTAATCTACCTCCCCGTTAACTCTGTTTTCTCCCAGACACTCTATTGATGTTGTTGCAACCACAGGGGGTGGTCTTACACTGGCATGCGTCACATGTTTGTCGGCAAACAAATAGTAATCAGATTCTATTTCATCTCGACTGTACAGAACCCTCCTACTCTTCTTGTGTACATCCTCCTTCCTGATGGTATCATTCGTGATGGTAGCCCCATTAGGGCTTGACCTCTACGTTGTGTTCCTCATCGAACTAACCTTTTTGCTGCTACTCCTCGGTGTGATCTCCTTCCTATTTCCCCTCACGGGTGTTGGCTCCTATGTGCCGGCATCATTGCCTGACTTCTGCGGCGTGTTCCCCTTCAAATTAGCCCTTTTGCTGCCACTATTGGGTGTTTTCTCCTTCTCACCGGCATTATTGCTGGACCTCTGTGGCGTGTTCGCCATCAAGCTAGCATTTTTCCGCCACTATTGGGTGTGTTCTCCTTCGCGCCGACATTATTGCCGGACGTCTACGGCGTGTTCCTCTTCAAGCTAGCATTTTTGCTGCTACTATTGGGTGTGGTATCCTCCGTGCGAGCCACCTTAGCCTTTTTGCTGCTGCTCCTGGCTGTGTTCACCACCTCGTTCACCATCGGTCTGTCCCTCTTATATTTTTTGCTGCTACTGTTCGGTGTTGCATTATGACCAGATCTCAGGGGTGTACTCTTCGGCGTGGTGCCTTTTTTCATGAAACTCTTGGGTGTCCTCTTCTCTGGCGTGGTTTGCTTGGTGATGTCCTTCTTCGGGGTGCTCTTTCTATTGATGCTCTTCCTGCTCCTCTTTATGTTGCTCCCATGTAAGTCTCTCCTCTGTTCGAAGCTACTGTCACTCGAACCATGTCGAGCGAGGTCCTTCATCAGGTCAATCATGTTTTCTACAAGTTCGTCTTTATCATTACCGATCTCAAATTCCTGTCCAACCGTTAGCAGGCGCGGGAACAGGTACACTTCCCATCTAGCTCGACTCATCATACTTATCGGTATGGCTAAATCACTATCAACTATTAATTCTATAGCCTTTTTGTTGTTGTAAGCAAAAAATGCCAAATGTGCTTCCTGGGAGGACCCCCACTCCACCTTCTCATGTAACGCTGCTATCAATTGAGATATATGTACCACTTCAGGATCGTGTGTGCCAACGGATACATCAATGTCGTGGACGATTTTTTCTGTGCCATCATCTAATTTTGCAGTGAATTTTTTGACACCGATACGAAAGTGTACCTTGCCATCACCAGTTTCCTCAGGACCGAGACCACCGAGAGGTTCGATGACAGTATCAGAGTCCAGACCATGGGCTTGTTCCTCAACAACTGGTCTTCGATTATCCTCGACGGCGGTAGAAGCAGCAGCACGCTGAAATTCACCATGATTTCGAGGAGGACCAGCACCCAAGACAGCAGTTCTCGAAATAGCAGCAGGGATTGGGTCAGTAGCAGACAGAGCAAAAACACCAGAAGTTCTGGCAACAGTGGGGCGGCCTCCCGAAGCCTTAGTTTAGATAACAGAAGCAGGGATTTGTTCAGTAGAAGGCTGAGCAACAACACCAGCAGATTCCACAAAAGCGGGGCGGCCTCCTGAAGCCTTAGTTTGCACAACAGCTGTCGTGGTATTGTCGATGAGTACGCCATGGAGGGATCCTCCCAGTGCATGTTTAGAGACATGGGGGAAGGCGGATGGTTGACGGGTACGAGGTAACACAGCTTACCCAGGTTCAGATCCCACGACGGTGGCGGAATCCTACTCCTGCTATAAATCACTATAAGGGCAATACGCCGAGTTACAGGGATTGGTTCGCTGAGCGAGGTGACTAGAAAGTCTAAGTTGTCGTGCGCTAAAGGCTCCCATAGGCCTGACTTATATGTCGCCAGGTCCTAGGGTTACAGGGAAAAGTCCTAGCCAGACAGGTCACAGAGTCCTACACCGTCTATTACTAGTCTTGTGTATCTTGCACTCCAAGGCTCCGGGTACGCTGGTGACTCCACCGTAGCCTTCCTTTATACGGCATGGGCCTCCCTTCTGGATCCATCTAACTAGGCCGCCTAGCAGGACGCATGCCATGCTACCAACTATGGGCCACCCGGGTTATCCGGATAGGTGACATGCTATGAGGATACCCATATAGCATATCCCCAACAGTAGCCCCCGGAGAACTCCGAGATCTTGCGCTGTCTTACCTCTTCAGATGAATGTTTCGTCTAGTTGGATGCCGGAAAATCGTCAAGCAATATCTTGTAGTCCTCCCAAAGAACCCTGCAAGGCTTTCTCTGTCTTCAACTTGTAAGCCGGAGAAATGCTGAATCTTCCATCGTACTCTTTCGTAGCCGGACTGGATCCGTCCATGTCGAAATCTTCGATGTGACAGCTCATCTACCCATGTCAGCTAGGACAACGTAGGCTTAGGTCAGCGATGCCGCGTAACTCACACATGTAGAGAACGCAATCATGTCCATTTTTCCCGCGCGAGCGATACGAACCGTTGGCGGTGACGGTTGGAGACGTGGCGAAATTTCCGCGCACGTTCGCGAACACGTCGTCTACGCGGCAATCGTCTGATCAAGTTGCACGAATCTTGATGCTTGGAGATGATAAATAGTGACCGTGGTGGAATTTCCACTTTTTACCTCATTCTCCTCGCATCATCTTCTTCCTCTAGTGCGCGCCCCTTCAAGCTCGCCGCACCCAACTCGCGAAAAAACCCTAGCCTCCAATCTGCACCAGTCACACCCAGCCTCACTCCATGGCCAGCAGCATCACTTCTCCCTCCATGGCGGCGTCGAACGAAGCTGTGGCGAAGCCGGCGAGCTCCATCGTCGTGCCTCCAAAGGGCCTAGTTATCCCCGCATCGGCAGTTATCGAGTCCGCCAGCGGCGACCTTAATCTGGCGGCGCTGGAGCCGTTGGAGGACGAACCAGACTTGCACAAGGGCGACTGGCGCGGCTCGGATATCACAGACCGTGATATCCAAGAGATGATCGCCGAAGGCTACCTTCCTGCGACGGAGCGGCTCGCCTGGCGGGCGGCGCCGGCCGGCGAGGTTACACCCTCTCCCCAAGCCAGAGAAAAGGTGTACCTCAAAGCCCAACTGGTACGCGGCGTCTCCCTGCCCATCTCCAACGTCTTCCTCTCCGTCTTGAACCACTATAGGGTCCAGCCCCAGAACCTGTCCCCCAATAGTATCTTAGTGCTTAGCAACTACGCGGCGCTCTGCGAGGGATACTTAGGGATAAGGCCTAGGTTAGACATCTTTGTGTACTTCTTCACCGTCAAACGTTAAGACGGACATAGCAAGGAAGAGATTAGGAACTTCGGCACCATAAGCTTCAAGATTCGACCTGGCCGGCGGTTCCCCGACATCGTCGGCCACGAGTCTTGCAAAAATTGGCAACGGATGTACTTTTACGGCCCAGACATTCCTCTGGCTGGCCGACAAGTTACGTACCCGGACTTTGTTGATGGAGCCACCGCTGAAGCCTCGTCATGGAGATCCTAGGCCTCCCTTACCTCCGACCTCGACGCTTCTCGCGCTATAAGGCAGATTGAATAGTTTGTAGAGACGGGTTTAACCGGCTTGGACCTAGCCATGTGCTGGTTCATCAGGCAAATCCAACCTCTGCAGCACCGCGTGAAGCTCATGCACGAGTATACCAGCGACAGAAGGGATAGTCTCCGCATCTCCGTGGACAACTTCTTGAGAGACTCCGTCAAGCTCCGCCTTAAGGACATCGTCAAGATGAAGGATAAGAAGCATGGATTCACCATCACCTATGACATGTTCATCGACGGCAAGTGCCCAAAGGTAGGTATTTATTTTCCGTATATGACATATACTCCAGTTCTTCCGTCTTGCAAATGTCATCTTATCTAACACGGTGATTTCTCACTTAACAGCTTAGCGATCAAGAGGAGGGCAACCTGGCTGCCCAAATCTACGATCCAAAGATGAAGGAAGTCACGGTCGTGTCCGACGACGAAGCTCCATTGGCGCGAAAGCGGAAGAGCTCCACCTATGACGCTGCCGACGGAGGCAAGAAGAAGAAGACGGAGGGTGTAGCCTCCAAAAAGACTACCGCCACCCTGGAGGCAGAAAAGAGAAGAGTTACCGGAATCCCCTTTGCCAAAGCACCCCCACTTGTGTAAGCTTCTCATTCTCCGACATTGTCTATTTATATGTCTTGCTCCTGTGCTTATGCATTTTGCATATTTCAGGAAGAAAGCCACGACCAGCCTCAAGAAGACCTCCAAAACATCGGGGGCTTCTCGAAATATTAAGGACATGCTGCATCGCGACGCCTCCCCCGCCATCGCCCGTGCCACTCCTGCCGCCAAGCCCTCGTCTGCCCCGACAAGCTCACAAGCTAAGGAGGCATCAGGCCCTTCCGCCATGGAAGTGGACTCTGGCGCCTCTACCGAGAGCTTGCTGTTGTCGGCGAGCAGGCGACGCGGGAGAGTACCGCCCAACAAATGGCTGAAGCTCCGGCTAAGGATGCCATCGGTGGCGGCAAGGCGGTGGTGGGAGCTGGTACTTCTGCCGAAGGCGGCACCCTTGCTCCCTAGAAACCTTTTGAGTTCCCGAAGATAGTCTACCCGGCACTTACTATGAGTAGCACAACTCTGGTTCCTGGAGCAGCACCGACATCTCCGACGTGCGGTCTTGAGGAGCTCCTCTGACAAGAAGAGATCTTGCAGGGAAATAGCATCTCCTTTGGCAAGCTGCTGGCCGAGAGCGCTACAAACCTCAAGATCATTGCACTTGTAAGTTTTATTTGCCTTTTGCATTTCATATGAGTATCCCACTGTAGCCCCCGAGGATGTAGACGGAAACCATAGGCTTTTACTTCTAGATGCTCTAAGAGTGCTAAGCTAGAAAACTTCCCACTGTAGCCCCCAAGCATGTAGATGGAATGAATTATTCCGACTAGATGCTTTAAGAGTAGCATACGCAGTCTTTATAAATTTTAGTACTGTAACCCCCAAGCTTCTAGTTGTAACTGAATTAGTTCTGACTAGATGCTTAAAGAAAGCTAAGCACATAGCTGAGTTAAAAACTTTATACCGTAGCCCCCAAGCTTCTAATCGAAAACTGAATTAGTTCCGACTAGATGCTCAAAGAAAAGCTAAGCATGTTGCTAGGTTAAAAATTCTCGTTGTAGCCCCCGAGCGTCTAGGTGGAGGATTTCCAGCTAGATGCTCCAAGCAGACTAAACAACGTTTTAACTTTGTCCTTTTTTCCACAGAACGAGAATGCTCGGAGGGGCATGACCAATGACAAGTACCAGAAGATGCACGCAGATCTTGAAGCCGAAAAGGGTAAAACTACCATCTTGAAGGAACAGATCATCAAAAACAAGAGTCTGTTTTCTTTTTGCGCATTTCATCTTGGTTTTGTGCTTATATTCTCCGAGTACTCACTGTGTACTTTGGTTTCACCGACTTTGCAGAACATGTTGCCAAGGCCAAGGACATTGTCGAGCAATCCAAGCACATTCAGCAGCTGGATAGCGAGAACAAGATCCTTAAGGAGGAGAGGAAAGACATGCTGAAAATGCATGAGGAGTCAATGAAGGCCCTGCAGGACTCCGCCACCGAGGAAATCAATTTCTTGAAGGAGGATATTACGATCTTAAAAGATCAGAAGCAAGCTGCCGATGAGCAAAATCAACGCCATACCAAGGCGTATAAGCTCCTCCAACAAGAGAAAGAATCCTTGGCGGACACCCTCTGGCAAGCTAAGGCCAGGATCTTCAGTAAGTTTTCTCCGTCTTGGATTTCTGTAGTCTGGATACTTTGAATTGTTGAACTCATGTGCTCCTTGTCAGAATTTGCAGCTCCTATGGGTTTAACCCGGTCGCCTCCTCTAGCCAAGGAATGCATGGTTCTTGCCGGCAACTTCATCAACACCGCCATCACGCAAGCCAAGGAGATTGCCAAGCCCCTCCAGATAAACATTAAAGCATCGGACTCCATGGTGAAGTACTCGGAGATTTTGTGCCGAGCCCCCGAGCGTATCACAAGATGGAAAGCTTCATGTGCACGGATTGGCGCAAGGATGGCGCTGTCAATGGTGAAGGCGCACTATGAAGATGCCGACATCGACATAGTGACTTCTGGCATTCCCGACGTAGATGATGATGGAAAAGAGATTAATCATGAATCCATCTTGTCATCACTCGCGGGCTATGACACCAGAGTTGCCGAGTTGGTGGACGTCGACGTCTTCGTGCCCATGAACATCATCGACAGCGGCGACCAAGGTTCCTCTGAGTCCCACCACAGTGCCGACTTCGAAGGTGGCTCTCCGGCTGGTGATGACGCTGCCTCCAAGTCACCTACACCAAAGGAGTGAAGAACAACTTTGTATCATTTGTTTCACCTTTGGTGTACATCTGGAAAAAACTTTGTTTATGTAACTTAAGGCGGAAAACAATGGTTGTTAGTTCCTGCTACTCAAGAATTATTTTCCATCATGTATATATTTTTTAAGAAAGTGCTGGCTTATCCATTACTTTGGCTCTTATGCTTGACTTTTCTTGAGTCGGAAGACTCATTGTCGGAACCATGCACTTAGGTGATGATGCCCAATGGCACCGTCAATAACCTGAGCACAAAATCGCCGACAATAATTGCCAAAAGTCACTACTCCAGAATCCACATAAAAACGACAAAGAACGTGTAGACCAGAAAACTTAAGCTAACGCACGTAGGCAGAATTTTCACAAGTGCAATTGCAAAGCTTGTGCATAAAGGTTTTACCTGATCCAAAAATGAACACTAAAGGAGGTAAAAGAGTCAGAAATATGAGTGAACCAGAGAGCTTTATTTCATTGATCATATAAGAGGTACACAATTAGATAAAAAATGCTAAGTGTAAAAAGGACGTAGGTGTGCTATGTTCCATGGCCGATCAAGCTCCGGGTAGTCATCATCCGGGTCACGTCGCTTACGCTTATGATCCTCATTGGGTCTATCCTTTAGTTCACGATTGTCAACGAGGTAGTAAGACCCATTGAGTAGCGCCTTGCTTATGATGAACGGCCCTTCCCATGGCGGGGATAGTTTGTGTGACTTCTTCTCCTTAAGTTGGAGCAACAAATCCCCCTCTTTAAACGAGCAATGTCGAACGTGGCGACTATGGTAGCTGCATAGCTTCTGTTGGTAGATGGCGGATCTTTGGCATGCCAAAATGCGCTCCTCCTCGAGAAGGTCCACATCTAGGCGTCTGGATTCTTCAGCGTCATCGTCGTCGTAGGCGGCAACTCTTGGTGAATCGTGAAGGATGTCGGAAGGCAGGATGGCTTCTTCTCCATATACCATGAAGTAAGGGGTGTAGCTGGTGGACCTATTGGGTGTAGTTCGTAAACTGCACAGCACAAATGGCAATTCTTCCGTCCAGGCCCCAGCTGCTCTATGTAGCGGTGCCTCAAGACATGGTTTGATTCCCTGCAGAATTAATCCATTGGCTCGCTCAAACTGACCATTTGATTGTGGGTGTGCCACAGATGCAAGGTCAAGTCGGATGCCTTTCTCCCAACAATAAGCCTCCACTTCTCCGAGTGACAAATTGCTGTCGTTGTTGGTGATAATGCTGTGTGGGAGACCAAATCTCACCACTAGATCCCGGACAAACCTGAGGGCAGTTACCCCATCAAGCTTTCTAATGGGTTTAGCTTATATCCATTTAGTGAATTTATCAACTGCTACAAGCAGATGTGTAAACCCACAATTGGCCGTTTGTAACGGTCCCACCATGTCCAGCCCCCAGACTGCAAACAGCCGATGAAGAGGTGGATGTCTCTGATAGGAACGATCGAACACAGTGTAGGGTTCGTCTTTGCCGGGATCCAGAACTCGTCAGGGGGGACGACCGGAATGTTGCCGGATAATAGAACATGACCGATGGCCACGGTTTCACCGATTCCCGCGAAGATCTTGGTCCTCGCCCGCTGAAGAGCCTGAAGCGCCTCTTGCCCCACGATGGGCGCCAACTATCGTGGTATTGCCGACGAGTACGCCATGGAGGGGTCCTCACAGTGCGTGTTTAGAGACGTGGGGGAAGGCGGACGGTTGATGGGTATGAGGTAACACAGCTTACCCAGGTTCAGATCCCACGACGGTGGCGGAATCCTACTCCTGCTATAAATCACTATAAGGGCAATACGCCGAGTTACAGGGATTGGTTCGCTGAGCGAGGTGACTAGAAAGTCTAAGTTGTCATTCCCTAAAGGCTCCCATAGGCCCGATTTATATAGTCGCCAGGTCCTAGGGTTACAGGGAAATGTCCTAGCCGGACAGGTCAAAGAGTCCTACACTGTCTATTACTAGTCTTGTGTATCTTGCACTCCAAGGCTCCGGGTACGCTGGTGACTCCACCGTAGCCTTCCTTTATCCGGCATGGGCCTCCCTTCTGGATACATCTAACTGGGACGCCCAATAGGCCACATGCCATGCTACCAACTGTGGGCCACCCGAGTTATCCGGAAATGTGACATGCTATGAGAATACCCAACTAGCATATCCCCAACAACAGCAGCAAGGATTGGGTCAGTAGCAGGCTGAGCAACAACACCAGCAGTTCTGGCAACAGTGGGGCAACCTCCCGAAGCCTTAGTTTGCACAACAGCAGTAGGGATTGGTTCAGTAGCAGGCTGAGTGTGACACCTCGGGGATCAGGGCTAATTAAATCCCAGACCTCCGTCTGAAATAAGCTTAACCTTGAGCTCGAGAATATCCAGTGAAGAATCGGTAACACAACAGTGACCCTACGACACAAAATTTATTACATCAAGCTCATAACTGAGCAGAGAACCAAATTATTACAAGCAGAGGTCACTGACCACAAACATCAAACAACGGAAGGCAAATTATTCTATTAAGTATAGCAAACTTAACAAATGGCCTAAGAGGCCTGAAGCATAACGATGACGTCCCATCCCATAGATTCCAGGCTGCCGGCCGGGAACCCCAAGCTACTCGTCAATGTCGATGTAGTACCAAACTAATCTTCAGGGAGCACTTACTCTGCCAAAAGTATCAACAAAGCAAGGGTGAGTACAGGGTGTACTCCGCAAGACTTATGGCTGGTGGAGTTGTTTTGCATAAAGCCATCTTTTGTTTATAAAACAAGAGAGAGAAGAAGCTCGTCTAATTAGATTATTTTAAAAGGAGATAAGAGAGCGACATCTCTGAAATATTGATCATCTTCTTTTGATATCCACCAATCATCATCTACCAACTAGGATCACCCCCTCGTACCTATGAGGAAGCATCCTTAAGCACACGTTGATCTGCCAAGTTTTATGATTAGGTTATAGTTCTCTATGATCTTAGAATCTGGTTGCCAAGTCGTTCATAACCGTGAACACGGCTTTTCGAAAAGATTATTACCCTGCAAGGGTGTACAACTTTACCCACACGTACTAACCTTCTCTTAATGCCACAATGATTAGCCCTCTTCCTTGGAAGGCCGGCAGAGGGTGGTTAGACACGACCTTTACCTTGCTTTCGCCGAGACCATGAGTCACGCAATAAGTATGGTTCTGCCGTAATGGGTCAAATCCCGAAGCCGGTACTTAAATATGTGAGGCGAGGTTGGTTAACAAGGGCACCATCTACCCCAAGCAACCCGGTCCACGCTTACCTACTTGTTATGAATGCACCAACTTCACCCGGCAAATCTTTCAAAAGATTTTCTATGCAAATGTCGAATGGAACGCCCGAACTATGTGACTCATGGAATCTACTAGGCAAGTTAGTCAGTCATGAGGTTGTCCAGGCCCCGTGTGGTTGCACGCTCGTCTTGGTTCCAAAGGCAAGAACTCAGGTCCTAGTGGTGGCGGGCATGGGACTAGAAAAACCACCTCCCACCACGGCCTCCCATACAAGCCTTAGCATGTTTAAACTCATATCACCTCTGATATCATCTCATCGCGTTCTCCTGTCATACTAGATTCTCTACATCTGATACGTCATCTGGATGGACCAGACTCAATGGCTATACATTGCTAAGCAGACACATATCAAAGCTCTAGCATTGCACACAAGCCAAACCTAGTTATGCGAGGAGCAGTGGATCAGGTAATATAAGCTCAAAGGTAGTATGCAGTAGATAGGATACTCTATCTACCGATAAAAGACCACAGTAGAATTGTATGCATCATGGCAGAATTGAAATGCTTTCGAAATCGTAGGATTATATCATGGTGGGGCTATGCTTGCCTTTGCCAATTGATAGCAGATAAGTAGATCTTCGAAATCCTTCATCTTGACTTGATTATTGTTGGTCAAGTATTATTCGTCGATATTCGATCTTCGATGGTCTTATTCTCGGTCTTCGATCTTGATATTGTATTCTATCGGGAAGAACGACACACCGGAAATAAAGGGGAAACAATCAACACATGGCATCGATGCAATGCTCAAACAAGAATGATGATATGAAAATTTAAATTGTATTGAATTGAAACCCTAAAGCATGCTCGACAATTTAATCGGGGTTCCGAGGGGTAGCAATCCTAATTCGGAGAAACTCCGGAGCATATGAGAGGGGTGCATTTTTTCTTCTAATTAAAACTTGTCATTTAAGTTGTTGATCAATGCATGATTATATCTTAAATAGATATATTTCATTTTTCTGAACATTTTGGTATATTATACATATTTTTCTGACTTATAAATAATAAGTTATTGAGTTTACAAGATTATATCAATTTCTGAAATTATTTAAAACCTTTTATTGCATCATTATGACATCAGTAGGGGTCAGGGTTATTTTTCACCTAAGTAGAAGCTAGCCACAGTGGCTGACTACTAGGCCCAGGGCCACATCAGCAAGCCAAGCTGGCAAAGTGGGACCAGGGCTGGTTTGACTAGGCTGACCACGCGCTGACGCCCGGTGACATCAGCGTGACGTCACCGCAGCCAGGACCTCCTAGATCAAGCTCGTACTCGACGCAGGAGGCGGTGCTAGGCTTCGGGAGTGCGCGCGTTCGACGCAGGAGTCCACGGCGAACCAAATAGTGGTGGCGCCGCCTCGTTTGGGTCACCGGAGCTTCGGCTCCGACGAGCTCGGACGGTGGCACGCATAGATGCTCGTGGCAGAGACGATAGAGAGGAGGAGGAAGGGATTGGAGAGCACTAGTATACTCAAGGGCTCACCAGGGTTGCGACTATGCGGTCGGGAGGGCGTCGGGTGGCCGGAATCAACGGCGACTGCGACGGCCGAAGTCGGGGGAGGAGGTGGCGATTGGGGCATCTGGGGCCACCTCGGCTTGCTCCGCTTGGTAGGAAGAACGATTCCACCATGGCGGTCTCAACGATGGCCACGGCTCGGGCTAGGGCGGTCGGGAACGGCGACGCCGATGAGCAACTGTGGGGCTAGGTTTCGGCCAGAGGTGGGGAATGAGGGAGAGAGATCCAGCGGGAAAGGGAGAGGATAAGGAAGAGGCAGCGCACCGCAGGGGTCTTATCCATGTCTCTGTATGGGCGGCACACGCATGGAAGGCGCCAGGCGGCGGCGAGCTGCATTTGCTGCACAGCGTGAGAGAGGGAAGGGAGGGGAAGATGGGGCATGCCTTGGGTAGCTTCCTCTCTGGTTATTTTTATTCAAAAATAGTTTTCCTTTTCTGAAATCTATTTTTGTTTTGTAAATTTCATTTTGAATTCTGTTTTGAATATTTTCAAAATACCAGAAGCTTCCATAAAATATACAAACTATTGTGGGGCCCTCATAACCAATTGGGCTCCACATACTTTGGTACTTTTTAGATATTTCAAAACCATTTTGAAGGAATTTCAAAGAGAGGGGAGATATTAGGGTTTGCTTCAGTTTCTTGTTGCATGCATTCTTTTTATATGATGCTTATGAATGCACAATCAACCCTAAATATTGATTTACTAAAAACTGGGTTGTTACAGCTCTATCCCCCTTACGAGAATCTCAACACGAGATTCCAAAGGTAGGAAAAGAGACAGAAAGAGAAAGAAACAGGGTCACTCTAAAGATAAGAGGGAACACACTAAGCAACACAGAGAGTATCTCATGGTCAACTCATGGATGGAGTGTTCAGAAACAACTCTGAGATGACAAACATGAAACACATCAAGGTAACGGAGGAACAAGAGGGGAAGGTTTCAAGTTGTTAGATAGCTGGTCTTCATAAGGATTGAGACCATGGATCTTACAGAAGGTTTTGAAGCTTCTGAAGAAGAAAGCTTCCAACAGATAGAACATGACGACAGACTTCGATAGGGTACCTCTACTAAATGACTTAAGTAGAGATTTCAGGTTGCAGAGATATGGATCAACAAAACCAAGCTGTTGAACTACTTTTGGCATAGAAGGTTCACTCTTTCATTCAACAGATGGCTTAAGACAGAAAGGTGTTTTGTGAAGAGGAGTCATAAGAGTCACAAGGAACATGTAACAAGAGAAACTTCTGATTATCAAAATCATAGTCACTCTTAAACATGGTTGAGAGAACGAAGGAAACTCTTCATTCATCCAGATTTATCGAAATCTTTGCCAAGATCATGATATCACTTTGCACCACTAGATGAGTAGGTAGGAAGATTCCTAATGACACGAGAAGAAAGAAACTTCATTCTCAGACTTCAACTATTTGGCATAACAAGATGGTTGCCATCATAAAAGGGTTTGGAGGATCGACCGAGAGACATTGAGCAACACTACTTTAAATGTTCTCCTTAATGTTCAAGAAATCAGACACCAAGTAAAGGTCAGACTTCGAGACAAAGGAAACCATCAGCACAACTCATATGATAACTCATAGAATAAGCCTCATGAGGAGTGGTTGTTACTGCTGATTCTAAAGGATATGACAAAGGTCCTTCCGGCTAAGTGTGTCAACCATTACATCATTCTTGCCAGATTTACAAAGAGACCTATGTCAAAACCTTGAGGAACACCAACCATCAATTGCTGCTTGAGATTCAGATTTGGTTAAGTGAAGTGATACTTCAGACTCAGCATGTCCAAACAGAAAGTTTGCAACATTTACCACAAAGGTAAAGTTACTAGATTCTCAAGACATGGACTACAATGTCAAGCTCCGAAAGACGAGCTAGATTGCTAGACCTATGCATTAGCAACTTGTCGAAGGACAACTACACATACATAAAATACTAACAATAAACCACACCTGTGTCCTTAAGTAACAGTGATAACTCTTCTCGAATCCACGACGACATTTTTCAACGTTTGCACGTGAACTAGAGAGGTCACTTCTAACATACAGAACACATACTTCGAGATGACTCGAAGATGGTTCTCAGAAGTATCCAACATTAGTGCCAAATGTTCCATATGAATCTAGTCTAACATGGAAGGAATAAGGATGTTGTCGATGGTCTCAACATCAAACTTATCAAAACACTCCAAGAAGATGGACTCATATTTTGCTTGAATGAGGCAACAATATTGGTCCGACCAAAGGTCGTGAAGATGTACTCAAGTGAAACATCACAAGTAGCATCATCATCAAGATAGTCCTTGGTACTGAGTTCAATTTGACGATAACCCAAATAAAATCAAAGGTGGGGAAAATAATATATCCACATAGGAAATACTATCTTTCTTCAACACGAACAAAACTAGATATCCCTTTAAGGAGGAACTGGGTCGGATAGAACTTTTGTCTTACAACTCTCCAAGTTGTTGTTTAAGCTCAACCAACTAGTTCAGGGGTATCCAGTACAGATCCTTGGAGAAAATAGCAGTTCAGGGAACTTACTTGCTCAAGAACTTGACAACACGGTCATGTGGCAGCATGGCGATACTTCTAGTAAACATCTAGAATATCATGAACCACAGATATGTCACTTAGTTCGAGAGGAAACTTGCTTAGTAAGGAAAGAAGACATAGTCTTAGAGCTTCGACACAAGCCTAACTCTTTGACCGAAGAGAGTGCACCAGAATGTCAGACTTGGTAGCACAATCATCCTTTGCTTAGTGACGGGGTTAACCGATCACGCTAAGAATGACTCAAATGTCCTTAGAGTTCATATGTCACATCCCAAGATTTTCCAAATCTTGTAATGTGAAAATATAATAAACAAAATAAACTTTTGTTGAAAATCAGGGTGAAAAGAAACTTTTGTTTCTAAAAGGAGACTTAAAATCCCATCTTGAACAAACTTTGGCAGAAGTTTGAATTCAACAAATTCAAATCAAGGGAAATGCATTTCTCAATGAATGTATCTGGAAATTTGAACATTTGGAAAGAAACCCAAAACCCTAAACCCTAATGGAAGGAAATCATTTTCCAAAGTATCTCCAAAGCCATGGATTTGATCCATACCAAGTTGATCAACAAATTTTCACAAAGGATCAAGAAAGACTTAGAGATTAGTTTCACTTAGTTTGGAACCAAAGACAAAATCTTGTGAATATAATAAGATAAGGAAATTGAATTTCCAAAGTCAATAAAGCCCTTACCAAAAGCCATACCAAATGGTGAACAAATAATCCTAAAGGGATTTATTTGGATAAACATTTATCAAAGGAAAATAAATTGTTTTGGAAACATTTTAGATCTTTTAATAAAAGACTTTGGTTTCAAATGAAAAGATAAGCCAAATTAATTTTGGCCAAGCTTTTGAAATAAAATATTTTGTTTTGATAAAATGAGTAAAGGTTTATTTAAATAAAATAAAGGATTTAAATATCCAATTTTATTTAAGTAAAAGCTTTTCCCATTTTAAATAAACACCAAGTATTTTATTACTACTTTGAAATCTTTTATTAAAAGGTTTTGCTTTGATTAAAATGAGTAAAGGATTATTTAAATAAAATAATAAGGATTTAAAATATCCAATTTTATTTAAGTAAAGGCTTTCCCATTTTAATTAAAACACCAAAACTTATTTATTTATTTAAATAAGTTTCCAAGTATTCTTTTCTTTTTCAAAATTAAACCTTCTGGTTTGGTTTTGAAAATAATTGGAATTCAAATGGAAATATTAAATAAATCAAACCCTAATAACTAAAGATCCATTTTATTTAATTATTAAATGGATCCTAAAAATAAATAAAAATAATATTTCATTTTGAGATTTGGATTATGTTGCCAAACAGAACCAAATTCAAATGAAAAGTTTGCTGTTTGAATTGATTGAGTGTTGTTTGAAATTGTGTGAATATTTGTTTGAAATTGAAAACAGAAAAAGAATTAGAAAAAGAAAAAGAGTTAGACAGAAAAAAAAAATAAGAAACAGGAGCAGCCCATTAGGCCCAATTCCAGCCCAGCTCCCTCCCCCGAAAGAAACCTTTTCTCACTTAAAACTGCACCCACACAGAGATAGACAGCGTGGACCCACTTCCCCCTCTTCCTCTCTCGCTGACAACAGACCCCACCTTTCTCACCCACTCTCCCCGAACTGCTTTTCTTCACTTGAACCCACGTACCGATGACAAGTGGACCCCCTCCTCTCTTCCTTTTCCCACTGACCAGAGGACCCCACCGACAACTGTTCATCGTCGTTTCCACCGCGACCAATTCTTCCTCCTCTCGTCGGCCGTTTTCTGCTTTGATTCCGCCGAATCAATTAGCGTAAACGCTGCGTTAATCCCTCGCCGCGACGACGCCTACTTAAACGCCTTCCTCTCCTCTGTCTTTTCCCTCAGACATCGCCTCCTCGCCTAGCTGCCTCCATTTCTCTCTGACCACCGCAGCTCACCACCGTCTCCGAGCAATTCCGACGAGACCCCACCGCCTTGCCTCATTGACCACGCACCTACTCCACGCATCCAGACGCATCTGTCTGCTCTCCGTTCAGCCGGGTACCAGAACCTCGTCTTCGACGACGACCACCATCGCCACCGTCTGCCTTTTTCTCCGACGAGCTCCACAGGTAGCTTCCAGCCGCCCCTCTACGTTTCGATGATGCACCTAAGACCAGTGACTTCTTCCGCAACTAACGCCGTCGTTCTCGTGACCTAGCTCGCACCGTAGCGTCGCCTCCGTCGTCGACAGTGAGCACCGCCGTCTGCAACCTCTCCGACGATCTCCCCTGGTAAAAGCTGACCACCCCGCGTCCTCTCGTTCATGCAAGTATCATCTCCGTGACCTCCCGTACCTAACCCTGCCCCGTTTGACCTAGGCGTCTGCAGCTTCGCCCACGACGACAAGCCGAGAGCACCGCCGCCGCAAAGAACTCCGGCGAGCAATCGCATTTAACTAGTGCGCCCCTTGCCCCGTCAATCGCACGTTGAGCATCACCGCGACCCCCTGAGCCTGGTGAGCATCCCCTCCTTCTCCCTCGCTTTCTGCATCGCCGGCACCATCAACGACCGACGACTCCGCCGCCAGCAGCCGCCGCATCGCCGCTCCTTTTAGGTCAAACCAGCAGCGACCGTTAGATGCAGATCCATCGGCTATGATAGTTTCACTTAACGCCGAAGAGGTACGCTACCTAAGCCGCACGATCTAACTTAGATCCAACGCCCCGCAGCACTCGATCCGGCCGAACCGGTATCGACCAGTAAGAACACGCCGTGGCGTGATTAGATCTGAATTAGAATTTGAAAACAGAAACTTTTGCAAACTTCAAACCTTTGTATCTTTTGATCCACACGTCCAAATTTTACAAATTTGATGTCGTTGGAATCAGCAAGACAAGCCCTAGCCAACCCTGCCCTTAGTTTAGCAAATAGTATCTGTTAACTTGTTTAACTTTGCAGATTCTTTTGTATGCTTGCTAACATTAGAAAAATCATTTAAAAATGATATTTAGGTTAAAACCTTTGCCAATTAGTTTGTTGTGACCTTGCTGACCATAGGAACCAACCCATAGTTTGGAAAGTGATTTTGGAAAAGAATAGAATGGATTAATTAGTTTAGTCCATTTCTAGCTAACTAAAACTATTTGTTTTGTTTATGAAAATGCTTTCATAAAGAAAACCTTGAGAAAATGTTTGGACCAAACCTACTGACCAAAAGCACCAAGTTTTGCAATAGCAACTCATTTGGTGAACCCTATAGACTAAAACCCTAGTAGACATATTTCTTCACCACATAAAATGACCAAATAGGTGCCTTGTTTTGAAATTGGTTTTTGAGGTGAGACCTTTTGCTAACAACTTTGCCACTTTGGTAAATGACCAATTTGGATCTTACAAAGTTTAGGAATCTAATAGAAACCCTTTTGCAAATGACTTTGCCATTTTGGTAAATGACCAATTTGGAACTTACAAAGTTTAGAAGCCTAGTGAGGACCATCTCTACATTAGAACCAACCTTTGCATGCCTATGCATGACTTTGCCACTTTACAAAATGACCATTAGGTGTACCCAAACGTCTATGACCCACTAGGAACCACTTTTGCAAACAAAGCAAAGCTTGGCATGCTTGCATGCATTTCTTTGACTTTGTTATTTTATGTGTGTTGATTTGCTTGATTGGTAGATTAAGTTTGTGCCTTGCTTTATTGATTGTAGTGACTTGAAGAGTGTGAGTGTTGCAAGGACAAGGAGTGAACTTATACCCTCTACCAAAAAAGGCAAGTGATGCTTCATATCTTATGTCCCATTATTTTCACTATGCATTAGTGTTTTTGCTAAAGTAAATTCTTGCATGGTTTTTATTTTGCTAAGTATAGACCTTGCTATAGGAAATCTAATAGATGAATCCTTAGTAGGATTTTCCTAAGTTAAGAATCCTATTACTACCAAGCTTAGCCTAGCTAATAGAAAACTTGGGTGGGATATATATTCACACTATGAAAAATATTCTAAGTCTGAGGACTTGTGTTTTATTTTAACAAAACAATTAAGCTAATGAAACACCTGGGTGGAATGGAAGGAATGGTTTATGTTGAGTGGTTCACAAGGCCATGGACTTGGCTTGTGTATCTCACTTGTGGATGGCCACCCAGGAAACAAAGAGATTTGAGATGTCAAATGTTGAGAAACTTCAAGTGCAACCACTTGGCATTATGGGCTCTGCCATGATCTTAGGATGCTGGAACTTAGTCTTTTGGACAGTGGGTGGTAGTGATTGATAGGTTGGAGCGCGTCCATTTGACTAAGGAAAGGCTACTGAAGGATCATTCTTGGGAAACCAAGGCTTGTGGGGAAAGTGCACCACCTCTGCAGAGTGTAAAACCTAAGTACTTAGCCATGTCCCTGGTAAAGGACAATTTGAGCATCAAGACATGGAAACTTCAAGAATCTCATCATTCCAATTTCTAAATTAAAACTTGTGGGTGAACAAGGGTTGTGTGAAATCTTAAATCTTTGATTGGTAGATGCCTTGAGAGGATCTTCAATCATTGGTTGAGAATTTGTTTTTGCCAAGTAAATCTTCAGTCTCTGATTAGTAGATGCCCTGAGTGGATCTTCAGTCTTTGATTGATAGATGCCTTGGAATTTGTTTTTGCCAAACAAAACTTATTTTCAAAATGATAGGGAAAAATCTATTTTGAGCAATGCAAAGCCTCAACTCCACTTAGCCAAATGCATATAGATGATAGACTCCACTATACTACCAAAGTATCACTTGCCAATACAATTCAAATGTATTGACCCTTGTGGCTGTAACTTATTATGTTGCAGGTTTGATTGTTTTAGTGAAGATTGATTTATTAGGATTACAAAGTCTACAACCAACATGTCTGCCTGTGGCACTTTGAAGATGAAGGACCCATGACTATAGTTATTCCGCTGCAATATAATGTAAATAGCCAATGAGCTATGTTTGATGTAATGAAATTATGTTATTCCTGGTTATAAAGTTGTATTATGACCTTTGTTTCTCGATATTACATCTGAACTGTGGATGCTAGCTATTGATCCAGGGACTAGCATTGCAATCACAGGGATCTTTTCCTTTAATAAGGAGGGATCTTACATAATGGTATCAGAGCATTGTGTTGCCTGTAGGATTTGTAACCCTAGGATTGGACAAAAACCCTTAGACAATAGGAGTTGTCTTATTCCAAAACTTATTTACAAAACAAATCTTGTAAACTCTTTCCTCAATCATTTTTGGTTTCAACTCTACTTCTCTTCTATTTTCAACTTAATGGAAAGCCTACCCCATGACCAAAGACTTCATCATGAGCAAAGGACTTCAACAACTCTAATGACTTCAACTTCTTCAACATCTTCAAGTGATTTCAACCTTATTCTTAACAAGGACTTCCAACTTGGATACCACTAAGGACTGCAAGTGAGACAAGAAATTTTGCTCAAGACTTGAAGACTAAGGAAAAACAACTTAGAAGGAGCCATCAACATCTTTGAAGTATTTGTGACCAAGACACAAAAATTCTCCAAGGATACAAAGATCTCATTCAAGAAGAATCAACCAAGAAGGATGGAAAGATCACAAGTGAACCATATAGATGGACCACCATATTTAGTTAAGTCAAACCCACCAACTTATGTGGTGTAACAAAAATATTTTGTTGCCTCAAAATGTGCTTGATCTTTGTTTGAGTGAAATGTTTGGTTTGTGATTGCTTGCATTTTTGCTTGTGTGAAATGTGAAGTGTGTGAATAGAATTGACTTCTTAGAAAAACCTTTTGCCTATTCTAATCCCCTCCAACCCAAACAGATGACTTCTCCAAGAAACTCCAACATCAAGGATGGTGACAACAACAACAACCAAGAGGTCAACATGAGAGAACTCATAGCAACCCAACACCAATTGAGCCAACTAACAGCTCAGTTCATAGCCAGCAATAGTGATAAAGACCCTACCTTGCAAAAGTTTTTGGAAGAACAATCCCAACTGATGCTTAAGGTGACTAATCAAATGATCAGCATGGAAGAAAACTATCCCAAAAGAGTGTATGACAATAAGGATGACAAGAACATTATGCTAGATGGAGCACCAGCTTGCAATATTTGTGGAGACAAGGATCATACTTCCAAGGAGCATGAAGATCAATGCCCCAATTGTGAAGAGGAACATCCAGTTGGCCAATGCCCCACATCTCAAGTTACTTGTTACCTTTGTGAAGGAAATGACCATGTTCCTATCCGATGCCCCATCTATGCCATTGTTGAACAAAAGAAACAAGAAGGATCCAAGTACGCCAAGAATGTTGATGACAAAGGAAAAGGACCACTCATACCTCCAAACAAGACAACCCAATTCAAAGGATCAAAGAAGCCTAAGAAACCAAAACAGGACATGAGCCTTGTGCAATGTCGTAAATGTAAGGAAATGGGACACTACCCCAGTGGATGCCCAGAGAACCCGAAGAATAAAGAGATCGGCCAAGTAGTGTGCAACAACTGCAAAGAGCCAGGCCACTATGTAGCAGTTTGTCCACAAGAGCAACGTAAAGAACTCCAAGATATCCACTGTTTCAATTGCAAGGAACCAGGACACTATGTAAGCAATTGTCCAGAAAAGATGAAGAACAAGATGAACAAGCCAAAGGAGAAACCCAACCTTAGCCCATGAGTCAAGCATGGAAATAAAGGACACAATGCAGAAGTTTTCCTCAAGATTCCAAGCAAGCCAAGATGTAGTTTAGTTGGAAAATTTTTAAGGGTGGTAGTACCCTAGCTGTTTGAACCTGCTTGTAACCCTAGCCTCCCCAAATCTCGGGACGAGATTTCTTTTAAGGGTGGTAGCCTGTCACATCCCAAGATTTTCCAAATCTTGTAATGTGAAAATATAATAAACAAAATAAACTTTTGTTGAAAATCAGGGTGAAAAGAAACTTTTGTTTCTAAAAGGAGACTTAAAATCCCATCTTGAACAAACTTTGGCAGAAGTTTGAATTCAACAAATTCAAATCAAGGGAAATGCATTTCTCAATGAATGTATCTGGAAATTTGAACATTTGGAAAGAAACCCAAAACCCTAAACCCTAATGGAAGGAAATCATTTTCCAAAGTATCTCCAAAGCCATGGATTTGATCCATACCAAGTTGATCAACAAATTTTCACAAAGGATCAAGAAAGACTTAGAGATTAGTTTCACTTAGTTTGGAACCAAAGACAAAATCTTGTGAATATAATAAGATAAGGAAATTGAATTTCCAAAGTCAATAAAGCCCTTACCAAAAGCCATACCAAATGGTGAACAAATAATCCTAAAGGGATTTATTTGGATAAACATTTATCAAAGGAAAATAAATTGTTTTGGAAACACTGTTTTAGATCTTTTAATAAAAGACTTTGGTTTCAAATGAAAAGATAAGCCAAATTAATTTTGGCCAAGCTTTTGAAATAAAATATTTTGTTTTGATAAAATGAGTAAAGGTTTATTTAAATAAAATAAAGGATTTAAATATCCAATTTTATTTAAGTAAAAGCTTTTCCCATTTTAAATAAACACCAAGTATTTTATTACTACTTTGAAATCTTTTATTAAAAGGTTTTGCTTTGATTAAAATGAGTAAAGGATTATTTAAATAAAATAATAAGGATTTAAAATATCCAATTTTATTTAAGTAAAGGCTTTCCCATTTTAATTAAAACACCAAAACTTATTTATTTATTTAAATAAGTTTCCAAGTATTCTTTTCTTTTTCAAAATTAAACCTTCTGGTTTGGTTTTGAAAATAATTGGAATTCAAATGGAAATATTAAATAAATCAAACCCTAATAACTAAAGATCCATTTTATTTAATTATTAAATGGATCCTAAAAATAAATAAAAATAATATTTCATTTTGAGATTTGGATTATGTTGCCAAACAGAACCAAATTCAAATGAAAAGTTTGCTGTTTGAATTGATTGAGTGTTGTTTGAAATTGTGTGAATATTTGTTTGAAATTGAAAACAGAAAAAGAATTAGAAAAAGAAAAAGAGTTAGACAGAAAAAAAAATAAGAAACAGGAGCAGCCCATTAGGCCCAATTCCAGCCCAGCTCCCTCCCCCGAAAGAAACCTTTTCTCACTTAAAACTGCACCCACACAGAGACAGACAGCGTGGACCCACTTCCCCCTCTTCCTCTCTCGCTGACAACAGACCCCACCTTTCTCACCCACTCTCCCCGAACCGTTTTCTTACCGCTGACTGAACCCACGCAGCCGATGACAAGTGGACCCCCTCCTCTCTTCCTTTTCCCACTGACCAGAGGACCCCACCGACAACTGTTCATCGTCGTTTCCACCGCGACCAATTCTTCCTCCTCTCGTCGGCCGTTTTCTGCTTTGATTCCGCCGAATCAATTCGCGTAAACGCTGCGTTAATCCCTCGCCGCGACGACGCCTACTTAAACGCCTTCCTCTCCTCTGTCTTTTCCCTCAGACATCCCCTCCCCTCTGCCCCTAGGCTGCCTCCATTTCTCTCTGTACCACCGCAGCTCCGACCACCGTCTCCGAGCAATTCCGACGAGACCCCACTGCCCCTTGCCTCATTGACCACGCACCCCTACTCCACGCATCCAGACGCATCTGTCCGTGCTCTCCGTTCAGACGCGGGTACCCTGTAACCTCGTCTTCGACGACGACCACCGTCGCCACCGTCTGCCTTTTTCTCCGACGAGCTCCACAGGTAGCTTCCAGCCGCCCCTCTACGTTTCGATGATGCACCTAAGACCAGTGACTTCTTCCGCCTTCTAACGCTGCCGTTTCGTGACCTAGCTCGCACCGTAGCGTCGCCTCCGTCGTCGACAGTGAGCACCGCCGTCTGCAACCTCTCCGACGATCTCCCCTGGTAAAAGCTGACCACCCCGCGTCCTCTCGTTCATGCAAGTATCATCTCCGTGACCTCCCGTACCTAACCCTGCCCCCGTTTTGACCTAGGGCGATCTGCAGCTTCGTCCACGACGACAAGCCGAGAGCACCGCCGCCCGCAGCAACTCCGGCGAGCAATCGCAGACGAACTAGTGCGCCCCTTGCCCCGTCAATCGCACGTTGAGCATCACCGCGACCCCCTGAGCCTGGTGAGCATCCCCTCCTTCTCCCTCGCTTTCTGCATCGCCGGCACCGTCAACGACCGACGACTCCGCCGCCCGTCGCCGCTCCTTTTAGGTCAAACCAGCAGCGACCGTTAGATGCAGATCCATCGGCTATGATAGTTTCACTTAACGCCGAAGAGGTACGCTACCTAAGCCGCACGATCTAACTTAGATCCAACGCCCCGCAGCACTCGATCCGGCCGAACCGGTATCGACCAGTAAGAACACGCCGCGTGGCCAGTATTAGATCTGAATTAGAATTTGAAAACAGAAACTTTTGCAAACTTCAAACCTTTGTATCTTTTGATCCACACGTCCAAATTTTACAAATTTGATGTCGTTGGAATCAGCAAGACAAGCCCTAGCCAACCCTGCCCTTAGTTTAGCAAATAGTATCTGTTAACTTGTTTAACTTTGCAGATTCTTTTGTATGCTTGCTAACATTAGAAAAATCATTTAAAAATGATATTTAGGTTAAAACCTTTGCCAATTAGTTTGTTGTGACCTTGCTGACCATAGGAACCAACCCATAGTTTGGAAAGTGATTTTGGAAAAGAATAGAATGGATTAATTAGTTTAGTCCATTTCTAGCTAACTAAAACTATTTGTTTTGTTTATGAAAATGCTTTCATAAAGAAAACCTTGAGAAAATGTTTGGACCAAACCTACTGACCAAAAGCACCAAGTTTTGCAATAGCAACTCATTTGGTGAACCCTATAGACTAAAACCCTAGTAGACATATTTCTTCACCACATAAAATGACCAAATAGGTGCCTTGTTTTGAAATTGGTTTTTGAGGTGAGACCTTTTGCTAACAACTTTGCCACTTTGGTAAATGACCAATTTGGATCTTACAAAGTTTAGGAATCTAATAGAAACCCTTTTGCAAATGACTTTGCCATTTTGGTAAATGACCAATTTGGAACTTACAAAGTTTAGAAGCCTAGTGAGGACCATCTCTACATTAGAACCAACCTTTGCATGCCTATGCATGACTTTGCCACTTTACAAAAATGACCATTAGGTGTACCCAAACGTCTATGACCCACTAGGAACCACTTTTGCAAACAAAGCAAAGCTTGGCATGCTTGCATGCATTTCTTTGACTTTGTTATTTTATGTGTGTTGATTTGCTTGATTGGTAGATTAAGTTTGTGCCTTGCTTGATTGATTGTAGTGACTTGAAGAGTGTGAGTGTTGCAAGGACAAGGAGTGAACTTATACCCTCTACCAAAAAAGGCAAGTGATGCTTCATATCTTATGTCCCATTATTTTCACTATGCATTAGTGTTTTTGCTAAAGTAAATTCTTGCATGGTTTTTATTTTGCTAAGTATAGACCTTGCTATAGGAAATCTAATAGATGAATCCTTAGTAGGATTTTCCTAAGTTAAGAATCCTATTACTACCAAGCTTAGCCTAGCTAATAGAAAACTTGGGTGGGATATATATTCACACTATGAAAAATATTCTAAGTCTGAGGACTTGTGTTTTATTTTAACAAAACAATTAAGCTAATGAAACACCTGGGTGGAATGGAAGGAATGGTTTATGTTGAGTGGTTCACAAGGCCATGGACTTGGCTTGTGTATCTCACTTGTGGATGGCCACCCAGGAAACAAAGAGATTTGAGATGTCAAATGTTGAGAAACTTCAAGTGCAACCACTTGGCATTATGGGCTCTGCCATGATCTTAGGATCTTTGGAACTTAGTCTTTTGGACAGTGGGTGGTAGTGATTGATAGGTTGGAGCGTCCATTTGACTAAGGAAAGGCTATCAAGGATCATTCTTGGGAAACCAAGGCTTGTGGGGAAAGTGCACCACCTCTGCAGAGTGTAAAACCTAAGTACTTAGCCATGTCCCTGGTAAAGGACAATTTGAGCATCAAGACATGGAAACTTCAAGAATCTCATCATTCCAATTTCTAAATTAAAACTTGTGGGTGAACAAGGGTTGTGTGAAATCTTAAATCTTTGATTGGTAGATGCCTTGAGAGGATCTTCAATCATTGGTTGAGAATTTGTTTTTTTGCCAAGTAAATCTTGATCTCGATTGGTAGATGCCCTGAGTGGATCTTCATTCTTTGATTGATAGATGCCTTGGAATTTGTTTTTGCCAAACAAAACTTATTTTCAAAATGATAGGAAAAATCTATTTTGAGCAATGCAAAGCCTCAACTCCACTTAGCCAAATGCATATAGATGATAGACTCCACTATACTACCAAAGTATCACTTGCCAATACAATTCAAATGTATTGACCCTTGTGGCTGTAACTTATTATGTTGCAGGTTTGATTGTTTTAGTGAAGATTGATTGATTAGGATTACAAAGTCTACAACCAATATGTTCACTGTGGCACTTTGAAGATGAAGGACCCATGACTATAGTTATTCCGCTGCAATATAATGTAAATAGCCAATGAGCTATGTTTGATGTAATAAAATTATGTTATTCCTGGTTATAAAGTTGTATTATGACCTTTGTTTCTCGATATTACATCTGAACTGTGGATGCTAGCTATTGATCCAGGGACTAGCATTGTAAACACAGGGGACTCAATCTTATTTAAGGTTGGGAACGCTACATCATAACAATAATAATTGCTAAGAATCTCAGATGACCACATTGTTACGCACATGTATCATACACGAACGCTAAATCTCGGTGAAGGTTGGGTAACGATGTGTAAAAGCATCACTTCGTTAAGGGGTCATAAAACTCAGCACGAGCTCTTAGTATAAAAGAGTGTGACACTTTAAGATAGAACAGACAGAAGCTAATCAATGACTCTTAATCTGCTTATTGCAACACTTTGACATGGTCCTGAATATGACGAGGTACTGGAGTTTGTTTCTCCTGACATCCCGAAATGGTTTGTCATGATGGACCACAAGAGTATCTTGCTTCGGAAGACACCGATGCACATTTACTACTTGGCTACCAACTGGTACACAAAGGTCGGAAAATAACAAGGCAAAGGATGAACATACTCAGGACAGAATCCCGAGATGTGGATGCATAGATTAACAATCTTCCGAAAACCAATGCATAGAAGGGGTAAGGTGTGGCAGAGTCACGAGTATAGATGCGATACTCTCGAGGAGTACTCTTGTCGTGATCTATTTGGTTCCATTAAAGAACATCTGCCATAGCTAGTGGTAGGGGAAGTCCTTAGTTGTCACAATTCTATCGTGACAAAGACCACAAGCTTGAAGAATAGAATTGTAATACCAGCCATCCCGATGTAACGTGTTAACATTAGCAACAAGGGTCAAAGGAATGGATATTGGGTTAAAGGTCAGCTTCATGTACAAGATTTACAACACTAGAATCCAGCACAATCAGGGATCTTAGGTTCAAGTCCAAGGGTTAAAACCCAAAGAAAGGAATAGCTACTGCTTGAGTGACGTAGCATACACTACAAGTTAGTAACCACGAGGTAACTTCCAAGAGAAGAAACGATTTCTGAAGTACCCAGCAAATGAAAAGGAGGCACACGAGGCGAAAGGAAACCTCGAAGCCTAGAACAGAACACTATGGATCCACAATATAATATTGCGGGTCCATAAGTGCGGTGACCCAGCATACCACTGCATGATGTAGTACACTATAGTCATTGACATAACACCAATGAAACACCATTCACTAGTATTACATCCCTCAGAGTATTACAACAAAAACATAACAGGTCCAAGACATGACTATAGGTTACAACTCAACTCTTTACACAAGATCTAGAGAACACTCTAGGTTAAAGAGAGAGAAAGAAACTTCTTACAAAGAAGAATCAGGAATAAATAACTCATAGCTACCATACTTATAAAAATAGTAGCTGAACTACGAGGCTTGCATTGCTGTTATTGCAATACTCTACAGAAGTAGGTTCTGTGGTTAGAAATTCTATTCTTATCTAATTAGCAACTTCGTCTTCACTTGAGTTGATGTATATGTTGACTTTCTTGACTTCATTGAAGAGCGTTATCTTTTGATGATGATTCCTGGAGCATAAATTGATGTAGACGTCGTCTATACTGGCTTTAGAACCTAGCAAGGGTTAAGAAGATACTTTGAGTACGAGCGTACTCAACAATTCCACTAGAAAAGGAGTGTTTGATGCACTATAACTACAGCCACAGACCGTCGGTCGTAGGCAATGCAAGTTTTCGTAAACATTTCTTCAAAGGTTGCTTTTATTCTGAAAAGCTATGTCCGTTAGCCTTCACGGGTTTACCAGAACTTTCATGGAGTTCCTTTCCCGCCGCATTCACAGCTCCTTCCTAGAACAGGGAGTAACAAGTTACAGTTCTTACACTCTGTAGAGGTGCGTCACTTTACCCATGAGATACCTTAGGTTTTGTTGCACGGCCGGGAGTATGTCCCCGTTCAAACTTCCTTGGTTTGAGGCCCATCCTAAGATCCAAGCCAATCACTGCTTCTCCGTGACCCTGCATGTCTCCTTGGTGTACACCATGCCTACCTATTGAATTACGGCTATGGTTTGTACAGACCGTTCCGATGCCGGAACTATCGTGGGACGTTGAGGGCTCCCACCCATATGCTGCATATCCTCTACTAATTACCATAAATAATATGCACGCTACGAGTGATAACAGCCACGACCCGCACATCCAGCTCCATGCGAGAGGGAAAAGATACAGCTGACTTCTCCGTCCCATTCCAAATATCATGGTCAACCCGTAATATACGGGACAAGAATCACTGGCGACATTGGTTGTTAAGTAATAGGTAATATTTTCCTTTACCATCGAAACTCTTGGTAAATAACCTATAATCACATTATTATGAAAATAGTGTTTTCTGACCTTTTTCGAATGCAGGTGATGACAACACTGGATTTCTAAAATACTTTACAGAAAATAATCAAAGGACATGAGCAAGTGTGAACTTGCCTTTTGTGATTGCAATATTATGCACTCACGGTCTTCAAGACAATATAAAAGATCCAATATCTGAAATCAGCATCACTGGTCCGGTAAGGACTGATGTTTAAAGAAGCAAGATGCTATTATGCATAAGTAATGTAATGCAATTTTGTAAACTCGAATCTCGAGGCAACGTTGTTCTAGGGTTTGTGTATTGAAAGTTTTTCCTTGGAATGTGTTGCCCTTTTAGATTAAGTTTCACACATGTGCTTCTTATTAAGGCTTGTGAATGTGTGTGAAACAACATGTAAACATAATGGCATACAACAATAAGATATACTAATGAGATGTGCTACTCAAGGACTGCTTATATGTGAATTATCTTAGCTTCATGTTTTACCTTGCAAGTGATGATATTTATAAGGAACTGAAGTGTTAACAATCCTAGGTATATAAGTGAAGCTTAATGTAATGCGATTATTATTAATTGTCATTTGATGTTTGAAGTGGCAAAAAGAATAACATTTGAAGAAAATCTAACTCAACTAAGCAGAAGCATTTAAGCTGTTAAGTTAATCTTATAAAGTGTTCTTTCTAGTTATAATCTTTAAGTCAGAAAGAATTGCCTTTACTAGAGTAATGAAATTGGTAGTATTTGAGACTTATCTATCTTGGTTTTTAACTGGGTTGGTTATTAAGATGCTTTATAACTTAATTATAACAGACCAAAGTTAACTATAAAGCATATAATAAAGTCTTTAACATTATACTTAAAGCTTTGCAAACTAAAGGTAACTTTAAGGATGCAGATAGACTTAGGGTGTATTACTTATGATATTTGTATCTTGTTCACTTTATATTGTTTCCTTGGAGTTACTTAAGAATGGCATTACTTCTATTGGAGTAGTGATTTCTTTACATTATAATGGTATAAAGGGATTTACCTTCCTATAAAGATGTGGTTAAGGTTTATGAATAAGTAAACAATATTATTTATTACTTATGAACTCACTTATAGTGTTTTGATTTGTTTATAAACTTGTGCTTAAAGTAAAGAAATGGTGTTTATTTTATTATAATTAATCTTGGAGATTTTAGATTGGATAAGGATTCTTTTATAAAATAATCTGCACTTATGGTTGAAGGATAATTTAAATAAATATCATTTAAAATGTGTTGAACCATTTTGACTTCATATTATCAATATTGAAGACTGGTATTACTTATTAAGTCTAAATTGTCAATTTTAAGAAATTAAATAAATTTTATTTACCTTATATGAATTATTTATTAAGGAAATAAGTTTATATTTAAGTTATTAAATTTGTTCAATCTTTTATTTAACTCAAAAGTGGAATATCACATTTTTAACATGTAGGTATTATTTTTGTGATCATTTTGGTATATTACATTTATTTTTGTGATTTAAAAATAATAAGATATGATTTTAATAAGGTTCATTACTATATAAATACTTAATAATTAACAAATAACTAATTAAGGGAAAGATTAATGTATAACTATAATTTTAAAGTATAATTCTTATTTTTCTAAGATTTTTGGTATTTTATTTATATTTTTAACATTTACCAATATTAAAATATTAATTATCAAAATTTTATTAATTATAAAACCTTTATTAAATAATATTTATTTAAATATTCATCATAATAATATTTGATAATAGTTTTAAGTTGTAGATCTTATTTTTCTAAACATTTTCATATATTATATGTATTTTTCTGATTTATAAAACAGAAGTTATTAATTAAACAAGTTTTAATCCTTTATTACATTTCAGGAAATATTTATATTTGAATTAATATTGTTTTACCAATTACTAAACATACACAGAAATTTTTATACCTAGCCTAAACCTAACCAAGCCACTGACCAGTGGGCCACATGCCACATCATCCTTTAGGTTATTGAAAACATTTGTTACTGGCCTTATTTCTACCCGCAGCTAATGATAGATGGGGTCAATGCCACGTAAGATACCACACAAGGAAGGACCGGGTCAAAACAGCTGACCGTTTGACTCGGCATGAGGCTGACATCCCAGTGACGTCACCTCGCCGGTGACACAGGGACGGCGAACGACGGCAACCATCTGGCGGTTTCGAGGGAAGGTGATGGCTATAGTTCGAACGAGTGCAACCTGGGGAAACTAATAGAGGTGGCGCCGCTAGCGTATGGTCACTGGAACAGTGACCACGACAGCGACCGACAGCAGCGCAGGGCCGAGCCCTATGGAAGTGAAGCTATGATGAAGGATAGCGCAAAATAAGATGTCCTGGAGATGCGTTAGCTCACCCTGAGGCTTGTGTGGTGGTCGACGAGAGCCAGCGAGGTCGGAGGTGAGCGCTCAGTCAAGAATTCTGGCGAACTCTGAGGGAAGGGAACGATGAAATTCTCCCTCCATAGAGCTCCCCTTGATGTTTTACTTCACCTAGACGATCTACGGAGCACGGCGTTCCTCCCCATCCATACCGCAGGCTTCGGGAAGCACTTCCACGACGGCCAGCCGAAGCTCGCCGGCGATGGTGTCGGGTTGAAAAGGAAACTAGAGAGCGAGAGGGAGGATGATTTGAAGATGAGGATTGAATAGAAGCTCGAGGCGGTCTCAGGCGGCAGCTTTATACGTCTCGGCAGGCTTGGACACGTCGGCACGACGGCGATGACGGTCGAGGCCTGGCGGTGGTTGGGTGCTTGATTCGAGCATGAATCTTGATGGGACAGGTGGATACGAACTCCAGGCGAATAGGGCAAAGCTAAGGGGTAGTCCTCATGTCCGAGATGGTCCACAATGACGGTGGCGACGTGGCTCGCCGGCGGCGTGTCGGTCGGCCAAAGGAGGACGAAGACGTTGGTTCTCTCCCCTGTGGGACCCGCTCGCTAGAGAGAAAGAACGAAATGGTATGTGGGCTTGGGCCGAGGTGGGATGCTGATGGGCAACTGCAAACCAAGCGAACCGTTTCTCCTGCTACACGTGAGCCTCGGTTAGCAGGTATGGTAGTAGGCCATGGGCCAGATCTGTATTCTTCTATTTTTTTTCCTGGTTCTATTTCTGTTTTGTTTTTAGCTTTGAATATTACACATTTGATTGAAATTTCTTTATGGAACTTATTTTCTGAATAATTGTAGTAATATTGAAGTTATTAAGAATCAATTGGTGAACTTTTATTATATATTGTTTAGGGTTTCTTTATTTTATTTATATAGATCCCTTTTCTATTATTATTTGTGAGGGCCTTTAATATGAATTTAATTGGGCATAAATTCATAAACTTATTATAGAATGTATTACTACTAACTAATGAGATTTTATTCTTATTAATGCATAATATTAAGGCAACTTTTATGTTTAGTGATCCTTCATAAGTATTTGATACATAAGGTTCTAAGTATTAATAAGGTTTTAAATTATAAATGCTTACCCTAGGGTTTTAGGATTCTTAATACATTTATATTCTTTTGTTGATGTGAATAAAGATTAATGGATAAACACATTGTCTTTATGTTTGAGATTAGAATGATGTTATCTGGAATGTTTCATGAAAAGAACTTGATAAAAATAATTCCTAAGCACATATGGTTATGATAATTAGAAATGATAAAGATGTGCTTAATTGATTTGTTATAGGAAAATATTCCTATGAGGCATTGTGGAAACAAGATGATGGATCAACCATAAAAAGTGGATATTAGGTTTGGTCTTAGATTTAGGGTTTAGTGTTTATCAAGAATTCCTATCTTCCATACTTCATAATCATGGACTTCTAATTAAGGAATTCCTTTCCTAGATATACTACTTCTTTATATACATCATCATGTGTTAACATGATGAGCTTTACTTCACCAGAATATTCTTATCCATCTTTTATTCTTCTAAATCCACTTGTAAATCCATAAGCTTGACACTAAAGCTTTTCCTAACCTTCTCATATCCATACTTGGTTAAATCAACTACTCTTCTAATAATAATCTCCAACCCAACAAGTGGTCACTTCTAACTCCACTCATACCTTTCCTTAGTCATCCACCTTAATAATACTCCATTATCTTATACTAGGGTTCAATCATGTTCTATCCACCAATGTCACTTATACATGATATAAGCATTCAATCTTAATGACCTAAACATTATCATTATAGTCATTTGATCATTTATGGCTTAGGTTTCCAGTTGGCTAATCAAGTCTTTCATCAATACAACACTACAGTTGTATTATCTTCTTAGTATCTCTATTGGATTAAGGAATGTTATTCAAGGACTATGCTTCCTTAATCCAATAGGATTACTTCTTGGTATCTATCTTCAGGATTCATCCTTGTAATCCTCTTTGTTACCATATATATCTTTATTTAAAATAACTCTTCTATCCACTCAGGAGTGAGTTAACTCCATCAATTATCATAATGATTTCATTCTCTCCAAACTCTTCCATCCTATAGATGATATTCAATTCTAGCATTACTATTTACCCCTTCTTACTTATTTCTTTATAGGTATTAAATGAATGCTATAATAAGGAGAAGAGTTGATAGATCAAGAATTGATAGATGAAGAGTTGGTGAATCAATAGTTGATTATTCAACATTGATAAACAACAATAACTGAGATAGGGTTCCATAGGAATTGATATGGGAAGAAAAATATATGGTGAATGATCTTGAATTGGTTTCCCTCCTACTCCAAATAACTAAAGAGTTAGGGTTAGGTATTACCATGATACTCATGGTATAAATAAATGAGATTAAGATTTAGTGGTTACATTCCTATTACTTAATTAATATTTATAACTTGGTATTCATGGGTTGTGTAATGAATACTGGGATATGATTACTTAAGGATCAAATATAATCCATTAAGTAATGTATTAGGGTTTAACTTTTATTAGATTTTATCTACCCTTAGATCAAATCTCCCTTACCCAAAATAAGGTTTTGGCAAAGGTCATATTGAAACTTATCGCAGTCAACTTGATGATCTACTTCAATTCCATCAAGTTAAGAGAAGCTTCAATCACTTCGACAAGTTTTTATTTAAAAGCACGAAAATTATTCAGATTTTCTATGCATGAATGCAATGCACACATCTGTGTTCAGCTTATTTCTAGGCTCTAATGCTGGGATGTTACAGACTCTCCCCCTTAAAATAAACTTCGTTCTCGAAGTTCGCATTCTCATGTTCCATAGTAGGGAATTGTCTTGCAATGGTTATGATATGTCTCAACTCCATGTTAACCTCAATGGGAATAATTGTAATATCCCATATCCAGATCTTTTCCCTAAATCCTCATCATACTTGGCAATTTTTAACTGGGTGTCTCCAATACTCCAAAGTTCTCCTACTATTCTACTATAGGGATATGTCTTTATTATGAACTTCTTAAATAGGGGTGTTTTCCTTAGTTCATTTTTTTCCTAATTAGGTATCTGATCCAACTCCTTTTATTTAATCATCGAACTTTCTTACTATACGCTGTAAGATCTAGGAAGTCTCACTAAAATAGGTTTTAAATTTCTGTTAGCCAATAGTTATAGTCAAAAGACTAATCTTTTTTTACCATTGTATGAGTTGGACTGGCAATTCTTCCAAATGTTGGTTTTGAACACATTTAGTCCAAACCCATTGGAATTTCTTGTTCCTCTACACATGTCAAATTGGATGTGTTTTATTCCCCTATTAAAGGGGCACTTAAAAGTTGTTTCTTTTAGAATTAGTCTGTTAGGATTAATCTTTTATCACCTTCAAGCTTTTACCTTATTAAGCTTTAGATAATCATTTGTTATTCCTTAAGTATTTATTTAATTTTTATTTAATGTTTACTCTCCCCCTTAGGGTTTACTAATAGCCTTCAAACTATCTATTTAGTATTTATTAGCTTTATAATTATAATATTGGTCTCTATCCATCTTATACTCTACCGAGTTAAAGTTTGATGAAAGATTGTACGGTGTATCCACACAATTGTGGATCTCCGAAGTGAATCTTTCAGCATTATTTGTCTTACTTACTATTGGGACACTTTCGCTTTGATAGGTCAATTTTCGCGAAGAATCTCGAAAGATGATTGCTTAAAATTTTATACTCCTTTATGTCTTGCTTGGCTTGGACCAAATTTTATGCTCTTTATGCAACCATTAAGATGATCTGGTTAACTATGTCAACCATCACCGGCTGCGGACAAGATACCAACTGCGGATCAAATACCAGTTGCAGATCATCCTATGTTGTAGGTATTACCCTACGACTTCTGACATACTTCTAGCATTCTCCCTGAATTGTCAGAGCTTGAATACCACTTTGGTTCCAAAACTTCTTCTTTGTACTTATTCATGATACTACCATGAACTAGTACAATTACTCTATTAACTTCTTAGCAAGATTACCTACTTTGATTGAACTTTAACTTTATTACTTCTTGTTGCTCCATACATCTTCTACACTAAACTTCCTTCTTATATCTGGCTAAGAATAACCTGAGCTTTACCCATCCTCCAAATTGAGTTGATACTCCTTATACTTGGATTTACCCTTCATGTAGGTCTTCATCTTGGTCTTCGGAACTCGTCACTCCCTTACACGAATTCCCATTACTATCTAGGTTTATAACATCAAGTAGTAACTGGATGTTGCAACATGCATTTGCACATCAAGTCAAACTTCATGTACAGATCTATTCAAACAAGAAGATCCAAGAAGAAAAAATAAATCCAAATGTGGTACATATAACACACAATATTCTAAGCCCAGAATATAGTGGTTGAGTATAATATCTCTAGAATTCAGGCTTAGTTGTGTAGTATATGACACCTCCTCATATAGGTTTACATTGTGATACTTAGCACATAAGGTCAAACTAACCTTTGCCTCATAATTTACCCAATTGCTCGGTTGTAGTAGGATACTTTTTAAGCAAAGTGGCCTCAATTTGGTTTCGACTAACCTTGTGTCTCACTTTTAGAATGACTGACTGTAACTAACATTTCTTTATTAGTAAACTAACCTCACATGATTACTCCAAATGACTAATCAGATTCTATTTGCTAACTTAAACTAAAGAGTATTAGAAATTTTTAGCACTTATGAGTTCTATCATAGTTCTACCATGTTATTATCTTACTTCTACCTCAAGATAATTCACTAAGTACTTGTCATATTTACACTTACATCATGGTTTTGGAGCTAATCTCACCATGATCTTATTATGTTTTGCCTCTTTATCATGATTTAAGAGCTAATCTAACCATGATAACTTTACTTCTCACTACACTGTTATTAAGTCATAACATAATTGCACTTCATCATGTAGAATTCTCAAGTGAATTCCACATGATTACTACTCATTACATCCACATTTGTCCTAATGATATTCATCAGGTTGTCTTTGGTTATTAACTAACCATAAGATTCCACTGTCTTATATGAACTCTAGGTTTAGGCTACACCATTAAGACTACTTCAATTTATGTCTTGCACTTTTCTACAGTATCTTGGTGGTTTATGTCTCCCTCGCAGGATACTAAAGAGCACTATACTTGAGAAAATATAAAATAATTACTTCCTAAGAAAGAATGACTTAAACATCTGACTTATGTGTGACAAGGTTATCCTCAAGTGGATACTCATCACAAGTCATAAGAACATTTGGTTTAGATAAGATGGCTTCTATATTCACTATCCAACCTACAGATCTTCCTAAAAGGGTTTAATCCTAAGGTCAAAGCATATGCTCTGATACCAACTGCGGTGACCCAGCATACCACTACATGATGTAGTACACTATAGTCGTTGACATAACACCAATGAAACACCGTTCACTAGTAGTACATCCCTTAGAGGAGTACAATAGAAACATAGCAGGTCCAAGACATGACTATAGGTTACAACTCAACTCTTTACACAAGATCCAGAGAACACTCTAGGTTAAAGAGAGAGAAAGAAACTTCTTACAAAGAAGAATCAGGAATAAATAACTCATAGCTACCATACTTATAAAACTAGTAGCTGAACTACGAAGATTGCATTGCTGCTATTGCAATACTCTACAGAAGTAGGTTCTATGGTTAGAAATTCTATTCTTATCTAATCAGCAACTTCGTCTTCACTTGAGTTGATGTATATGTTGACTTTCTTGACTTCATTGAAGAGTGTTAGCTTTTGATGATGATTCCTGGAGCATAAATTGATGTAGACGTCGTATGTACTGGCTTTAGAACCTAGCAAGGGTTAAGAAGATACTTTGAGTACGAGCGTACTCAGCAAGTCCACTAGAAAAGGAGTGTTTGATGCACTATAACTACAACCACAGATCGTAGGTCATAGGCAATGCAAGTTTTCGTAAACATTTCTTCAAAGGTTGCTTTTATTCTGAAAAGCTATGTCCGTCAGCCTTCAGGGTTTACCAGAACTTTCATGGAGTTCCTTTCCCGCCGCGTTCGCAGCTCCTTCCCAGAACAGGTAGTAACAAGTTACAGTTCTTACACTCTGTAGAGGTGCGTCACTTTACCCATGAGAGAACTTAGGTTTTGTTGCACGGCTGGGAGTATGTCCCCGTTCAAACTTCCTTGGTTTGAGGGCCAACCTAAGATCCAAGCCAATCACTGTCTTCTCTGCGACCCCGCATGTCTCCTTGGTGTACACCATGCCCACCTATTGAATTACGGCAATGGTTTCTACAGACCGTTCAGATGCCGGAACTATCGTGGGATGTTGAGGGCTCCCACCCATATGCTGCATATCCTCTACGAATTACCATAAATAATATGATGCTACGAGTGATAACAGCCATGACCCGCACATCCAGCTCCGTGCGAGAGGGAAAAGATACAGCTGACTTCTCCCTCCCATTCCAAATCTCATGGTCAACGCGTAATATACGGCGCAAGAATCAATGGCGACATTGGTTGTTAAGTCCTACGTAATATGTTCCTTTACCACCGGAACTCTTATAGTAGGTTATTACCTCATGGTAAATAACCTATAATCACATTATTATGAAAATAGTGTTTTCTGACCTTTTTCAAATGCAGGTGATGACAACACTGGATTTGTAAAATACTTTACAGAAAATAATGAAAGGACATGAGCAAGTGTGAACTTGCCTTTTGTGATTGCAAGATTATGCACTCACGGTCTTCAAGATAATATAAAAGATCCAATATCTGAAATCAGCATCATTGGTCCGGTAAGGACTGATGTTTAAAGAATCAAGATGCTATTATGCATAAGTAATGTAATGCAATTTCGTAAACTCGAATCCCGAGGCAACGTTGTTCTAGGGTTTGGGTATTGAAAGTTTTTCCTTGGAATGTGTTGCCCTTTTAGATTAAGTTTCACACATGTGCTTCGATTAAGGATTGTGAATGTGTGTGAAACAACATGTAAACATAATGGCATACAACAATAAGATATACTAATGAGATGTGCTACTCAAGCACTGCTTATATGTGAATTATCTTAGCTTCAAGTTTTACCTTGCAAGTGATGATATTTATAAGGAACTGAAGTGTTAACAATCCTAGGTATATAAGTGAAGCTTAATGTAATGCGATTATTATTAATTGTCATTTGATGTTTGAAGTGGCAAGAAGAATAACATTTGAAGAAAATCTAACTCAACTAAGCAGAAGCATTTAAGCTGTTAAGTTAATCTTATAAAGTGTTCTTTCTAGTTATAATATTTAAGTCAGAAAGAATTGCCTTTACTGGAGTAATGAAATTGGTAGTATTTGAGACTTATCTATCTTGGTTTTTAACTGGGTTGGTTATTAAGATGTTTTATAACTTAATTATAACAGACCAAAGTTAACTATAAAGCATATAATAAAGTCTTTAACATTATACTTAAAGCTTTGCAAACTAAAGGTAACTTTAAGGATGCAGATAGACTTAGGGTGTATTACTTATGATATTTGTATCTTGTTCACTTTATATTGTTTCCTTGGAGTTACTTAAGAATGGCATTACTTCTATTGGAGTAGTGATTTCTTTACATTATAATGGTATAAAGGGATTTACCTTCCTATAAAGATGTGGTTAAGGTTTATGAATAAGTAAACAATATTATTTATTACTTATGAACTCACTTATAGTGTTTTGATTTGTTTATAAACTTGTGCTTAAAGTAAAGAAATGGTGTTTATTTTATTATAATTAATCTTGGAGATTTTAGATTGGATAAGGATTCTTTGATAAAATAATCTGCACTTATGGTTGAAGGATAATTTAAATAAATATCATTTAAAATGTGTTGAACCATTTTGACTTCATATTATCAATATTGAAGACTGGTATTACTTATTAAGTCTAAATTGGCAATTTTAAGAAATTAAACAAATTTTATTTACCTTATATGAATTATTTATTAAGGAAATAAGTTTATATTTAAGTTATTAAAGTTGTTCAATCTTTTATTTAACTCAAAAATGGAATATCACATTTTTAACATGTAGGTATTATTTTTGTGATCATTTTGGTATATTACATTTATTTTTGTGATTTAAAAACAATAAGATATGATTTTAATAAGGTTTATTACTATATAAATACTTAATAATTAACAAATATTTAATTATGGGAAAGATTAATGTATAATTATAATTTTAAAGTATAATTCTTATTTTTCTCAGATTTTTGGTATTTTATTTAGATTTTTAACATTTACCAATATTAAAATATTAATTATCAAAGTTTTATTAATTATAAAACCTTTATTAAATAATATTTATTTAAATATTCATCATAATAATATTTGATAATAGTTTTAAGTTATAGATTTTATTTTTCTAAACATTTTCATATATTATATGTATTTTTCTGATTTATAAAACAAAAGTTATTAATTAAACAGGTTTTAATTCCTTTATTACATTTCAGAAAATATTTATATTTGAAGTAATATTGTTTTACCAATTACTAAACATACACATAACTTTTTATAACTAGCTTAAACTTACCCAAGCCACTGACCAGTGGGCCGCATGCCACATCATCCTTTAGGTTAGTGAAAACATTTGTTATTGGCCTTATTTCTACCCGCAGCTAATGACAGATGGGGCCAATGCCACGTAAGATGCCACACGGGCAAGGACCGGGTCAAAATAGCTGACTGTTTGACTCGGTGTGGTGACGTCGATGGCGTCACCTCGCCGGTGACACAGGGACGGCGAACGACGACAACCATCTGGCGGTTTCGAGGGAAGGTGATGGCTATAGTTCGAACGAGTGCAACCTGGGGAAACTAATAGAGGTGGAGCCGCTAGCATATTGTCACTGGAACAGTGACCACGACAGCGACCGACGGCAGCGCAGGGCGGAGCCCTACGGAAGTGAAGCTACGATGAACGATGGCGCAAAATAAGGGGTCCTGGAGATGCGTTAGCTCACCCTGAGGCTTGTGCGGTGGTCGACGAGAGCCAGCGAGGTCGAAGGTGAGCGCTCGGTCAAGAATTCCGGCAAACTCCAAGGGAAGGGAACGATGAAATTCTCCCTCCACAAAGATCCCCTTGATGTTTTACTTCACCCAAACGATCTACGGAGCACGACGTTCCTCCCCATCCATACTACAGGCTTCGGGAAGCACTTCCTCGACGGCCAGCCGAAGCTCGCAGATGATGGTGTCGGGTTGAAAAGGAAACTAGAGAGCGAGAGGGAGGATGATTTGAAGATGAGGATTGAATAGAAGCTCGAGGCGGTCTCAGGCGGCAGCTTTATAAGGCTCGGCAGGCTTGGACACGTCGGCACGACGGCGATGACGGTCGAGGCCTGGCGGTGATTGGGTGTTTGATTCGAGCATGAATCTTGATGGGACAGGTGGATACGAACTCCAGGTGAATAGGGCGAAGCTAAGGGGTAGTCCTCGCGTCCGAGATGGTCCACCATGACGGCGGCGACGTGGCTCGCCGGCAGCGTGTCGGTCGGCCAGAGGAGGACAAAGACGATGTATCTCTCCCGCGTGGGACCCGCTCGCCAGAGAGAGAGAGCGAAACGGTATGTGGGCTCGGGCCGAGGTGGGCTGCTGATGGGCTGCTACAAACCAAGCGAATTGTTTCTGCTGCTACACGTGAGCGTCAGTTAGTAGGTATGGTACTGGGCCGTGGGCCAGATCTGTATACTTCTATTTTTTTTCCTGGTTCTATTTCTTTTCCAATTTCTGTTTTGTTTTTAGCTTTGAATATTACACATTTGATTGAAATTTTTTTATGGAACTTATTTTCTGAATAATTGTAGTAATATTGAAGTTATTAAGAATCAATTGGTGAACTTTTATTATATATTGTTTAGGGTTTCTTTATTTTATTTATATAGATCCCTTTTCTATTATTATTTGTGAGGGCCTTTAATATGAATTTAATTGGGCATAAATTCATAAACTTATTATAGAATGTATTACTACTAACTAATGAGATTTTATTCTTATTAATGCATAATATTAAGGCAACTTTTATGTTTAGTGATCCTTCATAAGTATTTGATACATAAGGTTCTAAGTATTAATAAGGTTTGAAATTATAAATGCTTACCCTAGGGTTTTAGGATTCTTAATACATTTATATTCTTTTGTTGATGTGAATAAAGATTAATGGCTAAACACATTGTCTTTATGTTTGAGATTAGAATGATGTTATCTGGAATGTTTCATGAAAAGGACTTGATAAAAATAATTCCTAAGCACATATGGTTATGATAATTAGAAATTATAAAGATGTGCTTAATTGATTTATTATAGGAAAATATTCCTATGAGGCATTGTGGAAACAAGATGATGGATCAACCATAAAAAGTGGATATTAGGTTTGGTCTTAGATTTAGGGTTTAGTGTTTATTAAGAATTCCTATCTTCCATACTTCATAATCCTGGACTTCTAATTAAGGAATTCCTTTCCTAGATATACTACTTCTTTATATACATCATCATGTGTTAACATGATGAGCTTTACTTCACTAGAATATTCTTATCCATCTTTTATTCTTCTAAATCCACTTGTAAATCCATAAGCTTAACACTAAAGCTTTTCCAAACCTTATCATATCCATACTTGGTTAAATCAACTACCCTTCTAATAATAATCTCCAACCCAACAAGTGGTTACTTCTAACTCCACTCATACCTTTCCTTAGTCATCCACCTTAATAATACTCCATTATCTTATACTAGGGTTCAATCATGTTCTATCCACCAATGTCACTTATACATGATATAAGCATTCAATCTTAATGACCTAAATATGATTATTATACTCCTTTGATCATTTATGGCTTAGGTTTGCAGTTGGCTAATCAAGTCTTTCATCAATACAACACTCCAGTTGTATTATCTTCTTAGTATCTCTAATGGATTAAGGAATGCTATTCATGGACTATGCTGCCTTAATCCAATAGGATTACTTCTTCTATCTATCTTCAGGATTCATCCTTGTAATCCCCTTTGTTACCATATATATCTTTATTTCAAATAACTCTTCTATCCACTCAGGAGTGAGTTAACTCCATCAATTATCATAATGATTTCATTCTCTCCAAACTCTTCCATCCTATAGATGATATTCAATTCTAGCATTACTATTTACCCCTTCTTACTTATTTCTTTATAGGTATTAAGTGAATGCTATAATAAGGACAAGAGTTGATAGATCAAGAATTGATAGATCAAGAGTTGGTGAATCAATAGTTGATTACTCAACATTGATAAACAACAATAATTGAGATAGGGTTCCATAGGAATTGATATGGGAAGAAAAATATATGGTGAATGATCTTGAATTGGTTTCCCTCCTACTCCAAATAACTAAAGAGTTATGGTTAGGTATTACCATGATACTCATGGTATAAATAAATGAGATTAAGATTTAGTGGTTACATTCGTATTACTTAATATATATTTATAACTTGGTATTCATGGGTTGTGTAATGAATACTGGGATATGATTACTTAAGGATCAAATATAATCCATTAAGTAATGTATTAGGGTTTAACTTTTATTACATTTGATCTACCCTTAGATCAAATCTCCCTTACCCAAAATAAGGTTTTAGCAAAGGTCATATTGAAACTTATCGCAGTCAACTTGATGATCTACTTCAATTCCATCAAGTTAAGAGAAGCTCGAGGCGGTCTCAGGCGGCAGCTTTATAAGGCTCGGCAGGCTTGGACACGTCGGCACGACGGCGATGACGGTCGAGGCCTGGCGGTGATTGGGTGTTTGATTCGAGCATGAATCTTGATGGGACAGGTGGATACGAACTCCAGGTGAATAGGGCGAAGCTAAGGGGTAGTCCTCGCGTCCGAGATGGTCCACAATGACGGCGGCGACGTGGCTCGCCGGCAGCGTGTCGGTCGGCCAGAGGAGGACAAAGACGATGTATCTCTCCCGCGTGGGACCCGCTCGCCAGAGAGAGAGAGCGAAACGGTATGTGGGCTCGGGCCGAGGTGGGCTGCTGATGGGCTGCTACAAACCAAGCGAATTGTTTCTGCTGCTACACGTGAGCGTCAGTTAGTAGGTATGGTACTGGGCCGTGGGCCAGATCTGTATTCTTCTATTTTTTTCCTGGTTCTATTTCTTTTCCAATTTCTGTTTTGTTTTTAGCTTTGAATATTACACATTTGATTGAAATTTTTTTATGGAACTTATTTTCTGAATAATTGTAGTAATATTGAAGTTATTAAGAATCAATTGGTGAACTTTTATTATATATTGTTTAGGGTTTCTTTATTTTATTTATATAGATCCCTTTTCTATTATTATTTGTGAGGGCCTTTAATATGAATTTAATTGGGCATAAATTCATAAACTTATTATAGAATGTATTACTACTAACTAATGAGATTTTATTCTTATTAATGCATAATATTAAGGCAACTTTTATGTTTAGTGATCCTTCATAAGTATTTGATACATAAGGTTCTAAGTATTAATAAGGTTTGAAATTATAAATGCTTACCCTAGGGTTTTAGGATTCTTAATACATTTATATTCTTTTGTTGATGTGAATAAAGATTAATGGCTAAACACATTGTCTTTATGTTTGAGATTAGAATGATGTTATCTGGAATGTTTCATGAAAAGGACTTGATAAAAATAATTCCTAAGCACATATGGTTATGATAATTAGAAATTATAAAGATGTGCTTAATTGATTTATTATAGGAAAATATTCCTATGAGGCATTGTGGAAACAAGATGATGGATCAACCATAAAAAGTGGATATTAGGTTTGGTCTTAGATTTAGGGTTTAGTGTTTATTAAGAATTCCTATCTTCCATACTTCATAATCCTGGACTTCTAATTAAGGAATTCCTTTCCTAGATATACTACTTCTTTATATACATCATCATGTGTTAACATGATGAGCTTTACTTCACTAGAATATTCTTATCCATCTTTTATTCTTCTAAATCCACTTGTAAATCCATAAGCTTAACACTAAAGCTTTTCCAAACCTTATCATATCCATACTTGGTTAAATCAACTACCCTTCTAATAATAATCTCCAACCCAACAAGTGGTTACTTCTAACTCCACTCATACCTTTCCTTAGTCATCCACCTTAATAATACTCCATTATCTTATACTAGGGTTCAATCATGTTCTATCCACCAATGTCACTTATACATGATATAAGCATTCAATCTTAATGACCTAAATATGATTATTATACTCCTTTGATCATTTATGGCTTAGGTTTGCAGTTGGCTAATCAAGTCTTTCATCAATACAACACTACAGTTGTATTATCTTCTTAGTATCTCTAATGGATTAAGGAATGCTATTCATGGACTATGCTGCCTTAATCCAATAGGATTACTTCTTCTATCTATCTTCAGGATTCATCCTTGTAATCCCCTTTGTTACCATATATATCTTTATTTCAAATAACTCTTCTATCCACTCAGGAGTGAGTTAACTCCATCAATTATCATAATGATTTCATTCTCTCCAAACTCTTCCATCCTATAGATGATATTCAATTCTAGCATTACTATTTACCCCTTCTTACTTATTTCTTTATAGGTATTAAGTGAATGCTATAATAAGGACAAGAGTTGATAGATCAAGAATTGATAGATCAAGAGTTGGTGAATCAATAGTTGATTACTCAACATTGATAAACAACAATAATTGAGATAGGGTTCCATAGGAATTGATATGGGAAGAAAAATATATGGTGAATGATCTTGAATTGGTTTCCCTCCTACTCCAAATAACTAAAGAGTTATGGTTAGGTATTACCATGATACTCATGGTATAAATAAATGAGATTAAGATTTAGTGGTTACATTCGTATTACTTAATATATATTTATAACTTGGTATTCATGGGTTGTGTAATGAATACTGGGATATGATTACTTAAGGATCAAATATAATCCATTAAGTAATGTATTAGGGTTTAACTTTTATTACATTTGATCTACCCTTAGATCAAATCTCCCTTACCCAAAATAAGGTTTTAGCAAAGGTCATATTGAAACTTATCACAGTCAACTTGATGATCTACTTCAATTCCATCAAGTTAAGAGAAGCTTCAATCACTTCGACAAGTTTTTATTTAAAAGCCCGAAAATTATTCAGATTTTCTATGCATGAATGCAATGCAAACATCTGTGTTCAGCTTATTTGTAAGCTCTAATGCTGGGATGTTACAATAAGGCAGAGATATTATGGTGGAAAGTAATCTCTCAGATGAAGTAGAGCAAGGGGCAACAAGGAATTCACAACACACACAACATTAGAGAACTCAACACTAGGTCAACTTGCTTAGAAAAGGCATGCCAAGAAGGCACCTAAGTTTTGAAAGACTAGAAGAGATATAAAAACTTTTCCAAGATCAATACCAGATAAGATAACCTAGAGTTAAAGCGAAACTGGATAAGGAGAAAAGAAGCATACTAGAGTTTTCGCAAATACTTTTCATCTTTGAAGTAATTTTCACAAACACTAGACTCAACATCGACCAATGGCAAGGTTTTCCTACGGTCGGTACTGCTCTGATACCAAGAACTGTGACACCCCCGGGATCGGGGCTAAACAAATCCCAGACCTCCGTCTGAAATAAGCTTAACCTTGAGCTCGAGAATATCTAGTGAAGAATCGGTAACACAACAGTGACCCTACGACACAAAATTTATTACAGCAAGCTCATAATTGAGTAGAGAACCAAATTATTACAAGCAGAGGTCACTGACCACAAACATCAAACAACGGAAGGCAAATTATGCTATTAAGTATAGCAAACTTAACAAATGGCCTAAGAGGCCTGAAGCATAACGATGACGTCCCAGCCCATAGATTCTAGGCTGCCGGCCGAGAACCCCAAGCTACTCGTCGATGTAGTACCAAACTAATCTTCAGGGAGCACTTACTCTGCCAAAAGTATCAAAAAAGCAAGGGTGAGTACAAGGTGTACTCCGCAAGACTTATGGCTGGTGGAGTTGTTTTGCATAGAGCCATCTTTTGTTTATAAAACAAGAGAGAGAAGAAACTCGTCTAATCAGACTATTTTAAAAGGATATAAGAGAGCGCCATCTCTGAAATATTGATCATCATCTTTTGATATCCACCAATCATCATCATCTACCTAGTAGGATCACCCCCTCGTACCCATGAGGAAGCATCCTTAAGCACACGTTGATCTGCCAAGTTTTTTTGATTAGGTTATATTTCTCTATGATCTTAGAATCTAGTCGCCAAGTCGTTCATAACCATGAACACAGATTTTCGAAAAGATTATTACCCTGCAGGGGTGTACAACTTTACCCACACATACTAACCTTCTCTTAATGCCACAACGATTAGCCCTCTTCCTTGGAAGGCCGGGAGAGGGTGGTTAGACACGACCTTTACCTTGCTTTCGCCGAGACCATGAGTCATGCAATAAGTATGGTTCCGTCATAACAGGTCAAATCCCGAAGCCGGTACTTAAAGATGTGAGGCGATGTTGGTTAACAAGGGCGCCATCTACCCCAAGCAACCCGGTCCACGCTTACCTACCTGTTATGAATGCACCAACTTCACCCGGCAAATCTTTCAAAAGATTTTATATGCATATGTCGAATGGAACGCCCGAACTATGTGACTCATGGAATCTACTAGGAAAGTTAGTCAGTCATGAGGTTGTCCAGGCCCCGTGTGGTTGCACGCTCGTCTTGGTTCCAAAGGCAAGAACTCAGGTCCTAGTGGTCGCGAGCATGGGACTAAAAAAAACCACATCCCACCGTGGCCTCCCATACAAACCTTAGCATGTTTAAACTCATATCACCTCTGATATCATCTCATCGCGTTCTCCAGTCGTACTAGATTCTCTGCATCTGATACATCATCTGGATGGACCAGACTCAATAGCTATGCAGGACTAAGAAGACACATATAAAAGCTCTAGCATTGCACACAAGGCAAACCTAGTTATGTGTGGAGCAGTGGATCAGGTAATATAAGCTCAAAGGGAGTATGCAGTAGATAGGATACTCTATCTACCGATAAAAACCACAGTAGAATCGTATGCATCATGGCAGAATTGAAATGCTTTCGAAATCGTAGGATTATATCATGGTGGGGCTATGCTTGCCTTTGCCAGTTGATAGCAGATAAGTAGATCTTCGAAAGCCTTCATCTTGACTTGATTATTGTTGGTCAAGTATTATTCGTCGATCTTCGATGGTCTTGTTCTCGGTCTTCGATCTCGATCTCGATATTGTATTCTATCGGGAAAAACGACACACCGGAAATAAAGGGGAAACAATTAACACATGGAATCAATGCAATGCTCAAACAAGAATGATGATATGACAAGTTAAATTGTATTGAACTGAAACCCTAAAGCATGCTCGACAATTTAATCGGGGTTCCGAGGGGTAGAAACCCTAATTCGGAGAAACTCCAGAGCATATGAGAGGGGTGCATTTGTTCTTCTAATTAAACTTGTCATTTAAGTTGTTGATCAATGCATGATTATATCTTAAATAGATAGATTTCATTTTTCTGAACATTTTGGTATATTATACATATTTTTCTGACTTATAAATAATAAGTTATTGATTTTACAAGATTATATCAATTTCTAAAATTATTTAAAACCTTTTATTGCATCATTATGACATCAGCTAGGGGTCAGGGTTATTTTTCACCTAAGTAGAAGCTAGCCCTAGTGCCTGACTACTGGGCCCAGGGCCACATCAGCAAGCCAAGCTGGCAAAGTGGGACCAGGGCTGGTTTGACTGGGCTGACCACGCGCTGACACCCGGGTGATGTCAGCGTGACGTCACCACAGCCAGGACCTCCCAGATCATGCTCGGAATCGACGTAGGAGGCGGTGCTGGGCTTTGGGAGTGCGCGCGTTCCACGCAGGAGTCCACGGCGAACCAAATAGTGGTAGTGCCGCCTCGTTTGGGTCACCGGAGCTTTGGCTCCGACGAGCTCGGACGGTGGCACGCACAGGTGCTCATGGCAGAGACGATAGAGAGGAGGAGGAAGGTATTGGAGAGCACTAGTATACTCAAGGGCTCACCAGGGTTGCGACTGTGCGGTCGGGAGGGCGTGGGGTGGCCGGAATCAACGGCAATGGTGACGGCCGGAGTCGGGGGAGGAGGTAGCGATTGGGGCATCTGGGGCCACCTCGGCTTGCTCCGCTTGGTAGGAAGAACGATTCCACCATGGCGGTCTCAACGATGGCCACGGCTCGGTCTAGGGCGGTCGGGAACGGCAACGCCGGTGAGCAACTATGGGGCTAGGTTTGGGCCACAGGTGGGGAATGAGGGAGAGAGCTCCAGCGGGAAAGGGAGAGGATAAGGAAGAGGCAAGGCACCGCAGGGGTCTTATCCACGTCTCCATGGCGGCAACACGCATCGCGGCGTGGCGGCGAGGCGACATCGGCCTTGAGACAGCTGCTTCGCTCGTCCTTCGTTCGAGGAGGAAGAAAGGTGAGGGACGTCGAAGGGGTACTGGGCCGAGTGGGCCGGACTGGGCCGCTGGCTGCTGCACACGCGGGAGAGAGGGAAGGGAGGGGGAAGATGGGCTGCGGCCCACTGGCTGCTCTCTGGTTATTTTTATTCAGAAATAGTTTTCCTTTTCTGAAATCTATTTCTCTTTTGTAAATTTCATTTTGAATTCTGTTTTGAATATTTTCAAAATACCAGAAGCTTCCATAAAATATACAAACTATTGTGGGGCCCTCATAACCAATTGGGCTCCACATACTTTGGTACTTTTTGGATATTTCAAAACCATTTTGAAGGAATTTCAAAGAGAGGGGAGATATTAGGGTTTTAGGGTTTGCTTTAGTTTCTTGTTGCATGCATTCTTTTTATATGATGCTTATGAATGCACAATCAACCCTAAATATTGATTTACTAAAAACTGGGGTGTTACACTGAGCAACAACACCAGCAGTTCTGGCAACAGCGGGGCGGCCTCCCGAAGCCTTAGTTTGCACAAAAGAAGCATGGATTGGTTCAGTAGCAGGCTGAGCAACAACACCATCAGATTCCACAACAGCGGGGCGGCCTCCCAAAGCCTTAGTTTGCACAACAACAGCAGTTCTATCAACAGAAGCACGACATGCATCCATAACAGGGTCTTGCACCATGGCAAAACGGGCACTCCTTCGAGGAGGTTGCGCTGCAGAAGCATGACGCAGACGAGGAACCACATTTTCCTTAACAACAGCGGGGCTTCTAGTCAGACCACCCTGAGCTTGAATAATAAGACCACTAGGAGTGGAAGCAGCTTCCACATCCACTATTCTACATTCCAAGAGAAACATTCGAATGTGAGGAAACCGGTTTCAGCAACCCAGACATCTTACTGTCACGCTTTATAGTAACCTTTCTGCGTTGTTCATCCATGAATCTGAACCGTGCAGTATGCATCGGCCCCATTTCAATATGTTTACGCAGAGCAGCAACCATACCAGGGATAGTGCAAATCTGCGCCGGTGCTTCTTTAATCGCGACATAAGTGCCATAATTCCACTTGGCCTTCACATTTGGTATCCGCGGTTGGTATCCATTGACGCGTACCAAAACCACGTAAGGGGCCTCTGGGGGCCCTAGTTGATAGAAATTTGGGGAAAAATAAGAACTTGTCTATCAGCGTTTGACCAGCAAACAATTCTAGGTTCGATCTATCTCTTTCAGGTCAATAGACCAATTGCAGTTATAGTTAGTGCGAAAAGCAAAGAGAAGAGTAGCTCACCCGCATGTATCCAACACTTCTTTCAGGGTACGATGATCTGCCATCCTCTGTGCTGATCAGCTCGTCCGTCGGTGGAGGAGGGATAAATCCTTGGAACGGTGGGCACAACAAGCGGCATTAGAGCTCGGGATCGGCGAGAGGGCGCAGCAACTTGGCGCCAGAAGGCAAATGTCCCAAGGGATCGTTCTAGGTGGAGGGTTGATTTTGCTGCCGGCGGCGCTAGGGTTCATGCGAAGGAGTGAGTGAATTTGTGAATTTTGTCAATGCTGCGTGGGGTCTAGTTCCTCGTTTTGCCTACGTGGTTGCCGACTTGGCGCTCACGTAACGGATAAAGTAGTGACATGGAGGTCCCGAACGTCTCTTTCATGGGGCAGTTGACGGAAAGTTTGTATTTGGTAGGGGCAGGATGAATTCGGCTCGAAATGGGCCTTCTGAGTCATTGGCAACCCAAGTTTGCGAAACCCAGCGATTACACGGAACTTGAACCCCGCGTTCCACTCGCATGGGAAGTTAGACCCCGTGATTTGAAATCCCCTGAAGTGAAGCAGGATGCTGACGGTATCACTCTGGGCAATCAGCGTATGCAACGAAGCTGGTTGAGAAGATCGTGCTGTCGGGTTGCAATCCAGTGCACATCCCGATGGAGCCACGGCTAAAATTGAGGAAGGAGAGCTCGATCCCACCTGTTGACATCACCCTCTATCGGATCATAGTTGGGATCTTGCACTAACTCCTGCACAGGTGGCCGGACATCACGTTCGTCATCGACTTTGTCAGCAAATTCATGGAGGCTCCATCGATGGAGCACTGGGCGGCGGTGAAGCACCTCATCAAGTACATTGTAGGCACTCTAAACATGGGGTGCAGATACGAGCGGAATACGGGCAAGACATGGCTGATCAGCTACAGTGTTCTTATTGTGCTGGTGATGTCGACGACAGGAAAAGCACCTCCAACATGGTGTTTCTATTTGTGGGAGCGCAGTTTGCTGGCAATCCCAGAAGCATAAAGTGATTGCGCTCTCCTCATGCAAAGCAGAGTACATCTTCGCTACCACGATGTCCTTCTAGGGCATTTGGCTTCGGCGCATGATCGGTGATCTGCTCGGAGGCAATGAGGACAATGTCAAGCTCTTCTTCAATAACCAGTTTGCGATTCAGCTTGGCAAGAACCCTGTCTTTCATGAAAGGAGAAAGTTGTAACACCCCAGTTTTACTTAATCAATATTAGGGTTAGTTTTGTGCATCATGAGCATCATCATTTAAATTGTGCATTGGAGAAAACAAATCAAAACTCTAAACCCTAGTTTTCTCCCCCTCTCTTTGAAACACATTCAAGTGGTTTGAATTTTGAGAACCCCCAAAATTATTGGAGCCCAAATGGATTAAAAAGGGTTCATAAATATTTTATATACTTTATAAAAGCCTCTTGTATTTTAAAATAACTCAAAACAGATTTGTATATGGAAATACAAAAACAAAAGTGAAATCAGAAATAGAAAAATGATTTCTAAAAAAATAGCAGCCAGGAAGCCAGCCAGGCCGGCCCAGTTTCTTTTCCTCTCTCCCTGTTGCCCGCGCAGCCGCAGCAGGCCCATCCCCGGCCCAAGCGCAGCCCATGCTCGGATACCCCTTCGCTGATGTCTTCTTCCTCCTGGCAAGCTGCTCGTTATCTCGCGCACGGCCGCCCGATGCTCGCCGCCGCGATTCCCGCCACCGCTGTAGTCGCCTCGCGATGATAAGGATGCCATGAGATCCACCGTGATCCACTCGCTCTCCCCATACCCGTCTATCTCCCTCTCGTGCTCTCTGCAGTTTTTCCCCAAACCCACTGGAACCCTAGCTTGCAACACTAGCGAACCCCGTCGTCCCTGACCTCCCCTCGCTCCGTTGTGACTCCCTGAAGAAGCTCCTCGTCGCCCTTGTCATCCTCGTGAATCCACGCAAGCGGGGAAGCCACCACCTCGTCGGAATCGAGCTCATACCCGCCGTCGGCCGCCGCAGTCGACGCTTCAATTCGTCGCCACCCGTCCTCCCCGAGCCTTCCCGACCCCTCCATCGCGCTCATGGTGAGACGTTGGTCACGCCGGACCCTTCCTCTACTCCCCTTGCTTCCTGATTTGTCCTCTCGCCGTGCACCACCGAGCGCCGCCGCAGATGTTCGTCGGGAACACTGTTCCGGCGACCATTCGAGGGCGGCGCTGCCTCTAGCTCGCTCGTCTCGATGCCCCGGATCAAACGCACGCACACACACATTCCCGCTCGCCTCCTGTGCTGTTCCCCGCCGTCGTCTGGCCCGTTGGCCGGCGAGCCGACGTGGCGCCCGTGTGCAGTCCACGTGGTTCCTGCGTGGCCCTCGTCCCACCAGTCAGCCTCTCGGGCTACGCTCTGCCCCGGTAACAAATGCCCCTGAGCCCATTTTGCGTGTGTGGCTGCTGAGGTGGCTACGGGCCCATCTGTCAGTCACTATGGCTAGCCCAGCCCTCGGTGTAAAAAGGTTTTCAGTTTTATTTAAATTAAGAAAAGGGTTTAATAATTTTAGAAATTGTTTTGAATATTGTAAATTCAATAACTTTTAATCTATAATTCAGAAAAATACAAATAATATATCAAAATGTTCAGAAAAATGAGAACTATCTAATTAACCTATAATGATGCATTGTTCAACAACTTAAATGACAAGTTTAATTATAATAACTTAGTAACCCCTCTCATATACATCTGGAGTTTCCCCGAGTTAGGGTTTTCATGAAGGGTTTCGCAGCATAGTAAATCAAAAAATTTCTACGGATACGAACAGAGGGAAGCCAAGATCTAATCTAGGAGATGCAAACAACGAGAGAGATTGGATTAGATCTTCATACCCTTGAAGATTCAAGCAATGAGCGTTCGTCGGAACGTGGGTGATGTAGTCGTACTCGCTTCTCCTCCTCGCGATCCGATCCAATCTAGCACCACAAGTGGCGGTGCCTCCGTGAGATGCACACGTGCGGCACCTCGACGTCTCCTCCTTCCTTGGTCCAGCATGTATGGTGGAGAGACGGATTGGATCTACAACACGACGGCGTGGTGTATATGGTGGAGAATTTCTGCAGCAGGGCTTCGCCTACACGCAGTCGGGAGGGAGAGAGGAAGGGCAGCAGGGCGGCTAGGGTTGGAGGGGAAGGTGTGGGGGGTTGGTGTGCCCCACCCCTCTTTACATAGAGGGGGGGCGCAGCCCTAGCCCCTCCCCCAAGCCCAAACCGGCGGCCCCAAAGGATAAGGAGTGGGGGGCAAGGAAACCCCCCCTTCTAGAAGGTCTATCTCGAGTTTAAACCTCTCTTGGCCGGCTGGGCCCTATGGGGCCTTGTGCCCCTGGCCCAATGCGGCCAGGGCACTCCCTCATAGGCCCATGCCCCCTCCCAGAAGGTGGGGCCATGTTGGTCCCCTTCCGGAAGGTTCTAGAAGCTTCCGGTACAATACCGATTAACCCGAAACAATTCCGAACTCCAAAAACTGCACTGCCTTATATGAATCTTATTCTCCGGACCATTCCGGAACCTCTCGTGATATCCCGGATCCCATCCGAGACTCCGAAAAAAAACTCATAAACCAATTATCCAATCTATCCTAGCGTCGAGACACGTTAAGTGTGTGACACTGCGGGTTCGAGAATATGCAGACATGATCTTCTATCAATAATCAACAGCGGGGTCTGGAAACCCATATTGACTCCCACACATTCATTGATGATCATATCGGATGAACCACGATGCCAGGATTCATTCAATCCCATATATATATTCCCTTCGTCTCGCGATATTTTACTTGCCCGAGATTTGATCGTCGGTATCGTCATACCTAGTTCAATCTCGTTCACAGCAAGTACTTTACTCGTTCCGTAATCCGATATCACTTTGTGATTAACTCCTTAACCACATGCTTGCAAGCGGTGTTGATATCGATTACCGAGTGGGCCCGAAGTATATCTCTCCGACTTGGGAGGGACAAATCCCATCTCGATACATACAACCCAACAGGTACTTTCCGATCACCTGAGAGACACCTTTATGATCACCCTCTCATAGGATGACGTTTGATGACCTCAAAGCTTTCTTCCAATACCACGGAGTTGCATTATCTCATGGTCTAAGGAATACAATATTTGACATAAGAAAAGCTTCGCAAAGACGAACACGATGACACGATCTAATTGCTTCGCTTAGTTTGGGTCTGTCCATCATATCATTCTCCCAATGATATGATCTCATTATTAATCGACAACTCATGTCTATGGCTAGGAAACCTTAGCCATCATTAATCAATGAGCTAGTCCATAGAGGCATACTAGGGACACGGTGTTGTTCACAAACCACACAAGTATTAAAGTTTGCGCTTAATACAATTCTAGCATGGAATATAAACATTATCATGAACAAGAATTATAATAATAACATCTTTATTATTGCCTCTAGGGCATAATTCCAACATTTCAACCCTCTGAACCCTGTTTAATTTGTCGAGCATGCTTTAGGGTTACATTTCAATACAATTCAACTTGACATATCATCATTCTTGTTTGATCATTGCATTGATGCCATGTGTTGATTGTTTCCCCTTTCTTTCCGGTGTTTGATTCCCTCTGGTAGAATACGATATCGAGATCGAGATCGAAACCCGAGGACAACACCATTGAAGATTGAAGATCGACGAACAATACCTGACCAGTTGTAATCAAGTCAAGTACATGATGATCGAAGCCCTGCTTTTTGGTTACCAACTGGCAAAGGCAAGCATAGCTGAAATGGACCGTATGGGCACCTAGAGGGGGGTGAATAGGTGCTAACCAATTTTTAATACTTTTTCAATTTTAGGCTTGACACAAAGTAAATTCTCTAGATATGCAACTATGAGAATTTCCCTATATGCAACCCTAACTACTAAGCACGTAAAGAGAGGAGAGAAGGAACCGTAGTGGAGCACGCGGATACACATGGATTTGTTTTACCGCAGTTCCTTCCTTGTTAAGGGAAATACATCTGTGTTGGAGGGGTGGGCGGTTGTAAGACCACCACGCCACAATAGGCCTCACCCTATTCTCCGATGGATCTCGCCACGAGAGGCCTGATCCACCTTCTCTACTATTGGATCCCTTCGAGGCGGGAACCGGTGCCTTTTACAACGCTACCAGGGCACACACCCACAACTGAATTGGGGGCTCCCGAGATGACAAAAAGTAGATCGGTGATTCTCCAAATGAATGGAGAGGAGATGAAGCGCTTGATTGCTGATGATGAAGATCGAGTTCTCCTCCTTCGATTCCCCAAGGGACGGGGGCCTTTGGGTGGATCTAGGTAGAGCTCTCTTGGATGAAGGTTGCAGATCAGATCTTGTCTTTTTCGAATGAATCAAGAGGTCTGGCAGGAGGGGAAAGGCTGGCTTAAATACCCCCTCCCCAGATCTAGCTGTTGAGCAACTTTGGGGGCGGATTATCCGCCCCCCACTAGAGGCGGATTATCCGCCCTGGGAAAACTCCACCCCAAGGGCGGATTTTCCAGGAGAAACTCCGCCCCTCTCTAGGGATGGCGCATGCGTGACTTGGTGAAGATCTTGGGGGGCGGATAATCTGTCCCCCTCCTAGGGCGGATTATCCGGCCTACCAGAAAGTTCAGCGAACACTCCGCCCCCTCTCTGGGGCTTGCGGCTTTCCGATGAGTAAGGGGGCGGACTATCCGGGCCCCCTGAGGGGCGGATTATCCGGCGAGGCCGGAAAATCCAGCCAAAACTCCGCCCCCCCTTCTGGGGCTTGCGCCTTCTTGGGAAGAGGGAGGGACGGATAATCCTCCCCTGGTGCTCACCTTGAAAGTTAGTGTAGAAGTAATCGAAAGCAATGATCTCTTCTTTAACCTTAAGACTAGTAGGATCATCCATGTCAATCATAGCCTTAGGAAAAGAAGAGTTAGGAGTCGTTACCTCGGAGCTTCTTGCCATGAGACAAGTAGCATTCTTGTTGATGATGTTTTCATTCGGAGAGTCGAAGAGAGATGTTGATGTCGATGTGGTGGCTATAGCAGCAACCTCTTGAGAGCTATTGTCCCTGTCCTCATCTTCACTTCCCGATGAATATTCATCTTGAGCCACTAGGACAATCTTTGGTTGCTTCTTGAAGGGAGCATTCTTCTTTACAAACTGTTTCTTGCGTGGAGCCTTTGACTTGTCCTTGAAAATGAGTCTTCCTCCATTATCTTCCCTATTTTGATATGGACACTCAGCTACAAAGTGCAGCCGGTCACCACAGTTGAAACATGTTCTCAGCTTGGGACCATTTTCTTTTCTTCCATAGGCTCCACTCTTGCGTTCTAGTTAAGCTTTAGCCTTGGCTGGATCTTTCCAAAAGTTTCTAGCATAAAGAGCCAAGTATTGTCCGTGGATCCTTTTTATATCCTCGGGACAGTCCAGACCTTCTATGGCATATTCATCATGATCAATCACACTAGTCTTCAAGGCCATGTTGACCCCCTTTTGCATCCCCATAGCTCGAGCACGAGCATCTTCGGCATTCTTGGCAGCCACTTTGAAAGCGGCCATTTCTTGCATTACCTCATTGGATGTCATGAGGTGATAGTTATGCCTACCTTGGAGACTTTTCAAATCTGTGGGCTCAAATGGCATAAGAGCACTGACATACTTGCGCTTGATCCATGCATCATCAACATGAGTTGCACCGTGGTTTCTGAAAGTTGTGGCTATTGCCTTGAGCCTCCTATACATGTCCTCGTGGTCTTCTCCATCCAACATATAGAATCCTTCAGCTTCATTGCTCAAAGCATCATATCTATTCCTTCTCATACTTTCATTTCCGACGAAGAGATCGGTGAGGGCATCCCAAGCTTCCTTAGGTGTGCTAAGATGCTGAATGTGTGGCATGTCTTTGTCACCCACACCAAGTTGTATCATGTGTAGAGCTGTAGCGTTGAGTTGGCTATCGACAACTTCTCTTCTTGTGAGATTGTTGGGGTTGCCAACATGAAGACCATTTTCTATGATTTTCCACAACTCAATGGAGGAACTGCACACATGAGACTTCATAAAAAATTGTCATTGAGTAAAAGTAGATGCAGAAAGTTTGGGTGGATCACCCCTATTATGTATATGTGGGTGAGGGATAGGTGGATCAGGAGAATACACATGAGAAACCTCATTGTATCCATCCTTACCACTATCCTTTTTCGAGGAGGAGCTCTTGCTAGTGTCATCACCAACCACTTCGTTCTCCTTGGAATCGGTTTTACCTGTTTCCTTGGATTGCGGAGTGGTAGCCTCAGAGTTAGATGGAGGTGATGTTGTGGATGTGGAGAGACGCATTATCAATTGACGCATCTCTTCCATCTTAGCCTCCATTGAACTCACCAAGGTTGTTTCCAACGTCTTGAGATCGTTCATGGTGACTACATCCGGAGCATCACTCCCATCTACCTTGGAACCCATACTTCTCTTAGGCGGTTAAGACCGAAATAAGAGTCGGGGCTCTGATACCAATTGAAATGGATCGTATGGGCACCTAGAGGGGGGTGAATAGGTGCTAACCAATTTTTAATACTTTTTCAATTTTAGGCTTGACACAAAGTAAATTCTCTAGATATGCAACTACGAGAATTTCCCCATATGCAACCCTAACTACTAAGCACGTAAAGAGAGGAGCGAAGGAACCGTAGTGGAGCACGCGGAGACACAGGGATTTGTTTTACCGCAGTTCCTTCCTTGTTAAGGGAAGTACATCTACGTTGGAGGGGTGGGCGGTTCTAAGACCACCATGCCACAATAGGCCTCACCCTATTCTCTGATGGATCTCGACACGAGAGGCCTGATCCACCTTCTCCACTATTGGATCCCTTCGAGGCGGGAACCGGTGCCTTTTACAACGCTACCGGGGCACACACCCACAACTGAATTGGGGGCTCCCGAGATGACAACAAGTAGATCGGTGATTCTCCAAATGAATGGAGAGGAGATGAAGTGCTTGATTGCTGATGATGAAGATCGATTTTTCCTCCTTCGATTCCCCAAGGGACAGGGGCCTTTGGGTGGATCTAGGTGGAGCTCTCTTGGATGAAGGTTACAGATCAGATCTTGTCTTTTTTGAATGAATCAAGAGGTCTAGCAGGAGGGGGAAGGCTGGCTTAAGTACCCCCTCCCCAGATCTGGCCGTTGAGCAACTTTGGGGGCGGATTATCCGCCCCCCCCCACTAGGGGTAATCCGCCCCCCACTAGGGGCGGATTATCCGCCCCCCTAGGAAAACTCCGCCCCAAGGGCGGATTTTCCGGGAGAAACTCCGCCCCCTCTCTGGGGCTGGCGCCTGATTGACTTGGTGAGGATCTTGGGGGGTGGATAATCCGGCCCCCTCCTGGGGTGGATTATCCGGCCTAGCCAGAAAGTCCGGCCAACACTCCGCCCCCTCTCTAGGGCTTGCGCCTTTGCAGTGAGCAAGGGGGCGGACTATCCGCCCCCCCTGAGGGGCGGATTATCCGGCGAGGTCGGAAAATCCGGCAAAAACTCCGTCCCCCTTTTGGGGCTTGCGCCTGCTTGGGAAGAGGGAGGGCGGATTATCTGCCCCTGGTGGGGGCGGATTATCCGCCCCCAAAGGCAGATACTTTTCCTTTTTTCCTAGAGAGAGCTGCAACACTTCAATACACATTAAATAATCCTTGATATTGTTATCTAACATACAAAACACTAGGGATTAAGAAATGTTCTTTCAATAGCCCCACCAAGATATACTCTTATGATTACGAAAGCATTTCTATTCTTGCCATGATGCATACGATTCTACTGTGGTCTTTTATCGATAGATAGAGTATCCTATCTATTGCATTACTCCCTTTGAGCTTATATTACCTGATCCACTGCTCCTAGCATAACTAGGTTTGGCTTGTGTGCAATGGTAGAGCTTTTATCTGTGTCTTGCTTAGCCATGCTTAGCTGTTGAGTCTGGTTCATCCAGATGATGTATCGAATCTGAGAGAATCTAGTATGACAGGAGAACATGATAAGATGAGATCAGTGATATGAGATTAAACATGCTAAGCCTTGTATGGGAGGCCACGGTGGGATGTGGTTTTTCTAGTCCCATGCTCGCCACCCTTAGGACCCTGGGTTCTTGCCTCTTGAACCAAGATGAGCGTACAACCACACGGGGTAAATGGGGACCCCATGATTGACTAACTTGCCTAGTAGATTCCATGAGTCACATAGTTCGGGCATTCCATTCGACATATGCATAGAAAATCTTTTGAAAGATTTGCCGGGTGAAGTTGGTGCATTCATAAAAGGTAGGTAAGCATGGACCGGGTTGCTTGGGGTCGTTGGAGCCCCTGTTAACCAACCTCGCCTCACATCTTTAAGTACCGGCTTCGGAATTTGACTCGTTACAGCGGAACCATACTTATTGCGTGACTCATGGTCTCGGCGAAAGCAAGGTAAAGGTCGTGTCCAACCACACCCTCTGCCAGCACACCAAGGAAGTGTGTCAAGTGGCACTAAGAGTCGGTTGGTACGTGTGGTTAAAGTTGTACACCTGTGCAGGGTAATAATCTTTCGAAAAGCCGTGTCCACGGTTATGGACGACTTGGGAACGGATGGGAGATCATAGAGAACATGAACCTAATCGTAAAACTTGGCAACTAATGTTTGTTAAGGATGCTTCCTCATGGGTACGAGGGGGTGATCCTAGTTCATATGATGATGATTCGGTGGATATCAAAAGATGATGATCAATACTTTGGAGATGTCACTCTCTTATCCCCTTTTAAAATACTCTGAATAGACGAGCTTCCTCCCTCTCTTGTTTTATAAACAAAAGTGGCTTTATGCAAAACAACTCCACCAGTCATAAGTCTTGCAGATTACACCCTGTACTCACCCTTGCTTTGTTGATACTTTTGTAGAAGAGTAAGTGTTCCCGAAAGATTAGTTTGGTACTACATTGACATCGACGAGTAGCTTGGGGTTCCCGGCCGGCAGCCTGGAATCTATGGGCTGGGACGTCATCGTTATGCTTCAGACCTCTTAGGCCACTGGTTAAGTTTGCTATACTTAATAGCATAATTTGCCTTCCGTTGTTTGATGTTTGTGGTCAGTGACCTCTGCTTGTAATATTTTGATTCTCTGCTCAGTTATGAGCTTGCTGTAATAATTTTTGTGTCGTAGGGTCACTGTTGTGTTACCGAATCTTCACTGCATGTTCTCGAGCTCAAGGTTAAGCTTATATCAGACGGAGGTCTGGGATTTGTTTAGCCCTGATCCTGGGGGTGTCACACAAGCACATCGAGACCAGGTACCATTTCATCTGCGAGTGCATCAGGATGGAAAGATCGCCGTCGAATATGTCCACACCAGCGAGGAGCAGCTCACAGATATTATGACCAAGGCACTGCCTCGGGACAAGTTTGAGGAGCTGCGCATGAAGAAGGGGATCGTCGACCTTAGCAGCTGATTAAGGGGGAGTTTTTTGGTTAACAGCTGCCTTTGCTGAAGCTTCTGAAAAAATAAACTGTTAGGGCTTACACTGTCATACGACAGTTAGTGTTTTTTTTTGATTCAGAAATAAGTTGAGCTGCGACTTAGTCATTCTTTGGATTCTTTAGTAGCTAGATTAGCTCGACGCCAGGATCTATATCATGGGGTGGCACGATGTAACGATCATGGCGTCAGTTTAGGCAGGTCATGCAAGAGACGTTGGGGATGGCAGCGTTGCTCCCCTGCTGTTTTTTCGGTTTTCCGTTAGCTTTGAAACAACCAGATAAATGGAGAATAGAAGATCAGAAAAGTACGTTTTACACAGCACCAAAATCATTCCGTGTCCTTCCTCTCTGAAATTCTCTTGCGGTTGCCATAGTTGTGTGAGTTGAGAGCAGCTTGGAGCTGACACAAAGGAACCTCTGCCCTGTTCGCTCCTGCCCGACTACAATCTCCTACATCAGTACAGCTTCCTATAGCCTATTAGTGAAGGTGCCCATGCTCTTGAAGCAGAGGAACACGACACCTCTTCGTCTGCATGCCCGCCACGTGAGGAAATCATGTTACTCCTTCGTCTCTCCTTCTCTGGCACCAGCACCGGAGTCGGGCGTGACCATCGTCCTGACGCACTACCCGGGGGGTGGGGGTGGCGCCGCCGGGACACACCGCTGTCTCTAGCCACCGGATGACTTAGGATCCGCTCGATCGTGTGCAGTAAGTGTTGAAAATATAAGCAATAATTCATATGATTTAATTTAAATAATAAACTGATAAAACATGATTATACAAATAGTACTAAAACCAATCATGCAGATTAATAAAGTAGATAAACAGATTACATCTATACAAGATAAACATATCACATCTACACAAAGTTCTAAAACTAGAAGCTCTAGCATAATCTGAAAGAGATAAATTGAGATCACATAAATTGTAGGCTAAATAGTAGCAGCGTCAGTAGCAACAGCGTTGTCACCCATGTTGAGGTTAGTGAAGAGGTCGGTGACATCCAGGAAGAAGTCGTCGTTCAGGAACTCGTCGTCGGATGAAGTCGTGGTTGCCAGTAGTCGCGCTTGAGCGCTCCCTAAAAACCTGTTTGCCCCTCACCCCGTACAGGTTCGCGAGAGGCGGAGTTCCGGAGGCCTACTGACCCGATCTGTGGTGCATGCCGCAAGCCGGGATAGGGAAGACAAAGACGACGACGCAAGGTTCTGGAAGTAGGTGCGTGTAAGGAATACCGATTAGGTTTAGCGCAGATGCTCATATAGTACAGGTCAGAGAGATCGTGGGGCACAACCCACGTTCGAGTCGGTAACATCCCACGATCCATAAAATCTGTAAACGGTTGATTGATTAATGCATCCATTAATGACTTGTAATTAATCCATGATTATATTTTCCTAAACAGCAAAATAAAGCTCGACTCAGCGAGATTCCTCCAACCCGCTGCGCGCGCTTCGTGACGAGGCAAGGCGAGGCGGGTGGCGTCGGAGGAGAAGTGCGTGAGGGCTTCTCTCCTTCTCACACCTTAGTGAGTGGTTCAACACTCTACTATATAAGGTCGTCCAACTCCCCTCCATTAGCAATGTGGGACTAAACTTTATCATCACTGGCACAACCATATGGTGCCATACACAAGTGGGCCAAAAGAATTTCAGAATTTGTCTGATGGGCCAACAGCCCAAAACTCACCAAATTCCAACAATCCCCCACAAATTCTCATTGGCATATCACATCACTTTTATTCTAGAACATTGTTTTATATACCGGTGTGTAGTGAAGACTGTTAAGTTGAACTTCCACGTTAAACTTTATGTTACACTAGCTAGCAACTTGAACATTGGACTATGCCTTGAATTATAAGTTTTTTGCGCGCTAGTTTCACACAAAATCTAGACTGTTATAGGGCTGCCGTTGGCTTCCCCGCGGTTTAGAGCTTATGCGTCATACTCCAGGGCCTTTCATGAGTTTATTAGAGAGCATCCAACTCTCATGGACTACGACGTTTGATAGTCAGACTCATATAGGTATATTCCTAAAGAGATGTTCTGCAGGATAACATCTCTGTTTATAAAAGCCACTTGGAACACATTAAGATAAATATCAAGTTGCCATGCAGATTAAGAGAGTATTGCATCTTTATGAATATGTGAATATAATATGGGGATACCCTCCTCTCAGATGATCAACAGCTTGTCTTCCAACTCTAATTCACGGGATCTCCGATCACATAGAATGGGTTGCCACCGGGGTCAACTCATAGTGTGGGTCTCAAACCCATCTCCCTCGATGCATTATATATTGCATGATAAACCCTTTGTAAAGGGATCTGCCAGGTTCTTAGATGTTTGGATATAATCCAACGCAATAACTCCGGAGTTTCTCAGTTTCTTGACAGATTTCAATCTCCTCTTCACATGCCTTGACGACTTCATATTATCCTTAGAACTATTTACTTTGAAGATCATAGTTTGATTACCATAGTTTATTGGGATGGTGGGTATTGGTTTTTCAACCACATGTAAGTCCATCATGAGATCACGAAGCCACTCTGCTTCAATAGTGGTTTTGTCTAATGTTGTGATTTCTGCTTCCATTGTTGACCCCGTTAAGATGGACAGCTTGCAAGACTTCCAGGAAACAGCTCCACCACCAAGTGTAAACAAATAACTACTCGTGGCCTTAATCTCATTGGATCAGATATCCAGTTTGAATCACTATAACCCTCAAGTACCCGTGGATACCAGGTATAGTGAATACCATAAATTGTAGTGCCTTTAAAATAGCGCAAAACTCTCTCAAGAGCATGCCAATGATCATCTCCAGGATTTTACACAAATCGACTCAATTTGCTTACAGCAAAGGAGATGTCAGGTCTAGTAGCGCTAGCTAAATACATGAGCAAGCCAATGTTTTGATAATATCTCAACTGATCTTTAGCAATCCTTCGATTCTTTTGAAGTAGCACACTTAGATCATGAGGCGCTGGAGAAGACTTGCAGTTCTATACCCGAAGCGCCTCAATATCTTTTCCACATAGTGAGATTGAAGTAGTGTAATCCCACCATTGTCATCCTTTAGTAGCTTGATGTTTAAGATTAGATCAGCCACTCCCAAGTCCTTCATCTCAAAGCAGCGAGATAGAAACTCTTTGACCTCCTCAATAACATAGAGACACATAATAACTCCCTCGCCCCCACCATGGCGATAGCACACACATTTATCAGATTCGTTTACAACAAAGCTTTCAGCAGTTAAAGTTCTTTCAAACTTCTCATGCCACTGCTTAGGAGTTTGCTTGAGACCATACAAAGACTTCATTAACTTACACACCTTTCCTTCTTGACCATCTACTATAAATCCGTCAGGCTGCTCCATATAAATTTCCTCATCTAGCTCTCCAGTTAGAAAAGTTGTCTTAACGTCCATTTGATGAACGAAAAGACCATGTGAAGCAACCAAGGATAGTAGTATTCGAATAGTGGTCAATCTGGCTACAGATGACACTATAAGGAATGCATTAACTAGTGACCTTTCCTTAACGACCATTGTTTTTTGTCACAGATCTATGACCATTTCAAACCAACTAGTCATAGTCATATATATATAGGGTCGTGCTATTTGACTCCGTGTGTGCAGAATATTATTCTGCACCCACCCATCCCGCGTGCCTCGTCCGCAACACATGTGAGGTAATTTTATGGCGGGCCTTGGAACCTGAGCATGAATCCATGCTTCCTGCCTCGGCAGTTCTGCATGTGACATAATGTTATGGCGTGCTTCAGAACCAGCGGCCTATGTGACGTAACATTTCACATTTTCGCATGTGCACTATATATTTACACCGAAACATTGCATGTGAGGTAGAGGTAAGCTGACGTAATGTTTTATAGTTCAGTGCAAACAAGGAATATTTTCGCATGTGTCCTATATATTTACACCGAGACATTGCATGTGAGGTAATCTGACGTAACGTTTTATAGTCCAATGCAAACAACGAGCTATGCAATGGAGGTAAAATTTACATTCCAACGAAAGTAATAACCTGATTTAATTAGTTGCTAGCAAAAGGCATAATCTTAATTGGGCATATCATGCTCTATTGTTCACCAAAGGATTCAATACTAACTTAACAGAATGAGTGGTCTCAAACGTAAGAATTCTACATCAAACATCATAATTTCCTGTACCATGAAAATTCAGCTTTTGATAAAGAGGGCATTTAGAGCCACTAAGTACAGTTTGCTTCCAATCAGTTGGCACTGATTACTCCCATAGCTTTATCTACCCCTGGGAATACCACATCTGACCAACACAATCATGTCACTGTCTTGCACGCTAGCTCATGTCTCCCTCAATATAATGCCTAGAATCACATCGTTTCTTCCCAAGATTTATATCTTCTGACCGTCATTAGAATTTTCTCAGGGATACAAGCTAGTCCTCAGGGATACAATGCGAGAGAAAATTGTCCAGGGAGCTGATGTCCAGTACCAAGGCGCTGTTGTTGGAGTCACCGTAGGATCAAGCCAAGGTGCCAATGCCATTGGGTGCCCGAGGCTGTCAGTGGGGACGGGAACTCTGCTATTGACCGTTGTACCTTTGACACCTGTCCAAAGAGCTTGTTAGCTTGCCGGTCCGCAAACAAGGACATGTCTTATGGCGATCTGCTGGTGCTGCCTCTCTTCCCCCTGTCAGACTGGCATCATCAAGGGTCAGATGGCTTACAAAACCAATAAGCAAAAGATCAACTGAAACTTGCAATATCAACAGGGAAGTAATTAGCGGCAATTCGGAGAGCAAACTGCTCGACGATGACCATGGATGTGCCGCTCATGCCAAATCCGAACCCGCTGTTAAAATTGCTGAAGCCAATGGAAAACACGCCGAGGGGCTAGTCTGTCATACTGACTTCCAAATAAAGCAACATAAACTACGCACAAAAAAGGCAACAGAAATAACATTAGGGCAGCATACGTGCTCCGAGTATACCATTTTGTGTTGCGCTGAAGCCATCCGCCGCCCCACCAAATAGACATAAATATCACGCAGAGTTTTAGAAGTAGTGTCTCATTTGTAGCTATTGGTCTACTACCAAAATGGCGAAATGCAAATGACCAAATAGCAGCCTATGCAATCAATGGAAAAACATGCAGATAATAATGTAGATGAATCAATTTCAAATGTAGTAAATGAAGAAATTTCTATGGAAGACATGCAGTGGTAAACAGCCAGGAAGAAGAAATTACTCATATTTGAATAGATAGCTCTGAAAGACAGGAAAAAGGTTAAAGATCATCATGAACTAAGAAAAAATGATGACATGGATCTTCCATATAGAATCAAAGCCTGGAAAGCAAACATAAAATGTGATTGTTTCAAGAATTTCCCACATGCTAAACCTGTTAGCTCCAATAGAGATTATAAACCCCACAAATAGGATTTTCTTTTGTTTCACTAATAAGTGGCTAATGTATGTATGATAAGAAGGAAACAAAGTACTAAAAAAATTCTTTCCATGAAGGATCAGAAGTTATTCCATGCATGATGGTATGCAGAAGGCGAGTCAAGTTTTTATTTTACTTCCAATGAGAAGCCTCATACCTATCCATAACCTTATTGTTGTCAATGAAAGAATAAAACCAAGCCGAATTTAAAATATGAAGTTTTAGCGTAAATTAGGTGCTTATAAATGAACTAGGAAAACTATGTACCTTCCAAACAAGTTGAATTTATTCCTAAAGGAAAAAACGTAGAATGGAGCTACACTGCATTATAAATAAGGTAGATAGTAAGCATGATACAGAGCCATAGATGATTACAGCCCTACAAATCTGTTGTAAATCAGTCCATGGAAATTTCTGTTGTTGTGACCTGTTTGAGGCCTTTGGGAGCTATTAAACAAGTAGAAATTTCACACGCTATTTCTAAGATAACCACAAACCCAACAAATAGGCAAATTCATATGGTTGGCAGACTCATATGAATTCAAATCCTAGTTTATCACTAGAAAAATATTATTTATCAGACTCTAATACAAGTATTTTATTTTCTAACTTATTAACATTGAAAGCATCACCATGATGTTTTCAGAAAGGAAGTAGTCCGTCAGACTTGATCGCCACAACATGAATATCCTACAATTGTGAACAACAGAAAAGTAGTTCCTTGATTGGTGTTCTGTTCCATAACAGTTTAGTAACATAATAATTTGGAGCAGTGGCTAGAAAATCAATTTAGCAAAATTTCCATTTAACTTTTTAACATGCTTCAATTCATATATGAACGTATCCTCCTTGATAGGTAATGTATCCACACATTCTGATTCCACGAAGCAAACTCCCACATAAAATTGATGTCTCAACTCTCCCTAAGAAATACACAACAAAGAAAGCACAACAATTCCACTCCCTTCGGTTTGTTTGTGGCCTACTTTTTTGGTTTCCTTCCATAGAACCAGAGCCAAAACAAGATTTTACTGCTGCTCTGCTCTGGTACAGGAAAGCAGTCTAATTTCAAGAAACAAGGCACTGGCTGAGCAAGTAGTGAGGAAGAATGCACGCGAACTGATCACTACAACTATTATCTTATTGCCAACGGAGCTGTTACATATCGGAATTTTATTTAGATCCAATTGATCTGCGGGTGCAAGAAAAAATTAGTACAGCAAACACATACAACCAGGGCCACGGTATTAGCAAGAGCAGGAAGAGAATTTCAATTACCCTAGAGTGTATACGACGAGTCTTCCCCTGCTCCTAGTCGTGGCATTTGAGGACGCACAGGAGGAGCAGGTTGTCCGCCGCCCGACAATCATCCACCGGACTGTCTAGCTCCTATAAAATGCCAACCCAGCGCCGCCGGAAGCCACAACCCGTCGCACGGCTCGACTAGGATGCATATGCCTCCCGTAGCGCCGCCGGCAAGTACCACCCGGATGCGCCACCGTGGCCGCCGATTCAGCCGGACGACCACAACGCAACCGATTCTTCGACGCGGCCATGACGTTGCCGAGGACAACGAGAGCACAGAGCCCAGTTGCCGAGGACAACGAGAGCGCAGAGCCCAGCAGCCGCTCGCCTAGCCACCAAGGACGCCGCCGCTCACCCGCTCTGCATCGCTCGCCGCCGTGGCCATGGCGTCTCAGTCGCAAAACCGCCCGCCGCCCTCCTCGCTCGATTGGAAAACTGGGAGAGAAAAAAAGAGGTGCGGGAGGGTAGTCTCTAGCTCCCGAACCCACGACCGTAATATATATATCATATTCATGTGTCAATTTATGATGACATTTTAGGTGCACATGGCGTTGTTTTGTTGACTACTAATTATACTCCTATCTAATGGCACGTGGGACTGACATTGACTTGTCAACGGACTGAATAGTAGACGGAGGGTTGTATTTACTCAATGTTTCACAACTTTAAAAAATGTTGCGTTTGTTCCCACTTCGAACAATTTGTGACACTGTAGGTCGCAGTGTGTTGATTAAGCACATTGTATCATCAACTTGTGAAGAAGACTTGTGTAGCATACACCTTATTCTTGCAACCTCTGGCTTCGAAGCCTTTCTCACAAAGTAGGCTTTGGCATAAGACCGCAACAATCAGTTAGGTGAATGCTAATAAAAAGTTATAATTACAAATTGTTTTTTTATAAAATGAAGGATATCTGTTTCTCTCACATTTGGAATCACTATAGATGCATGAATATATTTTTTTGATTATCCAACTAACATGAACAAACATATAGTAATTGGTATTGTACCTGTATTATATTATGCTTGCACCCGCATTTTTTGGTGGAACCAGGAAGCGATACAATTCGGACGATCGACCCGGGTTATTCTGCACCCACGGGGTCTAATAGAGTTTCTATATATATATATATATATATATATATATATATATATCATATTCATGTGTCAATTTATGATAACATTTTACGTCCACATGTCGTTGCTTTGTTGACTACTAATTATACTCCTACCTAATGACATGTGGGACCGACATTGACTTGTCAACGAACCGAATAGTAGACGGAGGGACCGGCATTGACCCGTTGACTGACCGAGTATTAAACAAAAAATACGTCGCCAGGGGGTCGAACACGTGACCTCGCGACCTCGTCCCGGGTTATTCTGCACCCACGGGGTCTAATAGAATTTCTATATATATATATATATATATATATATATATCATATTCAGGTGTCAATTTATGATAACATTTTAGGTCCACATGGCGTTGCTTTGTTGACTACTAATTATACTCCTACCTAATGACATGTGGGACCGACATTGACTTGTCAACGGACCAAATAGTAGACGGAGGGACCGGCATTGACCCGTTGACTGACCGAGTATTAAATAAAAAATACGTCGCCGGGGGGTAGGGCTGTCAACGAGCCAAACTCGAGCGAACATTGTTAGGAGCTCGAGCCGAGCTCGAGCGAGCCTAGGTTGACCTTCGAGCCTATATCTAAGCTCGAGTTCGGTTCGACCAAAGCTCGAGTAGGCTTGAGCTCGGTTCGTTGAAACTCGGTAAGAAAATCCTAGTACATCGACATGCAGCTACATAGCAAGAAAATAGTAAAGCTTGAAAATGGAATAGCAGAAATGGCTTGGAGTTTCATATTATAGTAATACAGTGCCAACATGCCTGTATAATTATTTTTAGCGGTCTTACAACAGATGGAATAATAATATTAGTCTTAATTTTGCGGCTGTACAAAAATCATGAGCTTTATCGAACTGTTTGAGTTCGGCTCGACTAAGCTCGCGAGTTCGAAAATAGGCTCGAGCTTGGTTTGTTAGAAAGACGAATCAAACTCGAGCCGAACTGTTAACGCACCGAACTTGTACAGTTTGTCAAGCCTAAACTTTTTTGACAGCCCTACCAGGGGGGTCGAACACGTGACCTCACGACATCGTCCCGTCCGTAACAGTCTACCATCTAGCCACCAAGGCTTTCTTCTATATATATATATACTAGAGCACTTTGTTAACCATCAATCGTCCACCAAGCCTTCTTGGGCCGCACCCTAGGCTCGTCTCAGGATGACGGAGGCAAGCATTCGCCAGGCCCGTTTCTCTTGACGCGTTCGCCAGTTCGCCTGGAGCGTTCACTGGGCCGGCCACCTCCAGTTTTTTTCTTTTTCTGAATTCTTTTGTATATGTTTCATTGGAATTCTGAATTAGGTCAAACAAAACTCAGAGAGATTATAAAATTTCAAAGAATCTTTTAGGACATTATGGGACACTTTTAACTTCTAGTAAAACTACAAGAAGATATTTTTCATATAAAGCCTTAATAGGTGTAAAAAGAGACTTTGAATCATGGTTTTGATAATAGGGGTTTGAAACTGAAATTATTTGTATACGGGATGAGCCTCGCGAAACTTGTATTAGATCTCTGAAAAAACATTATATTATGAGTCTAAAAATGATTTTCCAAAAATTCATAAGCATTAGATCATTTACATGTAGTTCAAATCGGACCCACTTCCTACCGATTTGGCGAGAATTTGTCTTTTTCTCCATGGGTGGATGGAAAGGTTTGAGGTATTGGCCATGTAATATGGTCTAGTATTTTTGAAAATGGGTCGGTGCCATTTTGAATTAGCTCTTTGGTGGTTGCTTCACAAAACGTCCCTTTTTTTCACTCGAAAAATATAAAATGCTTTTTTTGTGCCACGAAAAGAAAAACCTTCTCCTGCAACATTGTGCCATCCCAATATACACATGCATGCACAATATGGGCATATTATCACAAATTATGCCGTGGTGCTGGCCATAACATTGGTCGTTTGGCCTGAAAGTCATGAAATCTCGAACATGATAGGTCATTTCTGAGAAGGTTTTTTGAGTTATTTACAATATACCATGTTTGGTATTTTTCTTTGCAAATATGTCAAATAATATGACACCAAGCGAAGGATTTACCTTGTTAGGACCTTTTTGAATTTCTTATGCCCGTTTTAAACTATGGTCAAAACGGCGGGCATGAAGGTTCATATATAGGGAATGAGCCTCGCTAAACTTGCATTAGATGTTTGAAGAAACATCATATTATGAGACTAAAAATGATTTTTCAAAAAATTCATGAGCATTAGATCATGTACATGTAGTTCAAATCGGACCCACTTCCTCCCGATTTAGCAGACATTTGTCTTTTTAGCGAGTGGTGGATGAAAAGGTTTGAGATACCCCGGTTGGGATATTATCCATGTAACATAGTGTAGTAGTTTTGAAAAATACGGTGGTAGAATTTTGAATGAGAAATTTGGTGGCTGCTTCACAAAATGTCTTGTTTTTTGCACTTGGAAAATGAAAAATGCATTTATTTGAGTGACAAAAATGAAAACTTCCTCCTGGAACATTGTTCCCCATCCCAAGATACACATGCATGCACAATATAGACACATTATCACAAACTATGCCACGATTCTAGCCATAACATTGGTCGTTTAGCCTAAAAGCCAGGAAACGTCGGAAATGATAGGTCAAGTCTGAGAAGGTTTTTTAGTGATGTACAATATACCATGTTTGGTATTTTTCCTTGCAAATATGTCACATAATATGGTACCACGCGAAGGTTTTACATTATTTGGACCGTAAAACGGCGGCCATGAAGGTTCATATATAGGAGATGAGCCTCGCTAAATGTAACACCCTCAGAATCGGCCCTATGCAAGTTTCGGCGATTCCCGCCAAACCCGCATAGAAACGATTCAAAGGTGTCTACCAGGCACTTGCGTGCGGGTAGAAAACGAAGTAATATCATTACACAATAGTCCACGATGGAACCCACAGAACATATATATTCAACAACGACTCTCAAGAATACCGATACACAATACAAAGATCCAAATCAACTTGAAAATAATACAGCGTCCGACTATGGACAAGATGCAAATGGGGCTAAGAGCCCTGAAGAATAACCAATGGCGTCCATAACTATGGACAATATGCAGACACGATCTTCTATCAATAATTAACAGCGGAGTCTGGAAACCCATATTGACTCTCACATATTCATCGATGATCATATCGGATGAACCACGATGCCAGGATTCAATTAATCCCATAAATATATTCCCTTCGTCGCGCGATATTTTACTTGCCCGAGATTCGATCGTCGTTATCGTCATACCTAGTTCAATCTCGTTCACAGCAAGTAGTTTACTCGTTCCGTAATCCGATATCACTTTGTGATTAACTCCTTAACCACGTGCTTGCAAGCGGTGTTGATATCGATTACCGAGTGGGCCCGAAGTATATCTCTCCGACTTGGGAGGGACAAATCCCATCTCGATACATACAACCCAACAGGTACTTTCCGATTACCTGAGAGACACCTTTATGATCACCCTCTCATAGGATGACGTTTGATGACATCAAAGCTTTCTTCCGACACCAGGGAGTTGCATTATCTCATGGTCTAAGGAATACAATATTTGACATAAGAAAAAGCTTCGCAAAGATGAACACGATGACACGATCTAATTGCTCTGCTTGATTTGGGTTTGTCCATCATATCATTCTCCCAATGATATGATCTCATTATTAATCGACAACTCATGTCTATGGTTAGGAAACCTTAACCATCATTAATCAATGAGCTAGTCCATAGAGGCGTACTAGGGACAGGGTGTTGTTCATAAACCACACAAGTATCAAAGTTTCCGCTTAATACAATTCTAGCATGTAATATAAACTTTATCATGAAAAAGAATTATAATAATAACATCTTTATTATTGCCTCTTGGGCATAATTCCAACAGTCTCCCACTTGCACTAGAGTCAATAATCTAGTTTATATCTGGCAACAATCTAACACCCATGGCACTAAGGTGCTGATCATGTTTTGCTCGTGGAAGAGGTTTAGTCAACGGATCTGCGACATTCAGATCCGTATGTACTTTGCTAATCTTCAGATCTCCATCTATTATATAATCTCGAATTATATGAAACTTGCGGTTGATATGCTTGGTATTTGGATGATATCTTGGTTCCTTAGCCAGTGCTATGGCGCCAGTGTTGTCACACAATATCTCCAGTGGGTCCAAGGCACTTGGAACCACACCAAGCTCAGTGATGAAGTTCCTGATCCAAACTCCTTCACTTGACGCTTCTGCAGCAGCCATGTATTCCGCTTCTACTGTAGATCTCGCGATCACGCTTTGCTTGCAGCTTCTCCAGCTCACAGCTCCTCCAATGAAAATATAAACGTATCCTGTCTGAGATTTAGAATAATCCTTGTCGGTGTCAAAACTAGCGTCGATGTAACCTTTTACGCCGAGCTGTTCATCACCTCCATAGACCAAGAACATTTCTTTAGTCCTATTTAAGTACTTTAGGATGTTCTTCACGGCTGTCCAGTGTTCCACTCCTGGATCACTTTGGTATCTGCTCGTCAAACTAAGAGCATTGGACACATCCGGTCTAGTACACAGCATGGCATACATGATAGAACCTATGGCCGAGGCATAAGGCACTTTGCTCATAGCTTCCCTATCATTTACCGTAGCTGGACACTGAGCCTTGCTCAATATCTTACCTGACAACATAGGCACTGAACCTTTCTTTGCCTTATCCATTCTGAACCTTTTCAGAAATTTGTCTAGGTATGTACTCTGGCTTAAAGCTATCAGGCGTCTTTGTCTATCTCTATAGATTTTGATGCCTAATATATAAGCAGCTTAACCTAGGTCTTTCATTGAAAAACACTTGTTCAAATAACTCTTCACATCGTTAAGCATGTTAATGTCATTTCCAATAATCAATATGTCATCCACATATAATACCAGAAATGTCACCGAGCTCCCACTCACTTTCTTGTAGATACTAGCTTCGTAGCAATTTGGAACAAATCCAAAGCTCTTGATCACTTGATCAAAACGAAGGTTCCAACTCCGAGATGCTTGCTTCAGTCCATAAATGGAACGCTCAAGCTTGCATACTTTATTAGCATTCTTAGGATCGACAAAACCTTCGGGTTGCATCATATACAACTCTTCATCAATGTTGCCATTGAGGAACGCAGTCTTGACATCCATCTGCCATATTTCATAATCATGAAACGCGACAATTGCTAATAAAATCCGAATGGACTTAAACATCGCTACGGGAGAGAAAGTCTCATCGTAGTCAACACCTTGAACTTGTCGAAAACCTTTCATGACAAGCCGTGCTTTATAGACGGTAACATTACCATCCGCGTCCGTTTTCTTCTTGAAAATTCATTTGCACTCAACGACCTTTCGGTTGCTAGGAGGGTCCACCAAAGTCCATACTTGGTTTTCGCTCATGGATCCCAATTCGGATTTCATGGCCTCTAGCCATTTCTCAGAGTCTGGGCTCATCATCGCTTCCTCATAGTTCCCAGGTTCATTGTTGTCTACCAACAAGACAGTTAAGACAGGGTTGCCGTACCACTCAGGAGGGGCACGCGACCTTGTCGACCTGCGACATTCAGTAGTAGCATCGTCCGAAGCTTCATGATCCTTGTCATTAGCTTCCTCTATTGTTGGTGCAGACGGCACTGGAACAATTTCAGGTGCTGCGCTACTCTCCAACTCAAGAGGAGGTTCAATATCCTCGTCTAGCTCTACTTTCCTCCCACTCACTTCTTTCGAGAGAAACTCCTTCTCAAGAAAGGATCCATTCTTTGCGACAAACACGTCGCCTTCGGATCTGTGATAGAAGGTATACCCAATAGTTTACTTAGGCTATCCTATGAAGACGCATTTCTCCGCTTTGGGTTCGAGCTTGTCCGGCATCAACTTCTTGACGTAAGCTTCGCATCCCCAAACTTTAAGAAACGACAACTTAGGTTTAGCACCAAACCACAGTTCATACGGTGTCGTCTCAACGAATTTAGATGGTGCCCTATTTAAAGTGAATGCAGCGGTTTCTAATGCATAACCCCAAAATGATAACGGCAAATCTGTAAGAGACATCATTGATCGCACCATATCTAATAGAGTTCGATTCCGGTGTTCAGACACACCATTACGCTGTGGTGTTCCGGGTGGCGTGAGTTGCGAAACTATTCCGCTTGCTTTAAGATGCGTGAGAAAATCATAACTCAAATATTCACCTCCACGATCGGATCGCAGAAACTTAATTTTTCTGTTACGATGGTTTTCCACTTCGTTCTGAAATTCTTTGAACTTTTCAAATGTTTCAGATTTATGTTTCATTAAATAGATATACCCATATCTACTTAAGTCATCAGTAAAAGTGACAAAATAGCGATATCCACCGCGCATCGAAACACTCATTGGTCCGCATACATCGGTATGTATGATTTCCAACAAGTCCGTTGCTCACTCCATTATTCCGGAGAACGGGGTTTTGATCATCTTGTCCATGAGGCATGGTTCGCACGTGTCAAATGATTCAAAATCAAGAGACTCCAAAAGTCCATCAGAATGGAGTTTCTTCATGCGTTTTACACCAATATGACCTAGACGGCAGTGCCACAAATAAGTCGTATTATCACTATCTACCTTGCATCTCTTAGCCTCAATGTTATGGATGTGTGTTTCATCGCTTTCAAGATTCAGAAGAAATAAACCATTCATAGCAGGTGCATGACCATAAAAGATGTTACTCATATAAATGGAACAACCATTATTCTCCGATTTAAATGAATAACCGTCTTGCAATAAACACGATCCAGATATGATGTTCATGCTCAACGCAGGCACATAATAGCATTTATTGAGGTTTAAAACTAATCCTGAAGGTAAAACTAAGGAGAGCGTGCCGACGGCCATCACATCAACTCTTGATCCGTTGCCAACGCGCATCGTCACCTCATCCCTCGCTAGCCGCCACCTATTCCGTAGATCCTGTTTCAAGTTACAAATATTAGCAACTGAACCAGTATCAAATACCCAGGCACTACAACGAGGGATAGTAAGGAAAACATCAATAACATGTATATCAAATATACCTTTGATGGTGCCAGCCTTCTTGTCCGCTAAGTACTTCGGACAGTTGCGCTTCCAGTGACCCTTGTCCTTGCAATAGAAGCACTCAGTGTCCGGCTTAGGTCCAGACTTGAGCTTCTTCTCAGCAGGGGCAACGCGCTTGCCGCTGCCTTTCTTGAAGGGCTTCTTTGCACCCTTATCTTTCTTAAAGATGGGGGGATTGTTGACGATCAACACATGATTATCTTTCTTGATGTCCACCTTCGCAGCTTTCAGCTTAGCGAATAGCTCGGTGATCGTATCAGTGGAACCAATCTGATTATGAGTAACTACAAAACCTTTGTAGCTAGGAGGGAGTGATTGCAGAACTCTGTCAATCTTGAGCTCCTCTAGAATCTTGCAGTCCAGTTGCTCAAGGCGTTGAGTGTAGCCTGACATCTTAATGGCATGCTCACTAACGGAACTCCCTTCCTCCATCTTGCAGTTAAAGAATTTCTCAGAGATCTCATATCGCTCAGAACGGGCCTGAGTCTGAAACATAGTTTTCAGTTCCTCAAGAATCTCAAAGGGCCCGGGGAAATCCTCAAAACGATTTTGAAGGTCCGATTCCATAGCAAACAACATGGTTCTCTTAATCACACCATAATCATCCTTGCGCGACTGATAAATAGCTTTCTCATCAGCCGGCGCATCTACAGCAGGGGCGTCACCTAGCGCTTTCTCAAGGACATAGTCCTTTTGTCCGCCAGAGAGAATGATTCTCAGATTGCGGAACTAGTTGGTGAAGTTAGACCCATTGTTCTTAAGCTTTTCTTTCTCAGCAAAAACGTTGAAGTTGAAGTTGGACTTAGCCATTTGATCTACAAAATTTGCAAGTACAATTTAGACTATGTTCATGATAACTAGTTCAACTTAATCATATTACTAGATGAACTCCCACTAAATTCAACATCCCTCAAGTTTTTTAGTGAACATGATCCAAATTCACCACACCTAATCCGATCTTCACGAGAAGATATGTGGTTTCAATGGTAGACAACAAAGTGTCGATCATATCATTCATATGACTCATGCTTAACCTTTCGGTTCGTGTGTTCCGAGGCCATGTCTGTACATGCTAGGCTCGTCAAGTCAAACCCAAGTATTTGCGTGTGTGCAAAACTGGCTTGCACCCGTTGTATGTGGACGTAGAGTTTATAGCACCCAATCATCACGTGATGCTTGAACACGACGAACTTTCGCAACGGTGCATACATGGGGAGAACACAGTTTTATCTCGATCTTTAAGTGCGGAATCATCTTATAATGCTACCGTCGCGATCTAAGCATAATAAGATACATAAAAGGATAAACATCACATGCATATTATTTTATGTGACATGGTATAGCCAATCTCCGCGCAATGATCTCCATCTTGTGAGTGTCAGCATGATCTCCATCACTCCATCATGATTTCCTCCACCACGAATAGCAACTACAACTATTGCTAACTACTTAGCGATAAAGTAAAGCTATTACATGGCGTATAAGAAGTTGACACACATGTCATACACAATTATAAAGATAACCATATGGCTCCTGCCGGTTGTGTACTCATCGACATGCAAGTCGTGAAACATTACAAAACATGATCATTGCATACAACATACACATCACATATTGGGCCATACCATATCACAGAAACACTGCCTGCAAAAACAAGTTAGACGCCTCTACTTTGTTGTTGCATGTTTTACGTGGCTTATGGGAGTAACAAGCTAAGAACGATTCTTAACTACAGAAAGCCACAACGGTGATATTATGTCTGCCAACATACGATGTAAATCTCATGAAAAATATAGTGAGAGAAACTGGCATCCACCAGCCGCATGTGTGGAACAAGCCACACGTCAAGTGCGGAGCCGGTCTCGCGAACGAGGTCGCGTAAAGTTGGCCTGGACCGCTTCGATCTCACTATCCCGCGTCATAAGAAGTACACAAACAAGAGGCTTGCAACATAAAACATCAATGCCCGCAACAAGCATGTTGCGTTTTACTCGTGAAACACATCAACGCATAGATCTAGCTCTGATACCACTGAAGTGTTATGCAACATAGTAAATCAAAAAAATTCTACGGATGCGAACGGGGAAGCCAAGATCTAATCTAGGAGATGCAAACAACGAGGGGGGATAAATGAGATCTTCATACCCTTGAAGATTCGCATAGCGGAACGTTCAACGGAACGTGGTTGATGTAGTCGTACTAGCCTTCTCCTCCTCGCGATCCGATCCGATCCAACACCGCAAGTGGCGATGCCTCCGAGAGATGCACATGTACGGCACCTCGACGTCTCCTCCTTCCTCGGTACATCAAGTGGGGTGCAGAGATAGGTTGGATCTACAACACGACGGTGTGGTGCAAACGGTGGAGAGTTTCTGCGGGAGGGCTTCGCCTACGCGCAGTCGGGAGAGAGAGAGAGAGAGGAGGGAAGCAGCTAGGCGGCTAGGGCTTGAGGAGGTGTGGGGGGAGTGTGCGCCCCTGACCTCTTTATATAGAGGGCTGTCCGGCTTCCCCTTGCCCCTTCCTCCAAGCCTAGGGCCGGCGGCCACAAGGGAGGAGTGGGGGGCAAGTTCCCCCCCTTCTAGAATCTCTCCCTAGGGTTTACCCTAGGGCTTGACCGGCTGGGCCTATGGGGCCTTGTGCCCCTGTCCCAATGCGGCCAGGGCACTCCCTCGTAGGACCACGGCCCCTCCCGGAAAGTGGGGCCACGTTGGTCCCACTCTAGAAGCTTCTAGAACCTTCCGGTACAATACCGAACAATCCGAAACAATTCTGAAATCCAAAAACTGCTTTGCCTTATATGAATCTTATTCTCCGAACCATTCCAGAACCTCTCGTGATGTCCTGGATCCCATCCGAGACTCCGAACAAAAAATCATAAACCAATTATCCATTCTATCCTAGCGTCGAGACACGTTAAGTGTGTGACCCTACGGGTTCGAGAATATGCAGACATGATCTTCTATCAATAATTAAAAGCGGGGCCTAGAAACCCATATTGACTCCCACATATTCATCGATGATCATATCGGATGAACCACGATGCCAGGATTCAATTAATCCCATATATATATTCCCTTCATCACGTGATTTTTTACTTGCCCGAGATTCGATCGTCGGTATCGGCATACCTAGTTCAATCTCGTTCACAGCAAGTACTTTACTCGTTCCGTAATCCGATATCACTTTGTGATTAACTCCTTAACCACGTGCTTGCAAGCGGTGTTGATATCGATTACCGAGTGGGCCCGAAGTGTGACATCCCAAAATTTTCCAAATCTTGAAATGTGAAAATAAATAAACAAAATAAAACTTTGTTGAAATTCAGGGTGAGAAGAAACTTTTTGATTCCAATGGGAAATATCAAAACCTATTTTGATCAAATAAAATCCTACAGGGATTTAAAAAGATAAATAAACAATAAAGTTAAAATAGTTGGAATTACTATTTTTAGATCTTTTAATAAAAATATTTGTTTTTCAAAAGCAAAAGGTAGAATTGTAAATAAAGATTATTTCTTAAAGCCAAACTAAGATCTTGGACAAGCTTTTGAAATAAAACATTCCTATTTGATAAAAAGAGTAAAGGTTTAATAAAATAAAATAATGAGGATTTAATATCCAATTTTATTAAAGTAAAGGTTTTCCCATTTTAAATAAACACTAAAAACTTGTATTTTTATTTTAAATAAGTTTTCCAAGGGTTTACTTTTTCAAATAAAACCTACTGAAATGATTTTGGTGTTAATTAGATTTCAAATGGAGATTTTAATAAATCAAATCCTATTTGAATTAATAACTAAGGACTATTTTATTTAATTATTAAATGAATCCTAAAAAGAATAAAAATTATTTTATTTTGGACCTTGGTTTGTGTTATTAAACAGAACTAAAAATTGTACAAACTTTGACAAAGGTTTGAATTCATTTGGATGTTTGAATTGTTTGAATAAAAACAAAACAGAAAATCAAATAGAAAAATAAAAAGCAATCAGAATAAAAAAAAGAATCAAACCTGACCCAACCCAATAGGCCCAACAACCCACCAGTCCAGCCCAACTAAAACCCCACGCGCGAAATGTTTTTCACCCACACTCGCACCCACATAGACGCAGACAGGCAGGCCCCACTCCTATTCCCTCCACCTCGCTGACAGCACGGCCCCACACTCCTGTTCATCGTCTCCACCATGACCTCGTCGCCCCTGCCGTTGCTGCCACGTTATTGCCGGCGTCAATACGCTTAATTGCCTGCGTTAACTCCTCTGGTGACCACGCACACTTAAGCGCACGCCTCTCCTCTACCTTTCCCCTCACTCGCCTCTCCCTCTCTGCCCCCAGGCTGAGCGAATCGAGAGCTCCAACCCCTCTGCCTCCGACAGCTTCCCCGGCCAATTCCGGTGAACCACTGCCGCCCCTCGCCTCCCCAACCACACTAGCTTTATCCCCATCCTCAGGTGTTCCTACCTGCACCCTCATCTTGCCCGCGCTTGATCCATAGCGTCGGCAACAACGACAATCGGAGTGCCACCGCCTGCAAGCAACTCCGGCGAACTTCCCAGCTGAACTCCGACCGCCCCAAGCTCTTCTATTGACACTCCCGTACTCCCCATGCTTGTACGCATCTAATGCCCCCTTCCGTTTGCCTCGGCATGACCTCTAGCCTCGCCCCCGTCGACGACCAGAGGAACCCGACGCAGACAAGCACTCCGGCGAGGAATTCCAGTCGCATCTGTGCGCCCCTCGTCAAACCAACAACACGTTGAGCTTCGACACCTCATTGCAAACACGGTGAGCCCTCTCCCCCTTTCCCTCGCTTCCTGTATCGCTAGCTCCGCCACGAGCAAGCGTGCTCCGCCGTCTGCCGCCGCGCAGCGCCGCCACTATTTGATCGCATAGATCTGCACCGTTAGATTTCAATCCGACGCGTAGGAACGGATCACTTAACGAAGAGGTATCAGTCAATCTGCGCCGTATGATTTAAATGAAATCCAGCGGTCCAGAGATCTCAATCCACCCGAAGAGGTACCGACTAATAGGAAACAGCCGCGTGGCACTGGTTTGATTTAAAACAGAATTTTGAATCAGATTGATATGCAAACTTGTAAAATTCATAACTTTAAATCTACACGTCCAAATTTTTCAATTTTTATATCAATGGAATCAGTAGAACATGTACTTTGCAACCAAGCAATTTGTTTAATGTTTTGCTTCTGGAAAATTGGTTTAATTTGCAGAAACTTGTGTAAGCTTATTATGAAATAAAAATTGTTCTAGATATAATTTTATTGTGAAATCTTTGCAAAATGGTTTGTTGTGAACCTACAGACCTTAGGAACCAACTTATGGATTAAAAAATGAATTTTGTGAAGTTTAGGAGTAAATACTTGAATTAGCTCATTTCTAGTCAAATAAAAATAGTGATTTTGATATGGAAATGATTTTTGAGTAAAACCTTTGGGAAATGTTTTGATTCAAACCTTCTGACCCTAAATACCAAGTTTTTGTGAATTAACAACTTATTTGATGAACAATATAAATTTTTTGCTTTGATAGAAGCATGTTTAACCACATAAAATAATGAAGTGACTTAAAAATGGTTTATAGATAAAACCTTTTGCAAATAGTTTTACCACTTTAGTAAATGAACTCTTTGAACCTTATAATGTTTAGAGCCTAGTAGAAACCACCTTTGCAAATAAAACTATCTTTTGCATGCTTGCATGCATGACCTTGTTTTTGTTATTTTATGTGTGTTAAGTTGTTTGAATGTTGTGTTGAATATGTGTTTGCTTGATTGTATTTGTAGTGAAGTTAGAAGAGTGTGATATTAGCAAGATCAAGAAGTGAACCAACATTCTACTAAAAAGGCAAGTGACACTATCATCCAAGTCCTACTATTTTCATTACACTTAGTGGATTTTTGAAACATGCATGATAAAGTTTACTATATTTTATTCTATGCTAAAATCCTAATAGGATACCCTTATATATTCCTTAGTGGAAACAATGTTGTTGTAGTATGCTTAGCCCTGCTATATATTGGGATGGGATACATGATATGACTAAATGAAGTATTGAAAAGATAAATGTTTTATATAATAAAACAAGTACTCAATGAACCACCTAGGTGGACAAGGATACTCAAGCTTTTGGACAAGGTGGCAACAAAAGGAACCATGTTTACATGGTATCTCTTTTGTTGTGCACTAGAAGAAAACCACCCAGGGACTTAGAGATTGAACATGTTTCTCGTACAGTGGCTTCCGTGTACAGCCACATGCTAAATGGGCTCTGGCTTAGTCAACTACATAGTGGAAGACCCATGCATTGGCATCTTCAGGTTAACTAGATTTGTGCTAGGGAACTTGGAACCCTAGATTGGTGCCTGGATGACAAGCTAGCATTGTGTATTGGGAGGACTCCTATGGAAAGACTTTGTCACATTCTCAATCTGCCAGTACTCCATCTTGGTGAGTACTTATCCAGCGACCACTGGTGGCATCAAGATGAGATTGTGTCATGTGGGTAAAGTGTACAACTTCCGCAGAAGATAAAATTCTAAGTACTTAGCCGTATCCCCGGTTATGGACAAATACTGAGCAACTAAGGCCTGAAGCTATGGAAGATCTCGACATTCCAATTTCTCAAAGTTAAAACTTGAGGGTGACAACAAGGGATTTTGAAGCACTTGGAGTTTTCCAAGAAGTTCAGAAATATTTGACAAAAGATCAAAAACTATTTTGAAAAGATAGGATAAAACTATATTGCTTTCTGCAAATGAGCCTAAACCCCACTTAGCCAAATATGCATGTAATGATAGGATCCACTAAATTTTACATAGTAGTGAAACTTTCCAATACAATTCAAATGTATTGACCCTTGTGGCTGCAACTTATTATGTTGCAGGTTTGTTTGATGTTAGTGAAGTTTGTTGAATAGGATTACAAGTCTACAACCAACATGATTGCCTGTGGCACTTTTAAGATGAAGGACCCCATGCTTATAGATATTCTGCTGCAATGTAATGTGATATCCAAATGAGCTATGTAAGATGTAATGAAATATTTTATTCCTGGTTATAAAGTTGTATTATGACCTTTGTTTCTTGATATTACATCTTAACTATGGATGCTAGCTATTGATCCAGGGACTAGCATTGTAAACACAGGGATCTCTACCTTATTAAAGGTTGGGAACCTTACAGATGGTATCAGAGCACTGTGTTGCCTGTAGGATTGTAACCCTAGGATTGGACAAAACCCCCTTAGAAAAATAGGAGTTGTTTCTGTTCCAAAACTTATTTACAAACAATCTTGTAAACTCTTTTCTCAACCTTTTTGGTTTTGATTCTACATCTCTCCCTTTTCAAACTTGATGGACAAAGACTTCAACTTGATCAAAGACTTCATGATCATCAAAGACTTCAACATCAGATTTTCACCAAGGACTTCAACCTAGATACCACTAAGGACTACAAGTGAGATAAGAAGATTGCTCAAGACTTGAAGACTAAGGAAACACAACCTATAAGGAACCATCATCACCTTTAAATTTTATGACCAAGATGCAAGAATTTTTCTAAGGATACCATGAGCTTGTTCAAGAAGAAACAACTAAGAAGAATGGAATGACCTCAAGTGAAACCTATAGATGGACCACCATACTAGTGTTAGATCAATCACACCAACTTATGTGGTGTAGGAAAACAATATTTTGTTGCCTAAAAATATGCTTGAATCTTGTTGTTTGAGTGAATTGCATGTTTGTGATTGCTTACACATTGCTTGTGTAAATTATTGTGTGTGAGTAGAACTCTTCCTATAGAAATCTTTTGCCTATTCTAATCCCAATCAACCCAAACAGATGAGTTCTCCAAGAGACTCCAACATCAAGGACAACAAAACAACAACAACCAAGAGATACACATGATGTAATCTAGTTGAAAATATTTTAAGGGTGGTAGCACTCTAGTTGCCTTGAAGCCAACTTGTAACCTCTAGCCTTCCCAAATCTCGGGACGAGACTTATTTTAAGGGTGGTAGCCTGTCACATCCCAAAATTTTCCAAATCTTGAAATGTGAAAATAAATAAACAAAATAAAACTTTGTTGAAATTCAGGGTGAGAAGAAACTTTTTGATTCCAATGGGAAATATCAAAACCTATTTTGATCAAATAAAATCCTAAAGGGATTTAAAAAAATAAATAAACAATAAAGTTAAAATAGTTGGAATTACTATTTTTAGATCTTTTAATAAAAAGATTTGTTTTTCAAAAGCAAAAGGTAGAATTATAAATAAAGATTATTTCTTAAAGCCAAACTAAGATCTTGGCCAAGCTTTTGAAATAAAACATTCCTATTTGATAAAAAGAGTAAAGGTTTAATAAAATAAAATAATGAGGAATTAATATCCAATTTTATTAAAGTAAAGGTTTTCCCATTTTAAATAAACACTAAAAACTTGTATTTTATTTTAAATAAGTTTTCCAAGGGTTTACCTTTTCAAATAAAACCTACTGAAATGATTTTGGTGTTAATTAGATTTCAAATGGAGATTTTAATAAATCAAATCCTATTTGAATTAATAACTAAGGACTATTTTATTTAATTATTAAATGAATCCTAAAAAGAATAAAAATTATTTTATTTTGGACCTTGGTTTGTGTTATTAAACAGAACTAAAAATTGTACAAACTTTGACAAAGGTTTGAATTCATTTGGATGTTTTAATTGTTTGAATAAAAACAAAACAGAAAATCAAATAGAAAAAGAAAAAGCAATCAGAATAAAAAAAAGAATCAAACCTGACCCAACCCAATAGGCCCAACAGCCCACCAGTCCAGCCCAACTAAAACCCCACGCGCGAAACGTTTTTCACCCACACTCGCACCCACACAGACGCAGACAGGCAGGCCCCACTCCTATTCCCTCCACCTCGGTGACAGCACGGCCCCACACTCCTGTTCATCGTCTCCACCATGACCTCGTCGCCCCTGCCATTGCTGCCGCGTTATTGCCAGCGTCAATACGCTTAATTGCCTGCGTTAACTCCTCCGGTGACCACGCACACTTAAGCGCACGCCTCTCCTCTACATTTCCCCTCACTCGCCTCTCCCTCTCTACCCCCAGGCTGAGCGAATCGAGAGCTCCAACCCTTCTGCCTCCGACAACTTCCTCGGCCAATTCCGGCGAACCACTGCCGCCCCTCGCCTCCCCAACCACACTATCTTGCTCCCCATCCTCAGGTGTTCCTCCCTGCACCCTCGGCTTGCCCGCGCTTGATCCATAGCATCGGCAACAACGACAATCGGAGCGTCACCGCCTGCAAGCAACTCCTGCGAACTTCCCAGGTGAACTCCAACCGCCCCAAGCTCTTCTGTTGACACTCCCGTACTCCCCATGCTTGTACGCATATAATGCCCCCTTCCGTTTGCCTCGGCATGACCTCTAGCCTCGCCCCCGTCGACGACCAGAGGAACCCGACGCAGACAAGCACTCCGGCGAGGAATTCCAGTCGCATTTGTGCGCCCCTCGTCAAACCAACAGCACGTTGAGCTTCGGCACCTCATTGCGAACACGGTGAGCCCTCTCTCCCCCTCCCTCGCTTCCTGTATCACCAGCTCCGCCGCGAGCAAGTGTGCTCCGCCGTCTGCCGCCGCGCAGCGCCGCCACTATTTGGTCGCATAGATCTGCACCGTTAGATTTCAATCCGACGCGTAGGAACGGATCACTTAACGAAGAGGTATCAGTCAATCTCCATCGTATGATTTAAATGAAATCCAGCGGTCCAGAGAGCTCGATCCACCCGAAGCGGTACCGACCAATAGGAAAAGCCACGTGGCACTGGTTTGATTAAAACAGAATTTTGAATCAGATTGATATGCAAACTTGTAAAATTCATAACTTTAAATCTACATGTCCAAATTTGCAAATTTTATATCAATGGAATCAGTAGAACATGTACTTTGCAACCATGCAATTACTTTAATGTTTTGCTTCTGGAAAATTGGTTGAATTTGCAGAAACTTGTGTAAGCTTATTATGAATATAAAAATTGTTCTAAATATAATTTTAATGTGAAATCTTTGCAAAATGGTTTGTTGTGAACCTACTGACCTTAGGAACCAACCTATGGATTTAAAAATGAATTTTGTGAAGTTTAGGAGTAAATACTTGAATTAGCTCATTTCTAGTCAAATAAAAATAGTGATTTTGATATGGAAATGATTTTTGAGTAAAACCTTTGGGAAATGTTTTGATTCAAACCTTCTGACCCTAAATACCAAGTTTTGTGAATTAACAACTTATTTGATGACCAATATAAATTTTTTGCTTTGATAGAAGCATTTTTAACCACATAAAATAATGAAGTGACTTAAAAATGGTTTATAGATAAAACCTTTTGCAAATGGTTTTACCACTTTAGTAAATGACCACTTTGAACCTTATAATGTTTAGAGCCTAGTAGAAACCACCTTTGCAAATAAAACTATCTTTTGCATGCTTGCATGCATGACCTTGTTTTTGTTATTTTATGATTGTTAAATTGTTTGAATGTTGTGTTGAATATGTGTTTGCTTGATTGTATTTGTAGTGAAGTTAGAAGAGTGTGATATTAGCAAGATCAAGAAGTGAACCAACATTCTACTAAAAAGGCAAGTGACACTATCATCCAAGTCCTACTATTTTCATTACACTTAGTGGATTTTTGAAACATGCATGATAAAGTTTAATATATTTTATTCTATGCTAAAATCCTAATAGGATACCCTTATATATTACTTATTGGAAACAATGTAGTTGTAGTATGCTTAGCCCTGCTATATATTGGGATGGGATACATGAAGGGTTTCGCGGCATAATAAATCAAAATTTTCTACAGATGCGAACAGAGGGAAGCCAAGATCTAATCTAGGAGATGCAAACAACGAGAGAGATTGGATTAGATCTTCATACCCTTGAAGATTCGCAGCGAACGTCATTTGAACATGCGTGATGTAGTCGTACTCGCTTCTCTTTCTTCGCGATCCGATCCGATCTAGCACCACAAGTGGCGGTGCCTCCGTGAGATGCACACGTGCAGCACCTCGACGTCTCCTCCTTCCTTGGTCCAGCAAGTATGGTGGAGAGACGGATTGGATCTACAACGCGACGGCGCGGTGCAATTGGTGGAGAGTTTCTGCAGCAGGGCTTCGCCTACACGCAGTCGGGAGGGAGAGAGAGAGGAGGGGCAGCAGGGCGGCTAGGGCTTGAGGGAAGGTGTGGGGGGTGGTGCGCCCCCAGCCCTCTTTATATAGAGGGATGGGAGGTAGCCCTAGCCCCTCCCCCAAGCCCAAACCGGTGGCCCCAAGGAGGAAGAGTGGGGGGCAAGGAAACCCCCCCTTCTAGAAGCTCTATCTAGGGTTTAAACCCCTCTTGGCCGGTTGGGCCCTATGGGGCCTTGTGCCCCTGGCCCAATGCGGCCAGGGCACTCCCTCATAGGCCCATGCCCCCTCCCGGAGTGTGGGGCCACATTGGTCCCCTTCCGGAATGTTCTAGAAGCTTCCGGTACAATACCGATTAACCCGGAACAATTCCGAACTCCAAAAACTGCACTGCCTTATATGAATCTTATTCTCCGGACCACTCCGGAACCTCTCATGATATACCAGATCCCATCCGAGACTCCGAACGAAAACTCATAAACCAATTATCGAATCTATCCTAGCATCGAGACACGTTAAGTGTGTGACCCTGCGGGTTCGAGAATATGCAGACATGATCTTCTATCAATAATCAACAGCGGGGTCTGGAAACCCATATTGACTCCCACACATTCATCGATGATCATATCGGATGAACCACGATGCCAGGATTCAATCAATCCCATATTTATATTCCCTTCGTCTCGCGATATTTTACTTGCCCGAGATTTGATCGTCGGTATCGTCATACCTAGTTCAATCTCGTTCACAGCAAGTAGTTTACTCGTTCCGTAATCCGATATCACTTTGTGATTAACTCCTTAACCACATGCTTGCAAGCGGTGTTGATATCGATTACCGAGTGGGCCCGAAGTATATCTCTCTGACTTGGGAGGGACAAATCCCATCTCGATACATACAACCCAACAAGTACTTTCCGATCACCTGAGAGACACCTTTATGATCACCCTCTCATAGGATGACGTTTGATGACCTCAAAGCTTTCTTCCGATACCTGGGAGTTGTATTATCTCATGGTCTAAGGAATACAATATTTGACATAAGAGAAACTTCGCAAAGATGAACACGATGACACGATCTAATAGCTTTGCTTAGTTTGGGTCTGTCCATCATATCATTCTCCCAATGATATGATCTCATTATTAATCGACAACTCATGTCCATGGTTAGGAAATCTTAACCATCATTAATCAATGAGCTAGTCCATAGAGGCATACTAGGGACACGGTGTTGTTCATAAACCACACAAGTATTAAAGTTTCCGCTTAATACAATTCTATCATGGTATATAAACATTATCATGAACAAGAATTATAATAATAACATCTTTATTATATCCTCTAGGGCATAATTCCAACAGTCTCCCACTTGCACTAGAGTAAATAATCTAGTTTACATTTGGAAACAATCTCACACCCATGGCACTGAGGTGTTGATCATGTTTTACACGTGGAAGATGTTTAGTCAATGGATCTGCGACATTCAGATTTGTATGTACTTTGCTAATCTTCGGATCTCCATCTGCTATATAATCTCGGATTATATGAAACTTGCGGTTGATATGCTTGGTCTTTGGATGATATCTTGGTTCCTTAGCGAGTGCTATGGCGCCAGTGTTGTCACACAATATCTCCAGTGGGTCCAATGCACTTGGAACCACGCCAAGCTCAGTGATGAAGTTCCTGATCCAAACTCCTTCACTTGACGCTTCTGCAGCAGCCATGTATTCCGCTTCTCGTAGATCCCGATCATGCTTTGCTTGCAGCTTCTCTAGCTCACAGCTCCTCCATTCAAAATATACACGTATCCTGTCTGAGATTTAGAATCATCCTTGTCGGTGTCGAAACTAGCGTCGACGTAACCTTTTACGACGAGCTGTTCATCACCCCCATAGACTAAGAACATTTCTTTAGTCCTATTTAGGTACTTTAGGATGTTCTTCATGGCTGTCCAGTGTTCCACTCCTGGATCACTTTGATATCTGCTCGTCAAACTAAGAGCATTGGACACATCCGGTCTAGTACACAACATGGCATACATGATAGAACCTATGGCCGAGGCATAAGGCACTTTGCTCATAGCTTCTCTATCATTTACCATAGCTGGACACTGAGCCTTGCTCAATGTCTTACCTGACAACATAGGCACTGAACCTTTCTTTGCCTTATCCATTCTGAACTTTTTAGAACTTTGTCTAGGTATGTACTCTGGCTTAAAGCTATCAGGCGTCTTTGTCTATCTCTATAGATTTTCATGCCTAATATATAAGCAGCTTCACCTAGGTCTTTAATTGAAAAACACTTGTTCAAATAACTCTTCACATCGTTAAGCATGTTAATGTCATTTCCAATAATCAATATGTCATCCACATATAGTACCAGAAATGTCACCGAGCTCCCACTCACTTTCTTGTAGATACAAGCTTCGTAGCAATTTGGAACAAATCCAAAGCTCTTGATCACTTGATCAAAACGAAGGTTCCAACTCCGAGATGCTTGCTTCAGTCCATAAATGGAACACTCAAGCTTGCATACTTTATCAGCATCCTTAGGATTGACAAAACCTTCGGGTTGCATCATATACAACTCTTCATCAATGTTGTCATTGAGGAAAGCAGTCTTGACATCCATCTGCCATATTTCATAATCATGAAACGCAACAATTGCTAATAAAATCCGAATGGACTTAAACATCGCTACGGAGAGAAAGTCTCATCATAGTCAACACCTTGAACTTGTCGAAAACCTTTCGCGACAAGCCGTGCTTTATAGACGGTAACATTACCATCCGCGTCCGTTTTCTTCTTGAAAATCCATTTGCACTCAACGGCCTTTCGGTCGCTAGGAGGGTCCACCAAAGTCCATACTTGGTTTTCGCTCATGGATCCTAATTCGGATTTCATGGCTTCTAGCCATTTCTCAGAGTCTGGGCTCATCATCGCTTCCTCATAGTTCGCAGGCTCACCGTCATCTACTAGCAAGACAGTTAAGACAGGGTTGCCGTACCACTCAGGAGGGGCACGCGACCTTGTCGACCTGCGACGTTCAGTAGTAGCATCGTCTGAAGCATCATGATCATTATCATTAGCTTCCTCTATTGTTGGTGCAGGCGGCACTGGAACAATTTCAGGTGTTGCGCTACTCTCCAATTCAAGAGAAGGTTCAACAACCTCGTCTAGCTCTACTTTCCTCCCACTCACTTCTTTCGAGAGAAACTCCTTCTCAAGAAAGGAACCGTTCTTTGCGACAAACACTTTGCCTTCGGTTCTGTGATAGAAGGTATACCCAATAGTTTCTTTAGGGTATCCTATGAAGACGCATTTCTCCGCTTTGCGTTCGAGCTTGTCCGGCATCAATTTCTTGATGTAAGCTTCGCATCCCCAAACTTTAAGAAACGACAACTTAGGTTTAGCACCAAACCACATTTCATACGGTGTCGTCTCAACGGATTTAGATGGTGCCCTATTTAAAGTGAATGAAGTGGTTTCTAATGCATAACCCCAAAATGATAACGGCAAATCAGTAAGAGACATCATTGATCGGACCATATCTAATAGGGTTCGATTCCGGCGTTCAGACACACCATTGCGCTGTGGTGTTCCGGGTGGCGTGAGTTGCGAAACGATTCCGCTTGCTTTAAGATGCGTGAGAAAATCGTAACTCAAATATTCGCCTCCACGATCGGATCGTAAAAACTTAATCTTTCTGTTATGATGGTTCTCCACTTCATTCTGAAATTCCTTGAACTTTTCAAATGTTTCAGATTTATGTTTCATTAAATAGACATACCCATATCTACTTAAGTCATCGGTAAAAGTGAGAAAATAGCGATATCCACCGCGCGTCGAAATACTCATCGGTCCGCATACATCGGTATGTATGATTTCCAACAAGTCCGTTGCTCGCTCCATCATACCGGAGAACGGGGTTTTGATCATCTTGCCCATGAGGCATGGTTCGCATGTGTCAAATGATTCAAAATCAGGAGACTCCAAAAGTCCATCAGAATGGAGTTTCTTTATGCGCTTTAACCCAATATGACCTAGACGACAGTGCCACAAATAAGTAGTATTACCACTATCTACTTTGCATCTCTTAGCCTCTATGTTATGGATGTGTGTTTCATCCCTTTCGAGATTTAGAAGAAATAAACCATTCACTAAAGGTGCATGACCATAAAAGATGTTACTCATATAAATAGAACAACCATTATTCTCCGATTTAAATGAATAACCGTCTTGCAATAAACAAGATCCAGAAATAATGTTCATGCTCAACGCAGGCACATAATAACACTTATTAAGGTTTAAAACTAATCCCGAAGGTAAAACTAAGGAGAGCGTGCCGACGGCCATCACATGAACTCTTGATCCGTTGCCAACGCGCATCGTCACCTCATCCCTCGCAAGCCGACGTCTATTCCGTAGCTCCTGTTTCGAGTTACAAATATTAGCAACTGAACCAGTATCAAATACCCAGGCACTACAACGAGGGCTAGTAAGGAAAACATCAATAACATTTATATCAAATATACCTTTGATGGTGCCAGCCTTCTTGTCCGCTAAGTACTTCAGACAGTTGCGCTTCTAGTGACCCTTGTCCTTGCAATAGAAGCACTCAGTGTCCGGCTTAGGACCAGACTTGAGCTTCTTCTCAGCAGGGGCAACGCGCTTGCCGCCTCCTTTCTTGAAGGGCTTCTTTGCACCCTTACCTTTCTTGAAGGTGGGCTTGTTGACCATCAACACATGATTATCCTTTTTGATGTCCACCTCCGCAGCCTTCAGCTTTGCGAAGAGCTCGGTGATCATATCAGTGGAACCAATCTGATTATGAGTCACTACAAAAATTTTGTAGCTGGGAGGGAGTGATTGTAGAACCGTGTCAATCTTGAGCTCCTCTGGAATCGTGCATTCCAGTTGCTCGAGGCGTTGAGTGTAGCCCGTCATCTTAATGGCGTGCTCACTAACGGAACTCCCTTCCACCATCTTGCAGTTAAAGAACTTCTCAGAGATCTCATATCTCTTAGAACGGGCCTGGGTCTGAAACATGGTTTTCAGCTCCTCAAGAATCTCAAAGGGCCCGGGATAGTCTTCAAAACGATTTTGAAGTTCCGGTTCCATAGCAAACAACATGGTGCTCTTAATCACACCATAATCATCTTTGCGCGACTGATAGACAGCTTTCTCATCAGCCGTCGCAGTTGCAGCAGGGGGGTCACCTAACACTTTCCCAAGGACATAGTCCTTTTGACCGCCAGAGAGAATGATTCTTAGATTGCGGAACCAATTGGTGAAGTTAGACCCATTGTTTCTAAGCTTTTCCTTCTCAGCAAAAACGTTGAAGTTGAAGTTGGACTTAGCCATTTGATCTACAATATTTGCAAGTACAAATTAGACTATGTTCATGATAACTAGTTCAACTTTTAATCAAATTACTAGATGGACTCCCACTAAATTCAACATCCCTCAAGTTGTTTAGTGAACACGATCCAAATTCACCACACCTAATCCGATCTTCATGAGAAGAGATGTGGTTTCAATGGTGGACAACGAAGTGTCGATCATATCATTCATATGACTTATGTTTAACCTTTCGGTTCTTGTGTTCCGAGGCCATGTTTGTACATGCTAGGCTCGTCAAGTTAGACCCAAGTATTTCCGCGTGTGGAAAACTGACTTGCACCCGTTGTATGTGAACGTAGAGTCTATAGCACCCGATCATCACGTGATGCTTGGACACGACGATCTTTCGCAACGGTGCATACATGGGGAGAACACAGTTTTATCTTGATCTTTAAGTGAGGAATCATCTTATAATGCTACCGTCGCGATCTAAGCATAATAAGATACATAAAAGGATAAACATCACATGCATATAACTTTATGTGACATGGTATAGCCAATCTTCGCGCAATGATCTCCATCTTGTGCGTGTCGGCATGATCTCCATCACTCCACCATGATTGCCTCCACCATGAATAACAACTACAACTATTGCTAACTACTTAGCGATAAAGTGAAACTATTACATGGCGCATAAGAAGTTGACACACAGGTCATACACAATTATAAAGACAACCATATGGCTCCTGCCGGTTGTGTACTCATCGACATGCAAGTCGTGAAACATTACAAAAATGATCATCACATACAATATACACATCACATCTTGGGCCATACCATATCACAGAAATCACTCCCTACAAAACAAGTTAGACGCCTCTACTTTGTTGTTGCATGTTTTACGTGGCTTATGGGAGTAGCATGCTAAGAACGATTCTTACCTACGGAAAGCCATAACGGTGATATTATGGTTGCCAAACTCCGGTGTAAATCCCATGACAACTATAGTGAGAGAAACAGGCATCCACCAGCCGCATGTGTGGAACAAGCCACACGTCAAGTGCGAGCAGTCTCATGACGACGTCGCGTAAGGTTGGCCTGGACCGCTTCAATCTCACTATCCCGCGTCATAAGAAGAACACAAACAAGAGGCTTGCAACAGAAAACATCAACGCCCGCAACAACCATGTTGCGTTCTACTCGTGAAACACATCTACGCATAGATCTAGCTCTGATACCACTGAAGGGTTTCGCGGCATGGTAAATCAAAATTTTATACGGATGCGAACAGAGGGAAGCCAAGATCTAATCTAGGAGATGCAAACAACAAGAGAGATTGGATTAGATCTTCATACCCTTGAAGATTCGCAGACGTTAACGGCTTAACGTGGGTGATGTAGTCGTACTCGCTTCTCCTCCTCGCGATCCGATCCGATCTAGCACCACAAGTGGCGGTGCCTCCGTGAGATGCACACGTGCAGCACCTCGACGTCTCCTCCTTCCTTGGTCAAGCAAGTATGGTGGAGAGACGGATTGGATCTACAACGCGACGGCGCGGTGCAATTGGTGGAGAGTTTCTGCAGCAGGGCTTCGCCTACACGCAGTCGGGAGGGAGAGAGAGAGGAGGGGCAGTAGGGTGGCTAGGGCTTGAGGGAAGGTGTGGGGGGTGGTGCGCCCCTATCCCTCTTTATATAGAGGGGTGGGAGGCAGCCCTAACCCCTCCCCCAAGCCCAAACCGGCGGCCCCAAGGAGGAAGAGTGGGGGGCAAGGAAACCCCCCCTTCTAGAAGCTCTATCTAGGGTTTAAACCCCTCTTGGCCGGCTGGGCCCTATGGGGCCTTGTGCACCTGGCCCAATGCGGCCAGGGCACTCCCTCATAGGCCCATGCCCCCTCCCGGAGGGTGGGGCCACGTTGGTCCCCTTCCGGAAGGTTCTAGAAGCTTCCGGTACAATACCGATTAACCCGGAACAATTCCGAACTCCAAAAACTGCACTGCCTTATATGAATCTTATTCTCCGGACCACTCCGGAACCTCTCGTGATATCCCGGATCCCATCCGAGTCTCTGAACAAAAACTCATAAACCAATTATCGAATCTATCCTAGCGTCGAGACATGTTAAGTGTGTGACCCTGCGGGTTCGAGAATATGCAGACATGATCTTCTATCAATAATCAACAGGGTGCTGAAACCCATATTGACTCCCACACATTCATCGATGATCATATCGGATGAACCACGATGCCAGGATTCAATCAATCCCATATTTATATTCCCTTCGTCTCGCGATATTTTACTTGCCCGAGATTTGATCATCGGTATCGTCATACCTAGTTCAATCTCGTTCACAGCAAGTAGTTTACTCGTTCCGTAATCCGATATCACTTTGTGATTTACTCCTTAACCACATGCTTGCAAGCGGTGTTGATATCGATTACCGAGTGGGCCCGAAGTATATCTCTCCGACTTGGGAGGGACAAATCCCATCTCGATACATACAACCCAACAAGTACTTTCCGATCAGCTGAGAGACACCTTTATGATCACCCTCTCATAGGATGACGTTTGATGACCTCAAAGCTTTCTTCCGATACCAGGGAGTTGTATTATCTCATGGTCTAAGGAATACAATATTTGACATAAGAGAAACTTCGCAAAGATGAACACGATGACACGATCTAATAGCTTTTCTTAGTTTGGGTCTGTCCATCATATCATTCTCCCAATGATATGATCTCATTATTAATCGACAACTCATGTCCATGGTTAGGAAACCTTAACCATCATTAATCAATGAGCTAGTCCATAGAGGCATACTAGGGACACGGTGTTGTTCATAAACCACACAAGTATTAAAGTTTCCGCTTAATACAATTCTAGCATGGGATATAAACATTATCATGAACAAGAATTATAATAATAACATCTTTATTATTGCCTCTAGGGCATAATTCCAACAATACATGATATGACTAAATGAAGTATTGAAAAGATATATGTTTTATATAATAAAACAAGTACTCAATGAACCACCTGGGTGGACAAGGATACTCAAGCTTTTGGACAAGGTGGCAACAAAAGGAACCATGTTTATATGGCTATCTCTTTTGTTGTGCACTAGAAGAAAACCACCCAGGGACTTAGAGATTGAACATGTTTCTCGTACAGTGGCTTCCGTGTACAGCCACATGCTAAATGGGCTCTGGCTTAGTCAACTACATAGTGGAAGACCCATGCATTGGCATCTTCAGGTTAACTAGATTTGTGCTAGGGAACTTGGAACCCTACATTGGTGCCTGGATGACAAGCTAGCATTGTGTATTGGGAGGACTCCTATGGAAAGACTTTGTCACATTCTCAATCTGCCAGTACTCCATCTTGGTGAGTACTTATCCAGCGGCCACTGGTGGCATCAAGATGAGATTGTGTCCTGTGGGTAAAGTGTAAAACTTCTGCAGAAGATCAAAATTCTAAGTACTTAGCCGTGTCCCCGGTTATGGAGAAATACTGAGCAACTAAGGCCTGAAGCTATGGGAGATCTCGACATTCCAATTTCTCAAAGTTAAAACTTGAGGGTGACAACAAGGGATTTTGAAGCACTTGGAGTTTTCCAAGAAGTTCAGAAATATTTGACAAAAGATCAAAAACTATTTTGAAAAGATAGGATAAAACTATATTGCTTTCTGCAAATGAGCCTAAACCCCACTTAGCCAAATATGCATGTAATGATAGGATCCACTAAAGTTTACATAGTAGTGAAACTTGCCAATACAATTCAAATGTATTGACCCTTGTGGCTGCAACTTATTATGTTGCAGGTTTGTTTGATGTTAGTGAAGTTTGTTGAATAGGATTACAAGTCTACAACCAACATGATTACCTGTGGCACTTTGAAGATGAAGGACCCCATGCTTATAGATATTCTGCTGCAATGTAATGTGATAGCCAAATGAGCTATGTAAGATGTAATGAAATATTTTATTCCTGGTTATAAAGTTGTATTATGACCTTTGTTTCTTGATATTACATCTTAACTGTGGATGCTAGCTATTGATCCAGGGACTAGCATTGTAAACACAGGGATCTCTACCTTATTAAAGGTTGGGAACGTTACACGAAGTATATCTCTCCGACTTGGGAGGGACAAATCCCATCTCGATACATACAACCCAACAGGTACTTTCCGATTACCTGAGAGACACCTTTATGATCACCCTCTCATAGGATCATGTTTGATGACCTCAAAGCTTTCTTCCGACACCAGGGAGTTGCATTATCTCATGGTCTAAGGAATACAATATTTGACATAAGAAAAAGCTTCACAAAGATGAACACGATGACACGATCTAATTTCTCTGCTTGATTTGGGTCTGTCCATCATATCATTCTCCCAATGATATGATCTCATTATTAATCGACAACTCATGTCTATGGTTAGGAAACCTTAACCATCATTAATCAATGAGCTAGTCCATAGAGGCGTACTAGGGACACGGTTTTGTTCATAAACCACACAAGTATCAAAGTTTCCGCTTAATACAATTCTAGCATGGAATATAAACTTTATCATGAACAAGAATTAAAATAATAACATCTTTATTATTGCCTCTAGGGCATAATTCCAACACTAGTGCGATAATATGATTGAAATTACCTCTGGAGCATCTCTTTAAAGTCTGCCCATAGCTCTTGGTCTTTTCGTAACGAGTCCATGACAAGGACTTTTCATGTGTCACCTTGAATGACTAGTAGAATAAAGTGGAACCTATGCATGCATAACTCATCATCAGTTACACTTAACATCGAGTAAGACGAAACAGAATGTGTACAAGAGAGGGTAACACTCACGAGAAGTTTGTAAGGCAATAGTATTTCCCTTTTGGTTTGTTGTCTCAGTAAAGACCTTAGCAAGAAATCTTCTGTTTGCCCGGGTTTGTGTTTTACCACTTGTTCATGAACTCTATTTGGGTCAACGAACCCAATGTCAAAAAGGCCTCCTTTCATGCATTACATAACCTTTTTCCTGCATAATAGTATATACATATATGGTGAGCAAATATATACATGCAATTAATGAATTGAATGAGCTGAGATAGAAATTACAGAAATAGTACTTACAAACAATAAAGGCTGATGGCAGCTTTGTCTAGTTCCTTCTGATTGAATAAAAAATGCAAGACTTGAATGTTGAAGGTGATCTCGTCGTCTCCGCACAAGAAAATCTGATCTCTTATATGCGCCGTGATCCATTCTTCCTTTCTCGTCTTGTAGAAATCAAGGTACCACTTATGCAATCTTCACATTTTTGTTGGTAGATTCTTGAGCTCCTCTTTCTTGACGAGATTCTTCCCATACTTCCATGGTTGTATGGGGTTGACATCGCCTTTGGGCAAGTGGTCTCCCATGATGTTCAAGTATGCAATGTAAGTCATCCCCATCTCATTGGCCTTTATTTGTAGCTCTTCCTCGTAATCATTTACAGGAGGATCTATTCGTGTGTCGAACACTTGGAGCGGGGCGCACGATTGGTTTTCCTACTCTTCGAGCATGGGAACTGTTTTCTAGGGTGCATGACTACTACTTTCAGACTCCCTCCGCCTTGCATCCTGTCACATCCCAAAATTTTCCAAATTTTGAAATGTGAAAAATTAAAAGAAATTCGGAGGAAATAAAAAAACTTTTTGACTATTTAATATAAATCCTTCAAGACAAAAATTAATTAAAACAATTTTGTTTGTGAAATTGTATGCATGTTTTCAAAACCTCAAAATCATGAAGCATGCATGGTAGCATTTTAAAACTAAGAGAAATAACTTATTCTCAAAGTTGAAATGACCACTTAACAACATGAAACTTTGGATATATTCCATATTTAAAATATACAAAAGGATTCCTAAGTGAGCTAAAAAGATAAAAGGCAAAATTATAAAGCCACAGTAATTATTTTGACTCTATTTGAAGCTCCAGTTAAAATGATATGAAATTTATAAAATATAGAAAGAAAAATAAAGACAAGTTAAGGAAATGACTAAAACAAAATAAAAATATTCCTAAATGAGTGATTATGATAAAGAATAAAATTATAAAGTTAAGAAAATTAGTTTGAATATTTTTGGAGTCCTAAGTCAAAAGATATGGTTTTTATAAAAAAAGGAATAAAAATAATAAAACTAGACGTACGTACGATACTCTTTTTCTTAAATGAATTGTACTTTATTAAAAGAAATCCAAATACTCTAATTAGAGTAAACTATCAACTTATATTTTATATAAAATTTTCTAAAAATATTTGGTACAAATTTGAATCAAAGTGAAGAGACAAATTGGAAACCATCCTAAATAACTTTAAGAAGCCACACGTGTAGTTGGATACGAGTACAATCGTGATTGATCAATCTATTTTGAAATTGATTGTATATGTGCATTATTAGATAGCCATGAACGGATAGACTTTTTCGTGTGTTTGCAAGTTGCAACGCGGTCAAATAGTTAAAAAAATATTAATTTCAAAACATTTTGAAATTAATTTGTCGTAAAAAAAGCGAGATTAACTTCTCTTCTTGTATTCTGTATTTGACTGATTTTGATTTTGAATTTTTCCAAATTCATTTCTATTTGTTTCTCTTCAAAAGATTTATTTGGATTTGATCCTTTAGCAATGCACCGTACGATGCATGTAGTGCACGAAAACGAGTCCACTCTCTTTTTTTTTTATTTTCTCTTATACTTATGCATACATCGCACTATTTCTTCTCTTAACATTTTTTTTTCTCTGACCCATGTTCAAATCGACTTGGCCACTAATAAGCTATGCACCTGGGATGTACGAGAGAAACAACCCAGCCGAACAGCCTTTTCTTGATTGCTCACACGCCAGGACATATACGCATGCACTGTTTTTCCAATTTTTCCATCAGCTACCGCCCTGCCCCACAAGCCAGTCAAGCGAGAGATGTAGCGACGTGCACCTGTTCTTTCTCTTTCCAAACGTACAAGTGAGCCAGCTAATAAGAAACGTCTCGCATATAGAAACTCCAGCGACAGTTACCAAACATTACTTCTCCACTTTAATCACGTTCATTATAACGGCACCGTCCTTCTCCTTTATAGTTTCAAATGGACGCCTTGCATCTCCTTTGCTATCCCGTGTCACCACACGAGCCATAGGCTCACCCACGTATCCATTTTTGCGATAGCTCCGCTAGACCGCCGATGGATGCCGATCGCATTTCCAGCAGCTCCGGCGACGAGGAACGACTCAACGGCAGCGGAACCACGAGGAGGAGGAGAGCTTACCTATGGAACTGATGCTCGAGTTGCTGATCGTTCACGACGTACCACGCCACAAGTTTATCTCGGCTCATCATCTTCGTCGGACGATTACGTCGTACTCGGTGAGCTCCGTAAAAAATCCTTGTACCCACACCCTAGCTACACATATGCCTACCTCGAGGATATGATTGTTCATCATATTGTTGCAGTTCTCCGCGCCGACGTCGCACGTTGCTCTAGCCGTAGATTGTCGACACCGTTGGGGACGAACAACCTCTCAATCACGTCCAGTAGCACCGCCTCGACGTCCTCTACGCCGTCCATATCTTCTTCTATTTCGGATACGTTCCTAGCGACGGGAACGACAACGCCAAGTCTGTGCCCGTAAATCCGGCGAACTTCTCCGGCGAGATTTTCCGGTGAGCCATCCTGCGCCATTAGATATTCATCTAAAGGTCATTATAGATCACTTAAACGAAGGGGTATCCTCCAATTATAATCTTCTAAGTGTCATATCTATTCCTATTTTCGGATTTTTTTTAGACATAAGAACACACAAACTTGCAAAAATCATATCTTTAGTTCTGTTTATCTAAATTTAGCAAATAATATGTCTATGGATTCACAAAAACGAGTAGAACACAGTGGAGCCATAATTCGGTATTTTTGAGTCTGTTAAAATCATGTTTTATACAGAACCATTTGTAGAGTATTTTGGGTATAAAAATTGTTGTGTAAATTATTTTTAAGTGAATCCTTTTGCAAATGGTTGTAAATTGAACCCTCTGTACATTAAGACCAAAATATAATTTTATTCTAGTATAAATAAGACCGTGGCAATTATTTAGTGAGAATGACATTTCCAAGTGTTAGAAAATATTGCTAATTGCTACAATTGCACAAATGGTTGCATTTGTAATCTTGAAAATATAAAATGTTCAGAAATCACTTACTAATGTTCAGAACCTTGTTATAAAAATTTGTACAATAAAAATTGCCATCTTACATGTTTGCATACTTTGCATGATTTTTGTGTTGCCATTAGTGTTGATCTTGTGTATGTTTTGTCTTGGTTGTTTTGCTTGATAGATTGTGTTGATTGTCAAGTGTGTTATTGCGAAGAGTGTATCAACACCACCAACTACTAAGGCAAGTGACACTATCATCCAAGTCCTACTATTTTCATTACACTTAGTGGATTTTTGTAACATGCATGAAAAGGATTTCTATATTTTAAGCTATGCTAAATCCTAATAGGATACCCTTATATATTCCTTAGTGGAAAAATTGTAGTTGTAGTATGCTTAGCCCTGCTATATATTGGGATGGGATACATGATATGATTATATGAAGAGTTAAAAATACTTATGTTTTATATAATAAAACAAGTACTCAATGACCACCTGGGTGGACAAGGATACTCAAGTTTTGGACAAGGTGACAACAAAAGGAACCATGTTTATATGGCTATCTCTTTTTGTATGTGCACCAGAATCAAACCACCCAGGGACTTAGAGATTGAACATGTTTCTCGTACAGTGGCTTCCGTGTACAGCCACATGCTAACTGGGCTCTGGCTTAGTCAACTACATAGTGGAAGTCCCATGCATTGGCATCTTCAAGTTAACTAGATTTGTGTAAGGGAGTAACCCTACATTTGTGCCTGGTAGACAAGCTAGCATTGTGTATTGGGAGGACTCCTATGGAAAGACTTTGTCACATTCTCGATCTGCCGGTACTCCATTTTGGTGAGTACTTATCCAGCGGCCACTGGTGGCGTCAAGACGAGATTGTGTCATGTGGGTAAAGTGTACGACTTCTGCAGAAGATCAAATTCTAAGTACTTAGACGTGTCCCCGGTTATGGACAATACTGAGCAACTAAGGCCTGAAGCTATGGAAGATCTCGACACTCTAATTTCTAAAAGAAAATTTTTACAAAACTTGATGCACTTGGGGTTACCAAGGTGCTCAAGAGATTTTGACAAGGACTTGAACACTTGAGTTTTTACCAAGGAGTTCAAGAGATTTTTGAAAGGAGATTTGACAAAGGACCAAAACCATTGTGAAAAGATAGGATAAAATATTGCTTTATGCAAATGAGCCTAAAACTCTACTTAGCCAAATATGCATGTAGTGATAGAATCCACTTATATTCTACATATGAGTGAAACTTGCCAATACAATTCAAATGTATTGACCCTTGTGGCTGTAACTTGTAATGTTGCAGGTTTGATTGATTTTAGTAAAGATTGTTTGATTAGGATTACAAAGTCTACAACCAACATCTGCCCGTGGCACCTTGAAGATGAAGGACCCATACTTATAGTTATTCCGCTGCAATGTAATGTAATAGCCAAATGAGCTATGTTTGATGTAATAAACTTATGTTAATCCTGGTTATAAAGTTATATTATGACCTTTGTTTCTTGATATTACATCTTAACTGTGGATGCTAGCTATTGATCTAGGGACTAGCATTGTAAAACACAGGAGGAATCTACCTTATTAGGTTGAGACCTCTACAGATGGTATCAGAGCATTGTGTTGCCTGTAGGATTTGTAAACCCTAGGATTGGACAAAAACCCTTAGAAAAATAGGAGTGTATTTGTTCCAAAAACTTATTTACAAAAACACTTGTAAACTCTTTCCTTAACCATTTTGGTTTCAACTCTACATCTCTTCTGCTTCAACTTGATGGAAAAACCTACCCCATGGCCAAAGACTACACCATGTACAAAGGACTTCTTCAACTTCTTCAACTCTAATGACTTCAACTTCTTCAACTCTAATGACTTCAACATCTTCAGCATATTCCCCAAGGACTTCCAACTTGAAAACTACTAAGGACCACAAGTGAAACAAGGAAATCTTGCTCAAGAGTTAGAGACTGAGGGAATGCAAAAGGTAGAAAGAGCCTACATCACTTGAAGTTTTGAGACCAAGAAATTCTCCTAAGGAAGCCATGATCTCATGTAGTAAGAAGCAACCAAGAAGGATGGAAAGATCACAAGTGAACCATATAGATGGACCACCATATTATAGTTAAGTCAAAAACACACCAACCTGAGAGGTGTAACAAAAATGTTTTTGTTGACTAAGTATGTGCTTGAACCTTGTTTGAGTAAAATGTTTGGGTTTTGTGTTTGCATGCACATTGTTTGTGTGAATTGTGATGTGTGTGAGTAGAAATATTTCCTTAGAAATATCTTGCCCATTCTAATCTCCCTTCAACCCAAACAGATGACTACTCCAAAAGACTCCAAGGTTGATGACATCAACACTAACCAAGCTGACAGCGTGAAAGAGCTCATAGCAACCCAACACCAGTTGAACCAACTGACAGCTCAGTTCATAGCCAACAATAGTGATAAAGATCCAGCACTACAAAGGTTTTTGGAAGAACAATCCCAACTGATGCTCAAGGTGACTAATCAAATGATCAGCATGGAAGAAAACTATCCCAAAAGAGTTTATGATAACAAGGATGACAAGAATGTTGTCCTAGATGGAGCCCCAGCTTGTATTATTTGTGGAGACAAGGATCATACTTCCAAGGAGCATGAAGGTCAATGCCCTAACTATGAAGAAAATCATCCTGTTGGACAATGTCCCACCTCTCAAGCTACTTGTTACCTTTGTGAAGGAAACGACCATGTTCCCATCCAATGTCCTATCTACTCCATGGTAGAACAAAGGAAACAAAGGATCCAAATCTACCAAAGTAAAAGGACCACTTATACCTCCAAACAAGACAACCCAATTCAAAGGATCAAAGAAACCCAAGAAACCAAGACCAGACATGAACCTTGTGCAATGTCGTAAATGTAAGGAAATGGGACACTACTCCAGTGAGTGCCCAGAGAACAAGAAGAATAAAGAGATTAACCAAGTGTGGTGCAAAAACTGCAAAGATTTAGGCCACTATGTAGCAACTTGTCCACAAGAGCCACGTAAGGAACTCAAGGATATCCATTGTTTCAACTGCAAGAATCCAGGACATTATACAAGCAACTGTCCAGAAAAGATGAAGAACAAGTTGAACAAGCCTATGGAGAAACTCAACCTTGGCCCATGAGTCAAGTGCGGAAACAAAGGACGCAATGCAAAAGTTTGCTTAGAGAAGTTTTCCCAGGATCCCAAGAAGGCCAATATGTAATTTTTGTTTTAATATTTTTTAAGGGTGGTAGTACCCTAGTTGTTTGAACCTGCTTGTAACCCTAGCCTTCCCAAATCTCGGGACGAGATTTATTTTAAGGGTGGTAGTCTGTCACATCCCAAAATTTTCCAAATTTTGAAATGTGAAAAATTAAAAGAAATTCGGAGGAAATGAAAAACTTTTTGACTATTTAATATAAATCCTTCAAGACAAAAATTAATTAAAACAATTTTGTTTGTGAAATTGTATGCATGTTTTCAAAACCTCAAAATCATGAAGCATGCATGGTAGCATTTTAAAACTAAGAGAAATAACTTATTCTCAAAGTTGAAATGACCACTTAACAACATGAAACTTTGGATATATTCCATATTTAAAATATACAAAAGGATTCCTAAGTGAGCTAAAAAGATAAAAGGCAAAATTATAAAGCCACAGTAATTATTTTGACTCTATTTGAAGCTCCAGTTAAAATGATATGAAATTTATAAAATATAGAAAGAAAAATAAAGACAAGTTAAGGAAATGACTAAAACAAAATAAAAATATTCCTAAATGAGTGATTATGATAAAGAATAAAATTATAAAGTTAAGAAAATTAGTTTGAATATTTTTGGAGTCCTAAGTCAAAAGATATGGTTTTTATAAAAAAAGGAATAAAAATAATAAAACTAGACGTACGTACGATACTCTTTTTCTTAAATGAATTATACTTTATTAAAAGAAATCCAAATACTCTAATTAGAGTAAACTATCAACTTATATTTTATATAGAATTTTCTAAAAATATTTGGTACAAATTTGAATCAAAGTGAAGAGACAAATTGGAAACCATCCTAAATAACTTTAAGAAGCCACACGTGTAGTTGGATACGAGTACAATCGTGATTGATCAATCTATTTTGAAATTGATTGTATATGTGCATTACTAGATAGCCATGAACGGATAGACTTTTCCGTGTGTTTGCAAGTTGCAACGCGGTCAAATAGTTAAAAAAATATTAATTTCAAAACATTTTGAAATTAATTTGTCGTAAAAAAAAACGAGATTAACTTCTCTTCTTGTATTCTGTATTTGACTGATTTTGATTTTGAATTTTTCCAAATTCATTTCTATTTGTTTCTCTTCAAAAGATTTATTTGGATTTGATCCTTTAGCAATGCACCGTACGATGCATGTAGTGCACGAAAACGAGTCCACTCTTTTTTTTTCTCTCTTATACTTATGCATACATCGCACTATTTCTTCTCTTAACATTTTTTTCTCTGACCCATGTTCAAATCGACTTGGCCACTAATAAGCTATGCACCTGGGATGTACGAGAGAAACAACCCAGCCGAACAGCCTTTTCTTGATTGCTCACACGCCAGGAGATATACGCATGCACTGTTTTTCCAATTTTTCCATCAGCTACCGCCCTGCCCCACAAGCCAGTCAAGCGAGAGATGTAGCGACGTGCTGCTGTTCTTTCTCTTTCCAAACGTACAAGTGAGCCAGCTAATAAGAAAGAGGTATATACATTTTTAGTCCCACAACTTGCACGACAAGAGCAATTTAGTCCCACATCTTGTAAAATGAGCAACACTAGTCCCATAACTTGCATCCCATGAGCATTTTAGTCCACTTTGATAAATTTCAGTAAGTTTGACCAAATTTTTCCAACCTTGACCTCACATTTTTTTCAAAATACTAACCCAGATGTATTTTTCTATGGCATGTAAACCAAGAGACATGCCCACCTGTCAGCGCACTTACAGAAAAAGTTAACTCTCGCGTTGGTCGTACTCGAACTCATAACCTTTCGAATGGCTAACTAACCCGCTGAAGCCACTACGCTGACCGATGCTAAATACAAAGAAGGGTGTAAAATATTTTATACTATATGTACGCACACATACATAAAAATACTCACGTTCGCTGTCAGACTAATCTTATGCGCCATCTGTGCAGGCATTTATTTTGAAACCCGAGCTACATGGAGGACTTTGTTTTAAACATTTAAAAATAAAATTAAAAGTATAAAAACGCCTTTAAAATACGTACATGTGGGAAATGATATAAGCTTCAGTATGCAAAATTTAACCCAGATTGATTTGTATTGGGGCTAAAAAAAGACAATTCTGACATAATTTGAAGGTGTACCGTTTACAAACCTAGATCTCTAATTTTGTCTTTTCTATATAGCCCAGAACACAAATTATTTGGGATTGAAATTTTGTATTTCTTTTAGAAACTTTCCAACTTTGGAACACGTATTTTTGAATGCCAAAATAAAGGCTTACATGTAGACTAGGTGTATACACTCAATGAATAAAGCTTCGCTTCACTCGTGTGTGTGGTAGTTTATTGTATGACGTATCAGCCTGAAATTAACTTATAATAAAACAAGTGTTCTTACAATTATCAAGTCTATGTGTGTGTTGTCGTGGAAAGCTTCTACTAGTTTAAGAACGCAGGTCGTGAGTTCAACTCCTGCCATTGTAACTTTGAGATTTTTTATTATTTGGTCACGGATGGGAGGGCCCTCTTGTCAGCCCAAGTTTGCAAGTGGATCATTTTGCAGAATGAGTTTCGACATACAGGTGGACGAATTTGGCCAAAATCGCAGAAATTCAATTGAATTGGACTAAAATGCTCCCGGGTTGCAAGTTGTGGAACTAATATTACTCACTTTACAAGATGTGGGACTAAAATACTCCTGCGGTGCAAGTTGTGGGACTGAAAATGTATATACTCCAATAAGAAACGTCTCGCATATAGAAACTCCAGCGACAGTTACCAAACATTACTTCTCCACTTTAATCACGTTCATTATAACGGCACCGTCCTTCTCCTTTATAGTTTCAAATGGACGCCTTGCATCTCCTTTGCTATCCCGTGTCACCACACGAGCCATAGGCTCACCCACGTATCCATTTTTGCGATAGCTCCGCTAGACCGCCGATGGATGCCGATCGCATTTCCAGCAGCTCCGGCGACGAGGGACGACTCAACGGCAGCGGAACCACGAGGAGGAGGAGAGCTTACCTATGGAACTGATGCTCGAGTTGCTGATCGTTCACGACGTACCACGCCACAAGTTTATCTCGGCTCATCATCTTCGTCGGACGATTACGTCGTACTCGGTGAGCTCCGTAAAAAATCCTTGTACCCACACCCTAGCTACACATATGCCTACCTCGAGGATATGATTGTTCATCATATTGTTGCAGTTCTCCGCGCCGACGTCGCACGTTGCTCTAGCCGTAGATTGTCGACACCGTTGGGGACGAACAACCTCTCAATCACGTCCAGTAGCACCGCCTCGACGTCCTCTACGCCGTCCATATCTTCTTCTACTCCGGATACGTTCCTAGCGACGGGAACGACAACGCCAAGTCTGTGCCCGTAAATCCGGCGAACTTCTCCGGCGAGATTTTCCGGTGAGCCATCCTGCACCATTAGATATTCATCTAAAGGTCATCATAGATCACTTAAACGAAGAGGTATCCTCCAATTATAATCTTCTAAGTGTCATATCTATTCCTATTTTCGGATTTTTTTAGACATAAGAACACACAAACTTGCAAAAATCATATCTTTAGTTCTGTTTATCTAAATTTAGCAAATAATATGTCTATGGATTCACAAAAACGAGTAGAACACAGTGGAGCCATAATTCGATATTTTTGAGTCTGTTAAAATCATGTTTTATACAGAACCATTTGTAGAGTATTTTGGGTATAAAAATTGTTGTGTAAATTATTTTTAAGTGAATCCTTTTGCAAATGGTTGTAAATTGAACCCTCTGTACATTAAGACCAAAATATAATTTTATTCTAGTATAAATAAGACCGTGGCAATTATTTAGTGAGAATGACATTTCCAAGTGTTAGAAAATATTGCTAATTGCTACAATTGCACAAATGGTTGTATTTGTAATCTTGAAAATATAAAATGTTCAGAAATCACTTACTAATGTTCAGAACCTTGTTATAAAAATTTGTACAATAAAAATTGCCATCTTACATGTTTGCATACTTTGCATGATTTTTGTGTTGCCATTAGTGTTGATCTTGTGTATGTTTTGTCTTGGTTGTTTTGCTTGATAGATTGTGTTGATTGTCAAGTGTGTTATTGCGAAGAGTGTATCAACACCACCAACTACTAAGGCAAGTGACACTATCATCCAAGTCCTACTATTTTCATTACACTTAGTGGATTTTTGTAACATGCATGAAAAGGATTTCTATATTTTAAGCTATGCTAAATCCTAATAGGATACCCTTATATATTCCTTAGTGGAAACATTGTAGTTGTAGTATGCTTAGCCCTGCTATATATTGGGATGGGATACATGATATGATTATATGAAGAGTTGAAAATACTTATGTTTTATATAATAAAACAAGTACTCAATGAACCACCTGGGTGGACAAGGATACTCAAGTTTTGGACAAGGTGACAACAAAAGGAACCATGTTTATATGGCTATCTCTTTTTGTATGTGCACCAGAAGCAAACCACCCAGGGACTTAGAGATTGAATATGTTTCTCGTACAGTGGCTTCCGTGTACAGCCACATGCTAAATGGGCTCTGGCTTAGTCAACTACATAGTGGAAGTCCCATGCATTGGTATCTTCAGGTTAACTAGATTTGTGTAAGGGAGTAACCCTACATTTGTGCCTGGTAGACAAGCTAGCATTGTGTATTGGGAGGACTCCTATGGAAAGACTTTGTCACATTCTCGATCTGCCGGTACTCCATTTTGGTGAGTACTTATCCAACGGCCACTGGTGGCGTCAAGACGAGATTGTGTCATGTGGGTAAAGTGTACGACTTCTGCAGAAGATCAAATTCTAAGTACTTAGACGTGTCCCCGGTTATGGACAATACTGAGCAACTAAGGCCTGAAGCTATGGAAGATCTCGACACTCTAATTTCTAAAAGAAAATTTTTACAAAACTTGATGCACTTGGGGTTACCAAGGTGCTCAAGAGATTTTGACAAGGACTTGAACACTTGAGTTTTTACCAAGGAGTTCAAGAGATTTTTGAAAGGAGATTTGACAAAGGACCAAAACCATTTTGAAAAGATAGGATAAAATATTGCTTTATGCAAATGAGCCTAAAACTCTACTTAGCCAAATATGCATGTAGTGATAGAATCCACTTATATTCTACATATGAGTGAAACTTGCCAATACAATTCAAATGTATTGACCCTTGTGGCTGTAACTTGTAATGTTGCAGGTTTGATTGATTTTAGTAAAGATTGTTTGATTAGGATTACAAAGTCTACAACCAACATCTGCCTGTGGCACCTTGAAGATGAAGGACCCATACTTATAGTTATTCCGCTGCAATGTAATGTAATAGCCAAATGAGCTATGTTTGATGTAATAAACTTATGTTAATCCTGGTTATAAAGTTATATTATGACCTTTGTTTCTTGATATTACATCTTAACTGTGGATGCTAGCTATTGATCCAGGGACTAGCATTGTAAAACACAGGAGGAATCTACCTTATTAGGTTGAGACCTCTACACATCCCCCTTTATAATCTAGCGCTCATAGTCCGACACAAGTGGGGTTTCAGGTTTCAAAAGATTATTGTAAAACTTCTCCACCACCGCCGGATCTAGTTTCTCCTTTGGCTCAGCCCGTCTACGTGCAAATAATTTCTTGACCTCTTCTTCTGAGATCCTCTTGTTCTCCTCGTCGCTGCGATTCCACGGTAATACCGGCAATGGCTTGGCGGAAGCCTGCGGGACATAGTTTCTTGAACTCTTCGGCGTACGGTTTCCTGCGGATTTCTTCGTGGCAGTGCTAGCACTTTTCGTGGCAGTGCTCTTCCGCTAACGCTGACAGAGAGATGGCTGCGTCTTAGGAGATGGTCGACGCAGGAGAGATGGCTGAAGCGCCGGAGACGGCTGACGCGGCGAAGACAGCAGGGGAGTATTCTGATGACCCGGAGACGGCTGAGGCAGCTCATATTGCTGACGCTGTGGAGACGGCGGGGGTGCCAGTGGCTTTGGCCGAGCGTTCGGTCTGTTCGGTTTGTTCGGTCCGGTCTTTTCGGTCATTAAAAAATCGGTCATCCAAAAACGCTACACGTATTATGTTCAGTCTTTTTGGTCTTTTTGTATTCGGTCTTTGGTCTTTTCGTTCTGGTCTTCGGTCATGACCGAATTACCCAAATAGAGAATATTGCATCACCATTTTAGGTGTGACTTCTTCTCCTGCACCTGCAGTTATCGCTTCATCGGCAAAATCTAATCACCAGCTGAGCAATCAGAGCAGTCTAGAAGAGAAACAAATAGTGAGAAGGGGAATAAGTGAGGCAGTGTGGTACAGCCGTACACGAAGGTTCTGACCTTGGCGTTGGTCGTCGAGCCCTCTAGGTCAGGGAAGAACAGGAGCCTAGCGCATTGGCCGTCGATACTGCCGGCGACTGGGATTGGATATGTGGCGGCAGAGATGCGGTGGGAACAAAGAAGAGCTAGGTTGGTGCTATGGCGGGCTGGCAGCAAGGTGGTGTGGTGGCGGTATTGGGCGATGGACAGGCGATGGACGGACAGAGGAGACGCTAAGGAACGCGTCTCTGCTTCGCTTGGACAGGGAAAGAGTGGAAGTCAACGAGGGGAAGCGAGAAAAGAGAAAAGCGGGCCAGGCCTCGGTGGGCTGCAGTTTGTGGGGATGTGCATGGGCTAGATTTACCTGGATCGATTGAACTCTCGGTCCTTTCAGTCAAATCGGTCTTCAGGCTGCGACAACCGAACATACCGAATTTATTTTGGTCATATGATTCTCAGGACCGACGAGGAGGCCGAAGACCGAATTACCTCTTATTTCGGGTTCGGTCTCGGTTTTTCGAGTTCGGTCTTCGGTTTCGGTTTTTTGTGGCCGGCCATACCAGTGGCCTCCAATTTGGAAGCACGATATGGTCCTTCTTCCAAAGAATGGTTATTTTCACTGCAAATTTGAGTTGATTTTCCCCTTCACCTGTAGCATGGTCAAGCCATGCTTCCTCATATTCCTTCACAACCTCATCCACCCCGACAATAGCATAGCCATCTGGAATCGGTCGGGAGTGGTAAGTTCCACCAGCTACAGGAGGTAAGGCATGGCCGACCGCCACCTTAATGGATAAGCCCATTAATCTCACATGTAGCTCAGCGTGTTCGCTCTCCGTGATCTCATCCATGGGGTATCGAGGACCCGCCATTTCAAGCGTGGGTTGTACGTTCTCCGTGGAAGCCACGCTGCTTTTCCGCGCAGAGTCTGGGCCGCCGACAGCTTCCAATGCAGGCTCTTCATGCCGCTGAGATGGGCCAGTAGCTTGCTGGCTATTTTGTGCGTTCACTTGCGCCTGCAGCTCCCTAAGTGCATGTTCTATCTGTGTCATCCGGTCTGTACGCTCTTTTTATTTTCTTCCGCGTCATCTGTAAGAGTCGCCCCACGCGGAAAACCCATCCTTCCACGTCATGCCCCCTGTGCCTCGTGCAAGACCAGGGTGTTCTTTTTTACCGATGGCGCGTGTAAGCTGGTCATTCTCTCTGTCGGGATGGAAGGTCCTGGCGGCTGTTTCCTCGAATGTCGTGATGACTTCATTGACGGGTTCGGCAAGAATTGTTGGGAAGATACACAATCCCGTTTCTGGGTCCAACTTTGCCCCCATTCCGTAGAACCAAGTCTTTACACGTAGCTCCCACCCATCTGTCTTGAGTGTGATCCCTGTATCGCGCAGGGCCTTCTCAGCTTCCTCCCACTTAGGCCTCTAAGATATGTAGCCACCTGACCCCTTCCTCTGGTGATATTCCTTCTTCTGGGCATTTAGCGTATTGGTTTCTGACCTCTTTGTAGCTGTAGCACCTTCCTTGTACGTCACAAAATCGGGCCAGTGAGGTCTTATCTTCGCATAATATGCATCTTCAAAATCTGGAGTCTCCCTAGCTTTGTCAAATTTGTTCAATTTTGTCTTCCAGTTGCGGAAAGCCTCAGCCATCTTCTTTAGAGTCCACTCTTTGACCTTTTACTTAATAACTGGTTTATTTTCATCCTCCTCTAATGGTAGGGTGAAATTTAACAACAGCGAAGTCTAAAGCGTTTCTTTGGATCTTTCATCGATAAAGGTACCGACGCCCTTCTTTGGCATATTCCAATATTCAATTGTGATAGGAATTTGGTCCCTAAAAAGAACTCCAGCCTGGCGTATAAATTTGTCTGCAGCCTTCTTGGGTTCCATCGGCCTGCCATCAACATGGACTGCTTCGATCGTGAACTTTGCACGATCTTTCAACCGATGTCTCGCGCCTCGCTTTCTCTTTTTCGTAGAAGAAGATTGTTGCTGGATGGTCGATCCGGAGGGCTAAAAGAAGAAATAAGCATTAATTAATACATGTACATATATACAAATCAATCGGTGCAAGTCAGCAGAGGCTTAATCCATGCATATACCTCGACGGACTTTGCAATCACTAAAGTGCGTTCACCGGAGTTGTCATCCTGTCCATGACTACTTGAGCTATCATCATGTCCCTCCAAGTTCAGATATTGTGAGGTGTCCTCGTGGATCATGTTCTCCATTATTTCTTCCTCTTCAAGGTTTCTACTGAGTGGATCCATAGTTTCTAAAACAATAATATTATCACACAAATATCAGTAATACATCTATTGAAATGCTCAAGCAAGGATGATGATATGATAGGTTAAAAGTGTTGAAATATAACCCTAATACATGCTTGGTCATTCCAAACCCTAATTTGGAGAAACCCCGGATTCATATGAGAGGGTACATTTAGTTCTTCTAATTAACTTGTCATGAAAGTTGATTAACAATACATGGTTGACAATGAGAGGTGTGCTAGGGCGGCGGCTGGCGGCGCTTGGGCGAGAGCGGGGCCGGGATGCATGGGGGTGTGCGTTCGAACCAGCACGACGTGGGCTACCTAAAATGGGCGACTCACCCTCGACGCGTGTGTAGGCTCAGCGAGGGCAGAGGAGGTCAAGGGCGACGGCATAATGGTGGCGGTGGTCGTCGGTGTCACCAAATATACACATATACAATACACATATAATACAATATATATATATATACATACACATACAAATATACAAATAAATCGATCCAATATTAAAACATAAATAGATCCAATATAGATATATACATATGTAGATACAATATACACAATATATATACACAAATATACATATATATACACATATATATACACAATATATATACACATATATACACAAATATACACACACACACACATATATATATATACACAATATATGATAGCTCAACGCCGGCGTGGCCCGCGACGGGCGTGGCGACGGGTCGTACGTGGACGGGACGGGCGCGACGACGGGCGTGGACGACGGTAACGGGCGTGGACAGCGCGGTGACGACGGTGTGGAAAGGCGAGGCGGCGACGGCGCTCCCGCGAGTGGACGGGCCGGCGTGAGGACAGCGCGACAGCGACGGCGACGGACGGCACGGCGACGACGACGAGGGCGTGGACGGCGACGGCAGCCTGCCGGCGTTCTCTGCGCGCGCGCTCGCTCTCCTCTGCTTTTTCCTCTGCTCAATCGATCTGGCTAGGGGAGAGGAAGAGGAATGCGCGCGCGTTATAACCCCACCCCCCTTTAACACCTGTTCGTGGCTGGAACCGGTGTTAAAGGGGGAATTCGTTTCGCCCCCTCCTTTTTAACACCGGTTCCAGCCACGAACCGATGTTAAAGGGGGGGTGTAGGGATTTTGTTTCGTGCGCACCCACCCCCCTTTAACATCGGTTCGTGGCTGGAAGGGGGGCATTTATTTCTTACATTAAATGGGGTGGGGCATTTTTAATTCAAAAAATAGGATAGAATTTAGAAAATTCATATCTTTTTCATTTTAACTCAGAAAAATATGAATAATATATCATAATTTTAAGAAAAATAAGATCTATCCATTCATATAAAAACATTTTATAGTTACTATAGATGAAAATTTTCAAAATGATTAAAACACTTACATATGAATTTTGATTATTTAATTAAGACAAAAATAAAATAGTCAAACCCTAAAACTTTGAACTTAAGAAATATTAAGCATCTGAAAAGGAATCTAACCCTATTTTATTAGATCAAATCATATTTTATTTTGTATTAACATTTTTGAATTGTTTGGATAATTAAATTTAGCATCTTTTGTATACTTTGGAATCTGACAAAACTTGCAACATGAAAATTGTTTGCATTTGAATAATTAATCCTAAAACATTTTTTGTTTTTAAAAAATAAAATTCTAAATATTCAAACTAGTAACAAATGGGAAAGTGTGGGCAGAATGTGCGGGAGGAAAAGGGCGGGAAGAAAAGGGCGGGAAATAATGGGCGGGAAGAAAATTTTATTTCGATAGAACTGGAATTAAAGTACATAATGCAACTAACAGTAAGTTATATAAAGCATGACCAAAAATTAAGATACATAGAAGAACTGAAATTAATATACATGGCCAGATTAAGTCACAATCGATCGAACTTGTTTTGGAATGTTGGAGTGATTCAGTCATGCTCCTTCCTACACATGTAATACTTGCCACTATAGTCATCATACTCGCCACGGCCATCGTCGCTATCGTCTTCGGGGTCGCCGTAGTTGAACCTTGAAGGCTTAGTACGCGTGGGCAGGACTTGAGGGTAGCGCAGGCGGGGGTTAGAGTCGGCGGTCGTGTCATAGGCCATGACGCTCTGGAGAGTCCGGCCACGCCACCACAGCCGACGGCCGGCCTTGTTGAAGTTCGGAGGAGGTGGGCCATCCTCCTCGTTCCCGGCGAGCGCTCTCTCACGCCGATCCTCGAAGAAGGCTTCCCAAGTCGAGAAATAGTCGGGATGCCAATTGGGATTCCTCCGCTGCTCCGGCGTGAGCTCGAAGTAGTAGTGGTTCGTGATGTCCATCCGGCGCGCCACACCTAGAGGGACAGGAGGAACATGCACGCCTCCGGTCAAGCGGGCATCCGCCGACGGGGATGCAAGATCATGGCGGCAAGGGGTAGTTCAAGGTGCAAAGCGCCTCCGCCTCCCTAGGGGTTAGTGGTACGGTGGAAGCCATGGAAAAGAGTGATGAGGTTGCAGATATGAGTCTAGAGATGTGCGATGACAATGGAGGCCAATCCCAGATATATATAGTGAGAAATGACGGGAAGAAAACTGGTGGGAAGAGCTGGCGGGAAGAAATGGCAGGAAGAAATGGCGTGAAGAAAACTGGCGGGAAAAAAAATGGCGGGAAGAACTGGCGGGAAGAAAAATGGCAGGGAGAAAAATGGCTCATTTAATACATTTAGTGTTAACGAAAGAAATATGACATTGATTTCCATGTTGAGATACATATGTGTGCCAAAATTGGCTCATTTAATACATATAGTCAATCTTATGATCGCGTCGGTCCTAACCAAGGAGTATCAGCACCGTTTAACATGATGGTTGGGTCGGTCTTCACTTTGAAGGGCGGGATTTCATCAAACATATTATAATATTCGGACATGTCTGTCTTTTCCTCCACTCCCACGATGTTTCTTTTTCCTGAAAGAACTATGTGACGCTTTGGCTCATCGTGTGATGTATTTGTTTGCTTATTTTTTCTTTTTTTCGGTTTGGTAGACATGTCCTTCACATAGAAAACCTAAGCCACATCATTGGCTAAGATGAATGGTTCGTCTAAGTACCCAAGATTGTTGAGATCCACTGTTTTCATTCCGTACTTCTTGTCTACCTCGACCCCACCTCCTGTCAGCTTGACCCATTTGCACCGAAACAAGGGGACCTTAAAATTAGGTCCATAGTCAAGTTCTCATATCTCCTCTATGAACCCATAATACGTGGTATTTTGTACATTGTCTTCTGCTACATCGAAGTGGACACCACTATTTTGGTTGGTGCTCTTTTTATCTTGGCCTATCGTGTAAAATGTATTCCCATTTATCCCGTACCCTTGGAAATTACATACAGTCGAAGATGGTGTCCTGGCCAACAAGTACAGCTGATCTCCAACAGTGGTGTTATTCGTGAGAAGTCTTTGCAGCCAGCCGCCAAAACTCGCCATGTGTTCACTTCTAATCCAATCATCAGACTGCCCCAGGTGTTTGAGGCGTATAAAATTCTTGTGTTCATTGATATACGGGGCAACCAAGATAGATCTTTGTAAAACCATGTAGTGTGCTTGATTGAGAGAATGACGGTCCCTAGATATCATTGCTTTACATCCTAGGGTGCCTTTTCCATGCAGTCTCCCCTAATGTCATGATTGTGGAACACCAATCGCGTTAAGGTCAGAAATAAAGTCAACACAGAACTCAATGACCTCCTCTGTTACATAGCCCTTGGAGATGCTTCCTTCTGGCCTAGCACGATTATGAACATATTTCTTTAAGACTCCCATGTACCTCTAAAAGGGGAACATATTGTGTAGAAATACAGGACTGAGAATGGCAATATATTCTACTAGGTGAACCAGGAGATGCATCATAATATTGAAGAAGGATGGTGGGAACACCAACTCGAAGCTGACAAGACATTGGGCCACATCTGTCTATAACCCTGGTAGGCTTTCTGGATCGATTACCTTCTGAGATATTGCATTGAGGAATGCACAAAGCTTCACAATGGGTACTCGAACATTTTCAGGTAGAAGCACCCTCAATGCAATCGGAAGCAATCGTGTCATAATTACGTGGCAGTCATGAGACTTCAGGTTTTGGAATTTTTTCTCTGTCATATTTATTATTCCCTTTATATTCGACGAGAATCCAGACGGGACCTGGATACAGCTCAGGCATTCAAAACAGATTTCCTTCTCTGTTTTGGTAAGAGCGTAGCTGGCAGGAGTTAAGTGGCGTCCTTTACCCTTCTCGTTCTCAGGATGCATAGGATCTTCAGGTTATTTAATACGTTGATGGTCCTGCCGTGCTTCCGGTGTATCTTTTGTCTTCCCATACACTCCCAGGAAGCCTAGCAGGTTCACGCAAAGATTCTTCATCACGTAGATTGAAGAGCGGACCTCTAGGACTTTCCAATAGGGTAGGTCCCAAAATATAGATTGCTTCTTCCACATGGGCGCGTGCCCAGCATCGTCATTCAGAACAGATTGACTACTAGGACCTTTTCCAAAGATTACTTCTAGGTCCTTGATTATACCAAATACCTCCTCATCGGTACGGAGGACAGGCTTCCTCCAGGGTTCTGCCAGACGTTTGAAATGCTTGCTTTTCTTACGGGATGCATGTTCGGAAGAAATCGACGATGCCCTAGGTACACAACCTTCTTACTTTTATCCAAATATATACTTTCAGTTTCATCTAAATAGTGCGTGCATGCTTTGAATCCCTTGTTTATCTGCCCTGAAATGTTACTAAGAGCGGGCCAATCATTGATGGTTACGAAAAGCAACGCTTGTAGGTCAAATGGCTCCCCTTTGTGCTCATCCCACATACGTACACCTGGTTTGGCCCACAGCTATAAAAGTTCTTCAACTAATGGCCTTAGGTACACATCAATGTCGTTGTCGGGTTTCCTCGGGCCTTGGATGAGCACTAGCATCATAATGAACTTCCTCTTCATGCACAACCTGTTGGAATTATGCCCTAGAGGGAATAATAAAGATGTTATTATTATGATTCTTGTTCATGATAAAGTTTATATTCTATGCTGGAATTGTATTAAGCGAAAACTTTGATACTTGTGTGGTTTATGAACAACGTCGTGTCCCTAGTACACCTCTATGGACTAGCTCATTGATTAATGATGGTTAAGGTTTCCTAACCATAGACATGAGTTGTCGATTAATAATGAGATCATATCATTGGGAGAATGATATGATGGACAGACCCAAATCAAGCAGAGCAATTAGATCGTGTCATCATGTTCATCTTTGCGAAGCTTTTTCTTATGTCAAATATTGTATTCCTTAGACCATGAGATAATGCAACTCCCTGGTATCGGAAGAAAGCTTTGAGGTCATCAAACATCATCCTATGAGAGAGTGATCATAAAGGTGTCTCTCAGGTGATCGGAAAGTACTTGTTGGGTTGTATGTATCGAGATGGGATTTGTCCCTCCCAAGTCGGAGAGATATACTTCAGGCCCACTCGGTAATCGATATCAATACCGCTTGCAAGCACGTGGTTATGGAGTTAATCACAAAGTGATATCGGATTACGGAACGAGTAAAGTACTTGCTGTGAACAAGATTGAACTAGGTATGTCGATACCAACGATCGAATCTCGGGCAAGTAAAATATCGCGTGACGAAGGGAATATATATATGGGAAAAATTGAATCCTGGCATCGTGGTTCATCAGATATGATCATCGATGAATGTGTGGGAGTCAATATGGGTTTCCAGACCCCGCTATTGATTATTGATAGAAGATCATGTCTGCATATTCTCAAACCTGTAGAGTCACACACTTAATGTGTCTCGACGCTAGGATAGAATGGATAATTGGTTTATGAGTTTTGGTTCGGAGTCTCGGATGAGATCCAGGACGTCACGAGAGGTTCCGGAATGGTCCGGAGAATAAGATTCATATAAGGGAAAGCAGTTTTTGGATTTCGGAATTGTTTCGGATTGTTCGGTATTGTACCGGAAGCTTCTAGAACCTTCCGAAGTGGGACCAACGTGGACCCAATTGTCGGGAGGGGGCGTGGGACTACGAGGGAGTGCCCTGTCCGCATTGGGCCAGGGTCACAAGGCCCCATAGGCCCAGCCGGCCAAGCCCTAGGGGAAACCCTAGGGAAACCTTCTAGAAGGAGGGGGAAAACTTGCCCCCACTCCAACCCTTGGGGCCGCCGCCCTAGGGCTTGGAGGAGGGGCCAAGGGGGCCGGCCAGCCCCCTATATATAGAGGGAAGGGGCACAACCCTCCTCCACCCCCTCCTCAACCCTAGCCGCCTACCTGCTGCCCTCCTCCTCTCTCTCTCTCCCGACTGCGCGTAGGCGAAGCCCTGCCGCAGAAACTCTCCACCTTTGCACCACACCGTCGTGTTGTAGATCCAATCTATCTCTCCACCCCACTTGCTAGACCGAGGAAGGAGGAGACGTCGAGGTGCCGTACGTGTGCATCTCTCGGAGGCATCGCCACTTGCGGTGTTGGATCGGATCGGATCGGAGGAGGAGAAGCTAGTACGACTACATCAACCACGTTCCGTTGAACGTTCCGCTGTGCGAATCTTCAAGGGTATGAAGATCTCATCTATCCCCCCTCGTTGTTTGCATCTCCTAGATTAGATCTTGGCTTTCCCGTTCGCATCCATAGAATTTTTTTGATTTACTATGTTGCGAAACCCTTCAGTGGTATCAGAGCTAGATCTATGCGTAGATGTGTTTCAAGAGTAGAACGCAACATGCTTGCGGGCGTTGATGTTTTCTGCTGCAAGCCTCTTGTTTGTGTACTTCTTATGACGCGGATAGTGAGATCAAGCGGCCGCCAACTTTTACGCGACCTCGTCATGACCGCTCGACTTGACGTGTGGCTTGTTCCACACATGCGGCTGGTGGATGCCAGTTTCTGTCACATCCCAAGATTTTCCAAAACTTGTAATGTGAAAAATAAATAAACAAAATAAAATTTTGTTGAAATTTAGGGTGAAAAGAAACTTTTTTTTTCAAATGGAAACTTAAAAATCCCATCTTGAACAAACTTTAATTAAAGTTTGAATCTAACAAAATCCAAATCAAGTGAAATACATTCCTCAATGAATGTATCTTGAAATTTAAACACCTGGAAAATAAATCCAAACCCAAAAACCTAATGGAATAAAAATCATTTCCAAGTTATCCCCAAGCCTATGGATTTTATTCATATAAAAATTTATCATCAAACATTTATAAATAGTCAAGAATGATAAATAGAAATATATTAAACCTTATAAATTGGTTTCACTTAATTTGGAGCCATAGATAAAATCTTATGAATTTAATAAGATAAGGAAAAGTAATTTCCAAAGCTAATAAAGCACTTATCTAAAATCCATACCAAATGGTGAGCAAATAATCCTAAAAGGATTTAAAAGGATAAACAAATACCAAATAGGATTTTACAAATTGGAATGACCAAGTTTGGATCTCTAAATAAAAAGATATGGATTTTATAAGATGAAGAAAGGAATAGTAAATAAGGATTATATAAAGACCAAATTAAATCTTGGCCTAATCCATTAAACAAGTGGAATGATTATAATCCAAATCCAAATAAAATAAAAGGATAAAGAATTTCCAAAATAAAATAAAATGGCATTAACCATTCTATCCCTAATTTTAATAAAGACAAATATCTAATAAGAATAATTGTATAATTCATGAGAAAATAGTATTTTGGGATTTACCCAAGTGGAATAAAAGTTGCAAAATTTATTTAAATAAAATAAATCTTCCAAATAAAATTTAGGGAATTAAAACTATATTTAATTCCATTAGAAATAAAACAAATACCCAATTCAAATGATTTATGAATCATATTAAATATATTCCAAATGAATATAGGTGAATATTTTGACACCCATTAAGTGAAGAAAAACCTACTGAAAAGTTTTGGAAGGATTTAGAATTTAAATGGAGTTTGAAAATATTATTAAATCATATTTGATTTAAAACAAGGGCCTTTTGAATAATTAAAAAAGACCCCAAAAAGAATAGAATTTTATTCCAAAATTGACTTCAGATTATGTTACTAATCATTATTTAAACCTACACAAATTTTGGCAAAGGTTTTAATTCAAATGAATGTTTAAATTGTTTAAACAAAATCAAAACAGAAAAATCAAATGAGAAAAAGAAAAACAATCAGATCAAAAAAAATGAGAAGGTGCAGCCCAGCCCAGCTAGCCCACCTGGCCCAGCACAGCCCACTGCTTCTCCCCCCGCGAGAAAACGATTCGCACCATCGTCTGCACCCGCTCAGCAACTGACCGATGGACCCCACTCCCCCCCTCTTTCGCTGATAAGACGACCCCACCGCCAGCTCCCTTCTTCCTCACCCTCCTGCTGACCTCGCCGGCCGTTGCTGCCAATGAATGCCGGCGTGAATACGCGTTAACCACGCCATTAAACGACCCCGCGATCACGCATACTAATTCGCTTGCGCCCCCTCTCTCATTCCCCTCACTCGCCTCCCCCTCTCTGCCCCCAGGCCGAGCAAATTTCGACCTGGAACACCCTCTGCTCCGACGACCTGTCCGGCCAATTCCGGCGTTGTCTGACCACTCCTAGCCCCCCTCCCCCGTGCGCGCGAGTCTGCTCGTCATTCCTTGGCGCTTCTCTCTGCACCCTCAGCTCACTCGCGCGTGCCCTGTATCGTCGACTCCGTCTTCGTCTGCACGTCGCCGCCGTTTGCTCCTTCTCCGACGAACTCCCCAGGTAGCTTCCGTCCATCCCCTTCACTCTCGTTGACACGCGTATGATCCCCAGCGTTGTGCGAATCTAACAGTAACCTTATTTCGTCTCAGCACGCACCGTAGCATCGCCCTCGACGATGACTGACCGCACCCGACGCCAGGAGCATCTTCGGCGAGGAATTCTGACGGAACCCGTGCGCCCCTGCTACCCGAAGACCACCTTGAGCTTCGCCATACCCCTGCGATCACTGTGAGCCATCCCTCTTCCCTTCTCACTTCCTACATCGCCAGCTCCGCCGCCGTCTGATAGCGCGCCACCACACGCCGCCGGCAGCGCCGCTGCTTAATGGTCAGAGCGTTGATAGCCGTTAGATGAAGATCGTAAGGATACGATAGAATCACTTAAAGCGAAGGGGTATGCGATCTAAGACGTGAGATGTTACTTAGATCCAACGGCTGTTGTCTGTCGATCCAACCGAAACGGTACCGACGAATAGGAACTAGACACGTGGCCCTGCGGGTTTGATTTAAAACAGAATTGTTCTATTAGATGTACCAATTTGAAAAATTCATACCTTTCAAACCACACGTCCAAATTTTGCAAATTTTATATCAATGGATCCAGCAAGACAAGTACTTTCTGACCATGCACTTTGTTTAGTAAAATGCTTCTGTTAAATTGATTGTTTTTGCAGAAACTTGTGTATGCATGTTTAGAATATAAAAATTGTTCTAAATTGATTTTGGGGATAAAATCTTTGGAAAATGGTTTGTTTTGAACCTACTCACCCTAGGAATCAATTTGTGGTTTGAAAAATGTATTTGGTGAACCAAAAGAATAAAACCTTGAATTAAAACATTTCTAGCCGAATAAAAATATGGTTTAATTGTTAAAAATGATTTTGGAGGAAAACCTTTGGGAAATGTTTTGATTTAAAATCTCTGACCCCAAACACCAAGTTTTATGATTTGAAAATGTATTTGGTGAACCCTATAAAAATTATTACTTTGCTAAAGACATTTTCAAACCACATAAAATAATGACTTGGTTTAAAAATGGTTTATGAAGTAAAATCTTTTACAAATGGTTTTGCCACTTTATAAAATGATCATTAGGTGTTTTCAAATGTATATAACCTATTAGAAATCACTTCTCCAAATAAAATAATCTTTGGCATGCTTGCATGCATTGTTTTGATTCTATCATTTTATGTGATGTTTTGCTTGAATGGTAGATTGAAATATTGCTTGCTTGATTGAATTGTAGTGGAACTTGGAGAGTGTGATTGTTGCAAGATCAAGGAGTGAACTTATATTCTCTACCAAAAAGGTAAGTGATGCTTCATACTTTTGTCCCATTATTTTCACTATGCATTAGTGATATTTCTAAGTAGGACTTGCATGGAATTTGCTAATGTAAACTATGCCATGGGAAATCCTAGTAGATGAAACCTTAGTAAAATTTCCTAAGTTAAGATTCCTAGTACTATCATGCTTAGCTTAGCTAATAGAAAACAAGGGTGGAATATATATTCATACTATGGAATATCTCCAAGTCAAGGACTTGTGTTTTGTTTAATAAAACAACTAAGTGAATGAATCACCTGGGTGGAATGGAAGGAATGGTTTATGTTGAGTGGTTCACAAGGCCCATTTCTATGGTTTACCTTGTGTATCTCACTTGTGGATGGCCACCCAGGAACAAAGAGATTTGAGATGTCAAATGTTGAGAAGCTTCAAGTGCAGCCACTTGGCATTATGGGCTCTGCCTGGATCATATAGGTTGCAATAACTTAGCCAAATGGACAGTTGGTGGTAGGGGTTTGATAGGTTAGAGCGCGTCCATTCTGGTCTAAGGGAAGGCTTCTGAAAGTTCTTGTCTTGGTGAAACCAAGTCTTGTGGGGAAAGTGCACCACCTCTGCAGAGTGTAAAAAAATCTAAGTACTTAGCCATGTCCCTGGCAAAGGATAATTTGAGCATCAAGACATGGAAGCTATCAATAATCTCCTCATCCCAATTTCTAAGTTAAAATCTTGTGGGTGAACAAGGGTTGAAAGGATCACCAATTTCTATTGGGAGATGCCTTGGGAAAGATTTTGTCAAGCAAAAACTTAGTGTTTTCAAATGATAAGGAAAATCTATTTTGAGCAAAGCAAGCCTAAGCTCCACTTAGCCAAATGCATATAGATGATAGACTCCACTATACTACCATAGTATCACTTTCCAATACAATTCAAATGTATTGACCCTTGTGGCTGTAACTTGTTATGTTGCAGGTTTGTTTGATATTAGTGAAGTTTAATGATTTAGGATTACAAGTCTACAACCAACATGTCTGCCTGTGGCACTTTGAAGATGAAGGACCCCATGCTATTGCTATATTCTGCTGCATTGTAATGAGATAGCCAAATGAGCTATGTAAGATGTAATAAAATATTTTATTCCTGGTTATAAAGTTATATTATGACCTTTGTTTCTTGATATTACATCTTAACTGTGGATGCTAGCTATTGATCTAGGGACTAGCATTGTAAACACAGGTATCTCTTCCTTATTAAAGGTTGGGAACCTTACAGATGGTATCAGAGCATTGTGTTGCCTGTAGGACTATAACCCTAGGATTGGACAAAACCCCTTAGAAAAATAGGAGTTGTATTTGTTCCAAAACTTATTTACAAACAATCTTTTAAACTCTTTCCTTAACCACTTTTGGTTTTGACTCTACATCTCTTCTATTTCAAACTTGATGGACAAAGCCTACCCCATGACCAAAGACTTCACCATGTGCAAAGGACTTCATCAACTCTAATGACTTCAACATCTTCAACCTTGGATATTAGCTCTAATGACTTCAACTTCTTCAACTCTAATGACTTCAACATCTTCAACATTTTCACCAAGGACTTCAACCTTGGATATCACTAAGGTCTACAAGTGAGACAAGAAATGTTGCTCAAGACTTGAAGATTTAGGAAACACAACTTAGAAGGAATCATCATCACCTTTGGAGTTTTGTGACCAAGACACAAGAATTTTTCCAAAGAAACCATGATCTCATGCAAGAAGAACCAACTAAGAAGGATGAAATGATCTCAAGTGAACCATATAGATGGACCACCATGTTTAGTGTAAGTCAAACCCACCAACTTATGTGGTGTAACAAAAATAATTTTGGTTGCCTAAAAAAAATATGCTTGAAACTTGTTGTTTGAGTGGAATGTTTGATTGTGATTGCTTGCACTTTGCTTGTGTGAATTGTGATGGGTGTGAATAGAATTATTCCCTTAGAAATATTTTGCCTATTCTAATCCCAATCCAACCCAAACAGATGACTTCTCCAAGAAACTCCAACATCAAGGATGATGACAACAACAACAACCAAGAGGACAACATGAGAGAACTCATAGTAACCCAAACCCAGTTGAACCAAGTGACAACTCAATTTATAGCCAACACGAGTGAGGTAGATCCAACCATGAAAAGGTTTTTGGAAACCCAAACCCAATTGTTTCATAAGGTGACAGATCAAATGATCAACATGGGAAACAACTCTTCCAAAGGAGTTTGTGACAACAAGGATGACAAAGATGATATTCTAGAAGGAACCCAAGCTTGCAATATTTGTGGAGACAAGGATCACACTTCCAAGGAGCATGAAGATCAATGCCCCAATTGTGAAGAGAAACATCCAGCTAATCAATGCCCCACAACCCAAGCTACTTGTTACTTATGTGAAGGAAATAATCATGTCCCTATCCAATGCCGCATCTACTCCATAGTTCAACAAAGGAAACAAGGTGGAGTGCAACAACTGATTGCAGATTACCATGAGAGAGCCAAGTCTACCAAGAAGGATGAAGACAAAGGAAAATCTCAGCTTGCACCTCCATACAATATGACTCAATTTAAAGGACCAAAGAGGAGACATATGTATTATCCAAGGAATAAGAAAAGGTCAAGGAGACCAGGAAACATTCCTACCTTTGAGATAACATATGAAGAACATGAACTAGAAGCACTCCTAGCTTTGGAGAAACCCAAGAAGAAGAAGTATAAGGAGATTAGCCAAGTATGGTGCAACAACTGTAAAGAGGTAGGCCATTATGTGTCAACTTGTCCACAGAAGATACGTGAAGAACTCAATCTTATCACATGTTACAATTGTGGTAACCAAGGACATTATGCAAGCAACTGTCCAGAAAAGATGAAGCACAAGATAAATCCTATGAAGGATCTCAGCCTAGTCACATGTTTCAAGTGTGGAAACAAAGGACACTATGCAGATGTTTGCCCAGAGAAGTTTCAACAAGATCCCAAGCAAGCCAAGATGTAATCTAGTTGGAAAATTTTTAAGGGTGGTAGTACCCTAGTTGCTTTGAGCCAACTTGTAACCCCTAGCCTCCCCAAATCTCGGGACGAGATTTATTTTAAGGGTGGTAGCCTGTCACATCCCAAGATTTTCCAAAACTTGTAATGTGAAAAATAAATAAACAAAATAAAATTTTGTTGAAATTTAGGGTGAAAAGAAACTTTTGTTTTCAAATGGAAACTTAAATATCCCATCTTTAACAAACTTTAATTAAAGTTTGAATCTAACAAAATCCAAATCAAGAGAAATGCATTCCTCAATGAATGTATCTTGAAATTTAAACACTTGGAAAATAAATCCAAACCCAAAACCCTAATGGAATAAAAATCATTTCCAAGTTATCCCCAAGCCTATGGATTTTATTCATATAAAAATTTATCATCAAACATTTATAAATAGTCAAGAATGATAAATAGAAATATATTAAACCTTATAAATTGGTTTCACTTAGATTGGAGCCATAGATAAAATCTTATGAATTTAATAAGATAAGGAAAAGTAATTTCCAAAGCTAATAAAGCACTTATCTAAAATCCATACCAAATGGTGAGAAAATAATCCTAAAAGGATTTAAAAGGATAAACAAATATCAAATAGGATTTTACAAATTGGAATCACCAAGTTTGGATATCTAAATAAAAAGATATGGATTTTATAAGATGAAGAAAGAAATATTAAATAAGGATTATTTAAAGACCAAATTAAATCTTGGCCTAATCCATTAAACAATTGGAATGATTATAATCCAAATCCAAATAAAATAAAAGGATAAAGAATTTCCAAAATAAAATAAAATGGCATTAACCATTCTATCCCTAATTTTAATAAAGACAAATCTCTAATAAGAATAATTGTATAATTCATGAGAAAATAGTATTTTGGGATTTACCCAAGTGGAATAAAAGTTGCAAAATTTATTTAAATAAAATAAATATTCCAAATAAAATTTAGGGAATTAAAACTATATTTAATTCCATTAGAAATAAAACAAATACCCAATTCAAATGATTTATGAATCATATTAAATATATTCCAAATGAATCTAAGTGAATATTTTGACACCCATTAAGTGAATAAAAACCTACTGAAAAGTTTTGGAAGGATTTAGAAATTTAAATGGAGTTTGAAAATATTATTAAATCATATTTGATTTAAAACAAGGGCCTTTTGTATAATTAAAAAAGACCCCAAAAAAGAATAAAATTTTATTTCAAAATTGACTTCAGATTATGTTACTAATCAGTATTTAAACCTACACAAATTTTGGCAAAGGTTTGAATTCAAATGAATGTTTAAATTGTTTAAACAAAATCAAAACAGAAAAATCAAATGAGAAAATGAAAAACAATCAGATCAAAAAAATGAGAAGGTGCAGCCCAGCCCAGCTAGCCCACCTGGCCCAGCACAGCCCACTGCTTCTCCCCCCGCGAGAAAACGATTCGCACCATCGTCTGCACCCGCTCAGCAACTGACCGATGGACCCCACTCCCCCTCCCCCTCTTTCGCTGACAAGACGACCCCACCGCCAGCTCCCTTCTTCCTCACCCTCCCGCTGACCTCGCCGGCCGTTGCTGCCAATGAATGCCGTCGTGAATACGCTTTAACCACGCCATTAAACGACCCCGCGATCACGCATACTTATTCGCCCGCGCCCCCTCTCTCATTCCCTCACTGCCTCCCTACGCCTGTGCCGAGCAAATTTTGACCTGGAACGCCCTCTGCCCCGACGACCTGTCCGGCCAATTCTGGCGTTGTCTGACCACTCCTTGCCCCCCCCCCCCGTGCACGCGAGTCTGCTCCTCATTCCTTGGCGCTTCTCTGCACCTCACCACTTTGGCGTGCCTGATCGTCGACTCCGTCTTCGTCTGCATGTCGCCGCCGTCTGCTCCTTCTCCGACGAACTCCCTAGGTAGCTTCCGTCCATGCCCTTCACTCTCGTTGACACGCGTATGATCCCCAGAGTTGTGCGCATCTAACGGTAACCTTATTTCGTCTCAGCGCGCACCGTAGCATCACCCTCGATGACGACTGACCGCACCCGACGCCAGGAGCATCTCCGGCGAGGAATTCCGACGGAATCCGTGCGCCCCCTGCTACCCGAAGACCACCTTGAGCTTCGCCATACCCCTGCGATCATTGTGAGCCATCCCTCTTCCCTTCTCGCTTCCTGCATTGCCAGCTCCGCTTGTCGATCACGCCGCCACACGCCGCCCGGCCTTGCTAATGGTTAGAGCGTTGATAGCCGTTAGATGAAGATCGTAAGGATACGATAGAATCACTTAAAGCGAAGGGGTATGCGATCTGAGCCGTGAGATGTTACTTAGATCCAACGGCTGTTGTCTGTCGATCCAACCGAAACAGTACCGACGAAAAGGAACTAGACACGTGGCCCTGCGGGTTTGATTTAAAACAGAATTGTTCTATTAGATGTACCAATTTTAAAAATTCATAACTTTCAAACCACACGTCCAAATTTTGAAAATTTTATATCAATGGATTCAGCAAGACAAGTACTTTCTGACCATGCACTTTGTTTAGTAAAATGCTGCTTTTAAATTGATTGTTTTTGCAGAAACTTGTGTATGCATGTTTAGAATATAAAAAATGTTCTAAAATGATTTTGGGGATAAAATATTTGGAAATGGTTTGTTTTGAACCTAGTGACCCTAGGAATCAATTGGTGGTTTCAAAAATGTATTTGGTGAAGCAAAAGAATAAAACCTTGAATTAAAACATTTCTAGCCGAATAAAAATATGGTTTAATTGTTAAAAATGATTTTGGAGGAAAACCTTTGGGAAATGTTTTGAATTAAACTCTCTGACCCCAAACACCAAGTTTTATTATTTGAAAATGTATTTGGTGAACCCTATAAAAATTATTACTTTGCTAAAGACATTTTCAAACCACATAAAATAATGACTTGGTTTAAAAATGGTTTATGAAGTAAAATCTTTTACAAATGGTTTTGCCACTTTATAAAATGATCATTAGGTGTTTTCAAATGTATATAACCTATTAGAAATCACTTCTCCAAATAAAATAATCTTTGGCATGCTTGCATGCATTGTTTTGATTCTATCATTTTATGTGATGTTTTGCTTGAATGGTAGATTGAAATATTGCTTGCTTGATTGAATTGTAGTGGAACTTGGAGAGTGTGATTGTTGCAAGATCAAGGAGTGAACTTATATTCTCTACCAAAAAGGCAAGTGATGCTTCATACTTTTGTCCCATTATTTTCACTATGCATTAGTGATATTTCTAAGTAGGACTTGCATGGAATTTGCTAAGTGTAAACTATGCCATGGGAAATCCTAGTAGATGAAACCTTAGTAAAATTTCCAAAGTTAAGATTCCTACTACTATCATGCTTAGCTTAGCTAATAGAAAACAAGGGTGGAATATATATTCATACTATGGAATATCTCCAAGTCAAGGACTTGTGTTTTGTTTAATAAAAGAACTAATTGAATGAATCACCTGGGTTGAATGGAAGGAATGGTTTATGTTGAGTGGTTCACAAGGCCCATTTCTATGGTTTACCTTGTGTATCTCACTTGTGGATGGCCACCCAGGAACAAAGAGATTTGAGATGTCAAATGTTGAGAAGCTTCAAGTGCAGCCACTTGGCATTATGGGCTTTGCCTGGATCATATAGGTTGCAATAACTTAGCCAAATGGACAGTTGGTGGTAGGGGTTTGATAGGTTGGAGCGCGTCCATTCTGGTCTAAGGGAAGGCTTCTGAAAGATCTTGTCTTGGTGAAACCAAGTCTTGTGGGGAAAGTGCACCACCTCTGCAGAGTGTAAAAAAATCTAAGTACTTAGCCATGTCCCTGGCAAAGGACAATTTGAGCATCAAGACATGGAAGCTATCAAGAATCTCCTCATCCCAATTTCTAAGTTAAAATCTTGTGGGTGAACAAGGGTTGAAAGGATCACCAATTTCTATTGGGAGATGCCTTGGGAAAGATTTTGTCAAGCAAAAACTTAGTGTTTTCAAATGATAAGGAAAACCTATTTTGAGCAAAGCAAACCTAAGCTCCACTTAGCCAAATGCATATAGATGATAGACTCCACTATACTACCATAGTATCACTTGCCAATACAATTCAAATGTATTGACCCTTGTGGCTGTAACTTGTTATGTTGCAGGTTTGTTTGATATTAGTGAAGTTTAATGATTTAGGATTACAAGTCTACAACCAACATGTCTGCCTGTGGCACTTTGAAGATGAAGGACCCCATGCTATTGCTATATTCTGCTGCATTGTAATGAGATAGCCAAATGAGCTATGTAAGATGTAATAAAATATTTTATTCTTGGTTATAAAGTTGTATTATGACCTTTGTTTCTTGATATTACATCTTAACTGTGGATGCTAGCTATTGACCCAGGGACTAGCATTGTAAACACATGGATCTCTTCCTTATTAAAGGTTGGGAACCTTACAGTTTCTCTCACTATAGTTGTCATGGGATTTACACCGGATGTTTGCAACCATAATATCACCGTTGTGGCTTTCCATAGGTAAGAATCGTTCTTATCTTGTTACTCCCATAAGCCACGTAAAACATGCAACAACAAAGTAGAGGCGTCTAACTTGTTTTTGCAGGGAGTGTTTCTGTGATATGGTATGGCCCAAGATGTGATGTGTATGTTGTATGCAATGATCATGTTTTGTAATGTTTCACGACTTGCATGTCGATGAGTACACAACCGGCAGGAGACATATGGTTGTCTTTATAATTGTGTATGACCTGTGTGTCAACTTCTTATACGCCATGTAATAGCTTTACTTTATCGCTAAGTAGTTTGCAATAGTTGTAGTTGCTATTCGTGGTGGAGGCAATCATGGTGGAGTGATGAAGATCATGCTGGCTCGCACAAGATGGAGATCATTGCGCGGAGATTGGTCATACCATGTCACATAAAATTATATGCATGTGATGTTTATCCTTTTATGATACTTATTATGCTTAGATCGCGACGGTAGAATTATAAGATGATTCCTCACTTGAAGATCAAGATAAAACTGTGTTCTCCCCATGTATGCACCATTGCGAAAGTTCGTCATGTTCAAGCATCACGTGATGATCGGGTGCTATAAACTCTACGTTCACATACAAGGGGTGCAAGCCAGTTTTGCACACGCGGAAATTCTTGGGTTTGACTTGACGAGCCTAGCATGTACAGACATGGCCTCGGAACACACGAACCAAAAGGTTAAGCATGAGTCATATGAATGATATGATCGACACTTTGTTGTCCACCATTGAAACCACATCTCTTCTCGTGAAGATCATATTAGGTGTGGTGAATTTGGATCATGTTCACTAAACAACTTGAGGGATGTTGAATTTAGTGGGAGTTCATCTAGTAATTTGATTAAGTTGAACTAGTTATCATGAACATAGTCTAAATTGTACTTGCAAATTTTGTAGATTAAATGGCTAAGTCCAACTTCAACTTCAACATTTTTGCTGAGAAAGAAAAGCTTAAGAACAATGGGTCTAACTTCACCAACTGGTTCTGCAATCTGAGAATCATTCTCTCTGACGGACAAAAGGACTATGTACTTGAGAAAACGCTAGGTGGCGCCCCTGCTGTAGATGCGCCAGCTGATGAGAAAGCTGTTTATCAGTCGTGCAAAGATGATTATGGTGTGATTAAGAGAACCATGTTGTTTGCTATGGAATCGGACCTTCAAAATCGTTTTGAGGAGTTCCCCGGGCCCTTTGAGATTCTTGAGGAACTGAAAACTATGTTTCTGACTCAGGCCCGTTCTGAGAGATATGAGATCTCTGAGAAATTCTTTAACTGCAAGATGGAGGAAGGGAGTTTCGTTAGTGAGCATGCCATTAAGATGTCGGGCTACACTCAACGCCTTGAGCAACTGGACTGCAAGATTCCATAGGAGCTCAAGATTGACAGAGTTCTGCAATCACTCCCTCCTAGACACAAAGTTTTTGTAGTTACTCATAATCAGACTGGTGCCACTGATACGATCACTGAGCTCTTCGCTAAGCTAAAAGCTGCGGAGGTGGACATCAATAAAGATAATCATGTGTTGATGGTCAACAAGCCCCCCAGCTTTAAGAAAGGTAAGGGTGCAAAGAAGTCCTTCAAGGAGGGCAGCGGCAAGCGCGTTGCCCCTGCTGAGAAGAAGCTCAAGTCTGGACCTAAGCCGGACACTGAGTGCTTCTATTGCAAGGACAAGGGTCACTCGAAGCGCAACTGTCCGAAGTACTTAGCGGACAAGAATGTTGGCACCATAAAAGGTATATTTGATATACATGTTATTGATGTTTTCCTTACTAGCCCTCGTTGTAGTGCCTGGGTATTTTATACTGGTTCAGTTGCTAATATTTGTAACTCGAAACAGGAGCTACGAAATAGACGGCGGATAGCGAGGGATGAGGTGACGATGCGCGTTGGCAACGGATCAAGAGTTGATGTGATGGTCGTCGGCACGCTCTCCTTAGTTTTACCTTCGGGATTAGTTTTAAACCTCAATAAATGTTATTATGTGCCTGCGTTGAGCATGAACATCATATCTGGATCGTGTTTATTGCAAGATGGTTATTCATTTAAATCGGAGAATAATGGTTGTTCTATTTATATGAGTAACATATTTTATGGTCATGCACCTGCTATGAATGGTTTATTTCTTCTGAATCTCGAAAACAATGAAACACACATCCATAACATTGAGGCTAAGAGATGCAAGGTAGATAGTGATAATATGACTTATTTGTGGCACTGCCGTCTAGGTCATATTGGTGCAAAACGCATGAAGAAACTCCATTCTGATGGACTTTTGGAGTCTCTTGATTTTGAATCATTTGACACGTGCGAGCCATGCCTCATGGGCAAGATGATCAAAACACCGTTCTCCGGAATAATGGAGCGAGCAACGGACTTGTTGGAAATCATACATACCGATGTATGCGGACCAATGAGTGTTTCGACGCGCGGTGGTTATCGCTATTTTCTCACTTTTACTGATGACTTAAGTAGATATGGGTATATCTATTTAATGAAACATAAATCTGAAACATTTGAAAAGTTCAAAGAATTTCAGAACAAAGTGGAAAACCATCGTAATAGGAAAATTAAATTTCTACGATCCGATCGTGGAGGTGAATATTTGAGTTATGATTTTCTCACGCATCTTAAAGCAAGCTGAATCGTTTCGCAACTCACGCCACCCGGAACACCACAGCGCAATGGTGTGTCTGAACGCCGGAATCGAACTCTATTAGATATGGTGCGATCAATGATGTCTCTTACAGATTTGCCGTTATCATTTTGGGGTTATGCATTAGAAACCGCTGCATTCACTTTAAATAGGGTACCATCTAAATCCATTGAGATGACACCGTATGAACTGTGGTTTGTTGCTAAACCTAAGTTGTTGTAAGGTTTCCAACCTCAATAAGGTAAGGATCCCTGTGTTTACAATGCTAGTCCCTAGATCAATAGCTAGCATCCACAGATGTAATATCAAGAAACAAAGGTCATAATACAACTTTATAACCAGGAATAAAGTAATTTATTACATCTTACATAGCTCATTTGGCTATCTCATTACAATGCAGCAGAATATAACAATAGCATGGGGTCCTTCATCTTCATAGTGCCACAGGCAGTCATGTTGGTTGTAGACTTGTAATCCCAATCAGTAAACTTCACTAACATCAAACAAACCTGGAACATAATAAGTTGCAGCCACAAGGGTCAATACATTTGACTTGTATTGGCAAGTTTCACTACTATGTAAAATTAAGTGGATCCTATCATTACATGCATATTTGTCTAAGTAAGGTTTAGGCTCATTTGTAGAAAGCAATATAGTTTTATCCTATCTTTTCAAAATAGTTTGAATCTTTTGTCAAATCTTTCTGAACTTCTTGGAAAACTCCAAGTGTTCCAAATCCCTTGTTGTCACCGTCAAGTTTTACTTTGAGAAATTGGAATGTCGAGATCTTCCATAGCTTCAGGCCTTAGTTGCTCAGAGTTGTCCATAACCGGGGACACGGCTAAGTACTTAGAATTTGATCTTCTGCAGAAGTTGTACACTTTACCCACATGACACAATCTCGTCTTGGTGCTACCAGTGGCTGCTGGATAAGTACTCACCAAGATGGAGTACTGGCAGATCGAGAATGTGACAAAGTCTTTCCATAGAAGTCCTCCCAATACACAATGCTAGCTTGTCAACCAGGCACCAATGTAGGGATAAATTTCCCTTACACAATTCTAGTTAACCTGAAGATGCCAATGCATGGGTCTTCCACTATGTAGTTGACTAAGCCAGAGCGCATTTAGCATGTGGCTGTACACGGAAGCCACTGTATGAGAAACATGTTCAATCTCTAAGTCCCTGGGTGGTTTTCTTCTAGTGCACATACAAAAATATAGCCATATAAACATGGTTCCCTTTGTTGCCACCTTGTCCAAAAATTGAGTATCTCTTTCCACCCAGGTGGTTCATTGAGTACTTGTTTTATTATATAAAACATATATCTTTCCAACACTTCATATAATCATATCATGTATCCCATCCCAAATATATAGCTGGGCTAAGCATACTACAACTACAATGTTTTCACTAAGGGAGATATAAGGGTATCCTATTAGGATTTAGCATAGCATAAAATATAGTAATCCTTATCATGCATGTTACAAAATCCACTAGGTGTAATGAAAATAGTAGGACATGGATGATAGTGTCACTTGCCTTTTTAGTAGAGAATGATGGTTCACTTCTTGATCTTGCAAATATCACACTCTTCTAACTCCACTACAATTCAATCAAGCAAACATATATTCAACTAGCATTCAAACAATTTGTCACACATAAAATAACAAAAACAAGGTCATGCATGCAAGCATGCAAAAGATAGTTTTATTTGGAAAAGTGGTTTCTATTAGGCTCTAAACATTTTCAATCTCACATTGGTCATTTACAAAAGTGGTAAAACCATTTGCAAAAGGTTTCATCTCATAAACCAAATATTATGCTAGGGTGATATTTTATGTTGTTGAAAATATCTTTTAGCAAAGTAATAAATTTATAAGATTCATCAAATATGTTCTTAATCTCAAAACTTGGTGTTTAGGGTCAGAAGGTTTGAATCAAAACGTTTCCCAAAGGTTTTACTCAAAAATCATTTCTAAACCAAAAACAAAATATTTTTATTTGACTAGAAATGCTCCAATTCAAATATTTATTCCTTAGCCTCACAAAATACATTTTTAAATCCATAAGTTGGTTCCTATGGTCAGTAGGTTCAAAACAATCCATTTTGCAAATATTTTATCCTAAAATTATATCTAGAACAATTTTTATATTCAACTATGCCTACACATGTTTCTGCAAATTCTACCAATTTTCCAGAAGAAAAACATTAAACAAAGTGCATGGTTGCAAAGTACTTGTTCTGCTGAATCCATTGATATAAAATTTGCAAAATTTGGACGTGTGGTTTGGAAGTTATGAATTTTACAAAATCTAGCATCCAATAGATCATATTTCTGTTTTAATTGAAACTCTGTCCACGTGTCTAAATCTTACTGGCTGATAACGGTTCGCACGGATCGACTAATACTAGACGTTAGATCTAATGGAAATCGCACGGTGCAGAGGGAGTGTACCGGTTCGCTTAGACAATCTATCGCGTACACACGATCAAAATCCAACGGCTCATAACCACTAGACATAAACTAGCGGCGCCAACGGTGGTTAACGGCGGCGGCGAGGTCAGACGATGACGGTGTCGGCGTTACAGGAAGCGAGAAAGCGAGGGGAGATTCTTACTAGAATTGCCACGACGCTCTGAAGCTCAAGACCAACGTTGTTGGTCGAGGGGCGCACAGAGTCGACTGGGATTCCTCGCCGGAGTAGCTTGCAGGTTCGGGCACGCACGCCTGTGGTCGAAGGCGAGTCTCTGGAACACAAGCGAGCAAAACAACGCGTCAGGAAGATTCACACGGGTTCAAGGATCACGGGAACACTCACCAGTGAGCAAGGGGCGCACGAGGTCGTCGGCTATGGCTCGTCGGAGTCAAGCTTATCATCGGTGGCGCTCATATATGGACAGAGCCGAGGCTGCGGGGCACGCGCGGCCAAGCAGTTGGCACTGGGAGATGCGCCTGACAATGGGGAGCAAGGCTGCGTGCAGTGGGAGGCGAGGGGTGGCTGCGGTTCGCCGGAATTGGCCGGTGAAGGTCGTCAGGTTAGTGGCGGTGTGGGACAAATTGGAGCAGCCTAGGGGAAGTGGGGAGGCGATGTTTGGGGGGAAAGAGAGAGGAGGGCGAGGCGCTTTAACGAGCGTGGTCACTGTCGATTTTAATCCAGCCATCAACGTGTATTGATCGCCACAATCAATGGCAGGAACGGCGAGGGGGACGTGGTCGCGGTGAAGATGATGATGAGGTGGCCAGTGGGGTCCAACGGTCAGCGAGAGAGAGAGGGGGCGCGGGGTCCACTTGTCTGTGACTGCGCGGGTGTGTTTTTCAGTGAAAAAGGTTCACTGCGGGGGAGAGCTGGTGGGCTGCGCTGCTGGGCTTGCTGGGCTGCTTCGTTTCTCTCTTTTTTATACTGATTGCTTTTTCTTTTTCTATTTGGAATTTCTGTTTTGATTTTATTTCAAACAATTCAAACTCCAATTCAATTCAAACCACCACCAAACTTTGTGTTGATTTTAATTCTGTTTAACAACATATTCCAAAGTCCAAAATAAAATAATACTTTTATTCTTTTAGGATCTATTAATAATTAAATAAATAGACCTTAGTCTTTAATTCAAATAGGATTTAATTTATTTAAAAACTCTATTTGAAATCTAAATAATACCAAAACCTTTTCAGTAGGTTTCATTTGAAAATATAAAACACTTGGAATTTTTATTTAAAATACTTTAACAAGTTTTAGTGTTTATTTAAAAATGGGAAAAGCCTTTACTTAAATAAAATTGGATATTAATAAATCCTCATGGTTTTATTTAAATAAACCTTTACTATTTTTATCAAACAAAATATTTTATTTCAAAAGCTTGGCCAAGATTTAATTTGGTTCTATAAAATAATCTTTATTTATAATTATACCTTTTCTTTTTGAAAACCAAATCTTTTTCTTAAAAGATCCAAAAATAGTGATTCCAACTTTTATAAATTTGTTTATTATTTGTTTATCTTTTAAATCCCTTTAGGATTTTATTTAATCAAAATAGGTTTTGATGTTTCCATTTGGAATCAAAAAGTTTCTTCTCACCCTAAATTTCAACAATTGTTTATTTTGTTTATTTATTTTTCACATTTCAAAATTTCGAAAATTTTGGGATGTGAAAGTTGTCGTTTCTTAAAGTTTGGGGATGCGAAGCTTACGTCAAGAAGTTGATGCCGGACAAGCTCGAACCCAAAGCGAAGAAATGTGTCTTCATAGGATACCCTAAGGAAACGATTGGGTATACCTTCTACCACAGATCCGAAGGCAAAGTGTTTGTCGCAAAGAACGGATCCTTTCTTGAGAAGGAGTTTCTCTCGAAAGAAGTGAGTGGGAGGAAAGTAGAGCTAGACGAGGTTATTGAACATTCTCTTGAGTTAGAGAGTAGCGCAGCACCTGAAATTGTTCCAGTGCCGTCTGCACCAACAATAGAGGAAGCTAATGGCAAGGATCATGAAGCTTCGGACGATGCTACTACTGAACGTCGCAGGTCGACAAGGTCGCGTGCCCCTCCTGAGTGGTATGGCAACCCTGTCTTAACTATCTTGTTAGTAGACAACAGTGAACTTGCGAACCATGAGGAAGCAATGATGAGCCCAGACTCTGAGAAATGGCTAGAGTCCATGAAATCCGAATTGGGATCCATGAGCGAAAACCAAGTATGGACTTTGGTGGACCCTCCTAGCAACCGAAAGGCCGTTGAGTTCAAATGGATTTTCAAGAAGAAAACAGACGCGGATGGTAATGTTACTGTCTATAAAGCACGGCTTGTCGTGAAAGGTTTTCAACAAGTTCAAGGTGTTGACTACGATGAGACTTTCTCTCCCGTAGCGATGTTTAAGTCCATTCGGATTTTATTAGCAATTGCTGTGTTTCATGATTATGAAATATGGCAGATGGATGTCAAGACTGCGTTCCTCAATGGCAACATTGATGAAGAGTTGTATATGATGCAACCCGAAGGTTTTGTTGATCCTAAGGATGCTGATAAAGTGTGCAAACTTCAGCGTTCCATTTATGGACTGAAGCAAGCATCTCGGAGTTGGAACCTTCATTTTGATCAAGTGATCAAGAGCTTTGGATTTGTTCCAAATTGCTACGAAGCTTGTATCTACAAGAAAGTGAGTGGGAGCTCAGTGACATTTTTGGTACTATATGTGGATGACATATTGATTATTGGAAATGACATTGACATGCTTAACGATGTGAAGAGTTATTTGAACAAATGTTTTTCAATGAAAGACCTAGGGGAAGCTTCTTATATATTAGGCATCAAAATCTATAGAGATAGACAAAGACGCCTAATAGCTTTAAGCCAAAGTACATACCTAGACAAAGTTATGAAAAGGTTCAGAATCGATAAGGCAAAGAAAGGTTTAGTGCCTATGTTATCAGGTAAGATATTGAGCAGGGCTCAGTGTCCAGCTATGGTAAACGATAGAGAAGGTATGAGCAAAGTGCCTTATGCCTCGGCCATAGGATCTATCATGTGTGCCATGCTATGTACTAGACAGGATGTGTCCAATGCTCTTAGTTTGACGAGCAGATACCAAAGTGATCCAGGAGTGGAACAATGGAAAGCCATGAAGAACATCCTAAAGTATTTAAATAGAACTAAAGAAATGTTCTTAGTCTATGGAGGTGTTGAACAGCTCATCGTAAAAGGTTACGTCGATGCTAGTTTCGACACCGACAAGGATGATTCTAAATCCCAGACAGGATACATTTATATTTTGAATGGAGGAGCTGTGAGTTGGAGAAGCTGCAAGCAAATCGTGATCGCGGGATCTACAGTAGAAGCGGAATACATGGCTGCTGCAGAAGCCTCAAGTGAAGGAGTTTGGATCAGGAACTTCATCACTGAGCTTGGTGTGGTTCCAAGTGCCTTGGACCCACTAGAGATATTGTGTGACAACACTAGCGCCATAGCACTGGCTTAGGAACCAAGATATCATCCAAATACCAAGAATATCAACCGCAAGTTTCATATAATTCGAGATTATATAACAGATGGAGATCTGAAGATTAGCAAAGTACATACGGATCTGAATGTCGCAGATCCGTTGACTAAACCTCTTCCACGAGCAAAACATGATCAGCACCTTAGTGCCATGGGTGTTAGATTGTTGCCACATGTAAACTAGATTATTGACTCTAGTGCAAGTGGGAGACTGTTGGAATTATGCCCTAGAGGTAATAATAAAGATGTTATTATTATAATTCTTGTTCATGATAAAGTTTATATTCCGTGCTAGAATTGTATTAAGCGGAAACTTTGATACTTATGTGGTTTATGAACAACGCCGTGTCCCTAGTACGCCTCTATGGACTAGCTCATTGATTAATGATGGTTAAGGTTTCCAAACCATAGACATGAGTTGTCGATTAATAATGAGATCATATCATTGGGAGAATGATATGATGGACAGACCCAAATCAAGCAGAGCAATTAGATTGTTTCATCGTGTTCATCTTTGCGAAGCTTTTTCTTATGTCAAATATTGTATTCCTTAGACCATGAGATAATGCAACTCCCTGGTATCGAAAGAAAGCTTTGAGGTCATCAAACGTCATCCTATGAGAGGGTGATCATAAAGGTGTCTCTCGGGTGATCGGAAAGTACTTGTTGGGTTGTATGTATCGAGATGGGATTTGTCCCTCCCAAGTCGGAGAGATATACTTCGGGCCCACTCGGTAATCGATATCAACACCGCTTGCAAGCACGTGGTTAAGGAGTTAATCACAAAGTGATATCGGATTACGGAACGAGTAAAGTACTTGCTGTGAACGAGATTGAACTAGGTATGTCGATACCAACGATCGAGTCTCGGGCAAGTAAAATATCGCGTGATGAAGGGAATATATATATATGGGATTAATTGAATCCTGGCATCGTGGTTCATCCGATATGATCATCGATGAATGTGTGGGATTCAATATGGGTTTCCAGACCCTTCTATTGATTATTGATAGAAGATCATGTCTGCATATTCTCGAACCCATAGAGTCACACACTTAACGTGTCTCGACGCTAGGATAGAATGGATAATTGGTTTATGAGTTTTTGTTCGGAGTCTCGGATGAGATCCAGGACATCACGAGAGGTTCCGGAATGGTCCGGAGAATAAGATTCATATAAGGGAAAGCAGTTTTTGGATTTCGGAATTGTTTCTGATTGTTCGGTATTGTACCAGAAGCTTCTAGAACCTTCCGGAGTGGGACAAACGTGGCCCCACTTGTCGGTACGGGGCATTGGGCAGGGGCACAAGGCCCCATAGGCCCAGCCGGCCAAGCCCTAGGGGAAACCTTCTAGAAGGAGGGGGAAAACTTGCCCCCCACTCCAACCCTTGGGGCCGCCGCCCTAGGGCTTGGAGGAGGGGACAAGGGGGCCGACCAGCCCCCTATATATAGAGGCCAGGGGCGCAGCCCTCCTTCACCCCCTCCTCAATCCTAGCCGCCTACCTGCTGCCCTCTCTCTCCCGACTGCGCGTAGGCGAAGCCCTGCCGCAGAAACTCTCCACCTTTACACCACGCCGTCTTGTTGTAGAACCAATCTATCTCTCCACCCCACTTGCTGGACTGAGGAAGGAGGAGACGTCGAGGTGCCGTACGTGTGCATCTCTCGGAGGCATCGCCACTTGCGGTGTTGGATCGGATCGGATCGCGAGGAGGAGAAGCTAGTACGACTACATCAACCACGTTTTGTTGAACATTCCGCTGTGCGAATCTTCAAGGGTATGAAGATCTCATCTATCCCCCCTCGTTGTTTGCATCTCCTAGATTAGATCTTGGCTTTCCCGTTCGCATCCATAGAAATTTTTTGATTTACTATGCTGCAAAACCCTTCACAACCAAGGAGGAAGGTTATAGATACATAGAGTCACATGCCAGGTGTTGTGACTGTAGCTCTGCTCCCCAAAAGGATTCATGCCATCTGTACTTAGACCAAACCTTAAGTTCCTTTCGTCACGTGTGAAGTCCGGGTACTCTCGCTCGGCTTTTCTCCACTGTGACCCATCAGCGGGGTGTCTCAACATCGCGTCTTTCTTACGGTCTTCCATGTGCCATCGCAACAACTTGGCATGCTCTTTATTTCTGTAGAGACGTTTTAACTGTGGTATTATAGGAGCATACCACATAACCTTGGCAGGAACCTTCTTCCTAGGGGCCTCGCCCTCAACATCGCCAGGGTCGTCTCGTCTGATCTTATACCGCAGTGCAGTGCATACCGGGCATGCATCAAAATTCTCGTACTTCTCATCGCGGTAGAGGATGCAGTCATTAATGCAGGCATGTATATTCTACACGTCTAATACTAGAGGGAAGACAACCTTATTTGCTTGGTATGTACAGTCGGGCAATTCATTATTTCTTGGAAGAAGATTCTTCATTTTTACCAACAACTTTGAAAATGCGCTATCAGTCACACAGTTTTCTGCCTTCCATTGCAGCAAATCCAGTGTGGTACCTACCTTTTTATGGCCATCTTTGCAAGTTGGGTATAACAATGTTTTGTGATCCTTTAACATCTGCTCCAGCTTCTCCTTCTCCTTTTCAGTTTCACATTCTTCCTTTGCATCCGACCAAGATCATCATCAGCAGGCCCATGTGCTGCCTCTTGATCTTCATCTACCCCCGTTGCAGTATCATCGTATTCAGGATACATGTTATGATAGTTTTCATCATCCTCTTCTTCTTCGTTGTCTTCCATCATAACCCCTCTTTCTTCGTGCTTGGTCCAACAATTATAGCTGGGCATCAAACTGGACCGAAGCAGATGGGCGTGAATGGTTTTGGTATTTGAGTAGTCTTTCTTGTTCTGACAGTGAACACATGGACATCACATAAAACCATTGTGACCATGGTTTGCCTTAGCCACAACAATGAAATTTTGGAGGCCCGTAATTACTCGGAAGTGCGTCGGTCACCGTACATCCATTGCCAGTTCATCTGCATTATATAATTAATTACTTATATCAAAAATCATTACAGTACATCATGAATTAATAGGGAGATGACCACTTTTACAGTACATCAATGACACATGAAAGGATAAAGTTGCCGACCTTGACCGAGGAGGAAAGAGCAACGAGAAAACTTAATTTGATCTCTCAGGCATTTCACGGAACACCTCTTGTGCATAGGAAGAAAACACAAACTAGCACCCTCTCACCCTCTTTGCTAAGCTCCAAAATGAGAGAGTGAATCAATGAGATAGAGGGGGTGGGCTACGGTGTATTATATATAGGTGCACACCCTTTAACACCGGTTCAAGCCACGAACCGGTGTTAAGGGGGGGTCCTACGCGACGCGGTGGGGCAGGGCCTTTAACACCGGTTCGTGGCTCGAACCGGTGTTAAAGGGGGTGGGCCTTTTTGCTTTCTGGACCACGTTGGTACGGGCAGCCCCTTTAACACCGGTTCATAGGAGAACCGGTGTTAAAGGCCAATTTGGACCTCAACTAAAGGCCTCATTTCCACCCCTTTAACACTGGGAGAAGTGCCATTTTATGGTCAAATAAGGCATAGTCCTTGGACATAAAGTATCAAGTAAGGGCATTGAAGTAGATAGAGCTAAAGATGAAGCTATAGAGAGAATGCCACAACCAAGGGACATAAAAGGTATAAGAAGTTTTCTTGGTCATGTAGGCTTTTATAGAAGGTACATTAGGAATTTTCAATGATAAGTGCCTTATTGCCTTTGATAAACTTAAATATGCTTTATCTCGTGCCCCCATCATTAAACCACCTATATGGGATATGACTTTTGATTTAATATGTGAAGCTAGTGATGATGTTGTAGGAGAAACTCTGGGACAACACATAGGTCGTAGATTTAATATTATACATCATGATAGAAGAACTCTCAATAGTGTTCAAAAGAATTATCCTAAGGAAGAAAGAGAACTCTTTGCTTTTTTTATCTTGTGATAAGTTCAATTCTTATATTGTTGATGCAAAAGTAAGCGTTCAGACGGATTGTGATGGTTTAAATGAACTCCTCGAGAGGAAGATTCATAAGCCAACACTGATCCGTTGGATCCTTTTACTTCAAGAATTTGAGTTGCAGATTATGCAGAGACGAGAAGCAAAGATAGTGGATGCAGCATCTCTATGTGCCTAGCAAGATAACGATATTATTGAGAGGAACTTTAGTCTTGATGATTCTTGTTTTCAAGAATTATTATATGAAGAAAGGTCAAATCCTCCCAAGAATAAGAAGTCCTTGTTGATGGAGGAGCTTGTCACTTACAACTAAATAAACAGTAAGAGGAAGGTAAGTTTTCTAAATCTAATAAGTGCTTTGTTTTCACAGTTTTTACTTCTAAAAAAAATCCTTTGTATTCCTCTTGTTTTTCTGAAGTTTTTGAGGGGTTTCTGTAACTATACGGGTGCAACTATATGGCCAGAGAAAAATCTCCCGCCGTATAGTTGGTCGTTAAAATTTTTGTATCCCCCTTAAGAAATAATTTTTGAGGGGTTTCTGTAACTATACTGGCGCAACTATACGGCCGGAGAAAAATCTCCCGCCGTATAGTTGGTCGTTAAATGTTCTGTATCCCCCTTACGAAATAATTTTCGGGGTGCTGTATCTATATGGCCGCAACTATATGGCCGGAGAATATTCTCCCGCCGTATAGTTGGTCATCAAAGCTTCAACACCATTGACCCGTTTTCGTTTCCAAAAAACGCTTTGTCGGTTCTTAGTCAGTAATCTAACTGATCAGGGCTCGAGATATTTGTAAATATCTGCCCGGAACCAACCATACGACCGGAACTATACGGGCCGCGACCGTATAGTTGGTCGTTACGGAGCAGTACTCCTGCAAATCCGCGATTTCTTTTCCTAGTCGGTTTGGATTCTTTTCTTGGGCGTGAATTTGGTTTCTCGCGAGTTTTACTGACCTCTGACCCCTCTTATATACTTCCATTGTGCCTCTCTCTCATCACAAATCACCAGAAACAAATCCAGCTATGCGCTATCCAGTCCCAGGCCGTGGAAAACCTATGGGGCTCATTTCTCCTAGGGACCTTTCTAGCAGCTCGTCGATGGAGGACGGCGATGAGGAGGTGGAGAGGTTTAGACCGGGGTACAAAGAGTACGTCGAGCCAAGCTTCTACAACAGCGACCCCGATGAAGGCTGGAGCGACGTTTACATCTGCCGTGACATCTATGATCCCCCAGGGATCGACAGGGTGGTGATGAAAAGAACTCAAGAAGAGAGAGAAGGCCGCAAGCCGCATGGAAAAGGGCATGTGGAGACGGTCAAGTACATCACTACAGATCCAAGGCCGCACAAGCATAAGGAAATACCTACATTGGTGCAGATGCTAGCTAGGGGCCAGCGTTGCCCTGCTCGAGGTCTACCACTGGCGCTCGTATGAGGTTGAAGCCTCAAGAAGAATGGAGGAGAAGCTTCTAATTCCCCGATCCATCAATAATGGATGAGCAAGAAGAAGTTGTCCTAAGGACAAAAGATCGTGTGCGGGCACTGGAAGTATATCAGAAGCAGGAGCTACTCCATCGTGTTGAAGTCTGTCACCGCCTCAATGAGATAGAGAAGAAGGATGATCTTCTCCCAATGGTGTAAGGTTCCCAACCTTTAATAAGGTAGAGATCCCTGTGTTTACAATGCTAGTCCCTGGATCAATAGCTAGCATCCACAGTTAAGATGTAATATCAAGAAACAAAGGTCATAATACAACTTTATAACCAGGAATAAAATAATTTATTACATCTTACATAGCTCATTTGGCTATCTCATTACAATGCAACAGAATATAGCAATAGCATGGGGTCCTTCATCTTCAAAGTGCCACAGGCAAACATGTTGGTTGTAGACTTTGTAATCCTAATCAATCAACTTCACTAATATCAATCAACCTGCAACATTACAAGTTACAGCCACAAGGGTCAATACATTTGAACTGTATTGGCAAGTGTCACTACTATGTAGAATATAGGTGGATCCTATCAATACATGCATATTTGGCTAAGTAGGGTTTTAGGCTTATTTGCAGGAAGCAATGATTTATCCCATCTTTTAAAATGGTTTTGATCTTTTGTCAAATCTTTCTGAACTCCTTGGTAAAACCCCAAGTGTTTCAAGTCTTTGTTAAAATCCCTTGAGCTTCTTGGTACACCCCAAGTACTTCAAGTTTTTATCAAAATCTCTTGAGCCCCTTGGTAAAACCCCAAGTGCATCAAGTTTTATCAAATTCTCTTGAGCTCCTTGGTAAATCCCCAAGTGCATCAAGTCTTTTGTTGTCACTTAAAAAGTTTTCTTTTAGAAATTGGAATGTCGAGATTTCCCATAGCTTCAAGCTTTAGTTGCTCAGTATTGTCCATAACCGGGGACACGGCTAAGTACTTAGATTTTTATCTTCTGCAGAAGTTGTACACTTTACCCACATGACACAATCTCATCTTGCTGCCACCAGTGGCAGCTGGATAAGTACTCACCAAGATGGAGTACTGGCAGATTGAGAATGTGACGAAGTCTGTCCAGAGGGTCCTCCCATGCACCATTGCTAGTTTGTTTTCAGGCACCAATGTAGGGTTCCCATTTCCCTCATTTCCAGTAAACCTGAAGACAATGCATGGATCTTCCCAATGTAGTTGACCAAGCTAGAGCCATATGTAGCATGTGGCTGTACACGAAAGCCACAATTGGAGAAACATGTTCAATCTCTAAGTTCCTGGGTGGTTTTCTTTTGGTGCACAACACAAAGAGATTACCATAGACATGGTTCCTTTTGTTGCCACCTTGTCCAAAACTTGAGTATCCTTGTCCACCCAGGTGGTTCATTGAGTACTTGTTTTATTATATAAAACATAAGTCCTTTCTCAACTTCATTAAAAATCGCAACATGTATCTCTTCTCAAAATATTTAGCATGGCTAAGCATTTCACAACTACATTGTTTTCGCTAAGGAAGGTATAAGGTATCCTATTAGGATTTAGCATAGCATAAATATAGAAATTCTTTTCATGCATGTTTCAAAATCCACTAAGTATAAAATAGTAGGACTTTAGATGATAGTGTAACTTGCCTTTTTGTAGGTAATGTTGGTTCACTTCTTGATCTTGCTAGTTTCACACTTCTCTAACTTCACTACAATCAATCAATCAAACACAATATCAACTAGCATTCCAACCAATATTCAAACAACCAAACACACATAAAATAATAGAAGCTAAGTTATGCATGCAAGCATGCAAAACAAGTTTTATTTGCAAAGGTGGTCTCCACTAGGCTCTAAACTTTGTAAAGTCCAAAGTGATCATTTTCCCAAAGTGGCAAAGTCATTTGCAAAAAGGGTTTTATCTATAAACCATTTTTAAATCCATTCATTATTTTATGTGGTGGAAAAATGTTTTTATCCAAGCAAAAACTTTATGTTGTTCACCAAATAAGTTGTAAATTCACAAAACTTGGTGTTTAGGGTCAGTAGGTTTGAATGAATACATTTTCCCAAAGTTTTTACTCCAAAATCATTTTCATATAAAATCAATATTTTTATTTGACTAGAAATGGGTTAATTCAACTATTCATTCCTAATCTTTTCAAAATTCATTTTTAAATCCATTAGCTGGTTCCTAGGGTCAGTAGGTTCACAACAAACTAATTTGCAAAGATTTCAACCTTAAAATCATTTTGGAATGATTTTCATAACCTAAACAAGCATACAAATGTTTCTGCAAAAACAAACAATTTAACATAAGCTTTTAATAAACAAATTGCATGGTTGGCTAGGGCTTGTTCCACTGATTCCATTGATATAAAGTTTGTAAAATTTGGACGTGTGGATCAAAAGTTACAAGGGTTTCAAATTTGCATCTAATTCTGATTTCAAAATCTGTTTTAAAACAAAGACTGGCCACGCGTCTTAATCCTATTCGTCGAAAACGTTTCGCGTGGATTGACTAACACAGACCGTTGGATTAAGTCATATCGCACGGCGCGCAGAGGCTACTTACCTCTTCGCCTATTTCTAATCTCATCCGTCAGATCGAGATCCAATGGATCCTATTGTTTTGACCATTTGGCGGCCCAGCGGCTTGATCGAACGATCAATGCGCTAAACTGGTGGTGCAGGAAGAGAGGAAGGAAGGGAGTATGCGCACCGTGTTCGCAGGTTCGTGCTGATGCTCAACGTAATCTTATTGGGTCGAGGGGCGCTCGTGGTTGCCCTGGATTGCTCACCGGAGTTCGCTCGGCGTCGGGCACGCTCTGGTCGATGTTGGGGGGGGGGGCTACAAGGCACAGGAGGACGAGACAAGGGGACTGTTAGACGCGGGAGGAAGAGTAGAACTTGTGTGCGTGAACGAGAGAGGAAGGGGCGGACGGAAACTACCTGGGGCACTCGTCGGAGTTAAACCAGATGGTGGCGGCGCTTGGAGTCATCGCTGTCGAGGCTCAGGGGCGCGCCCGAGCGAGCTGGCGATGCGGAAAGGTCCGCCAGGAGATGGGGATCATAGCTGCATGCTCGAGGAGGTAAGGGGTGGCGTGGTGCTGTCGGAATCCTCAACGGAGCATCGTCGGACAATGGGCGGTGTCGAGCGAAATTCGGCAGCCTTGGGGCTCACTTTGGGAAGGAGACAGAGGGGAAATGGAAGGGAGACGCTAGCGTTTAAATGGGCGTGGTCGAGTGAGGGATTAATGGAGGTAATAACGCGAATTTACACCGGCTTCAACGGCCAGAAACGGCGAGGAGGCGTTGGAGGCGTGGTCACCGCGAGGTAGAAGATGATGAGCTGGCTGCGTGGGTCCGCTTCGTTAGCAAAGAAGAGAGAGGGGAAGCGGGGTCCAGTGGTCAGCGACTTAGTGGGTGTGAGTTCGAGTGAAAGAAAACGCTTCGGGAGGGGAGAGGGAAATGGGATGCTGGCCTTAGTGGGCTAAGATAGTTGGGCTGGGCCGTTTCCTATTTTTTTTTGTTCTGAATTCTTTTTCCTTTTTCCAATTCAATTTTCTGTTTTGAAATTCAAACAATTAATCCAACTTTCAAATCAATTCAAAATTCATCCAAACTTTGCCTTGCGTTTTGGTTCTGTTTTAACAACAATATCCCAAGTCCAAAAATAAAAATAACTTTATTCTTTTTAGGACCCATTAATAATTAAATAAATGGACCTTAGTTATTAAATCAAATGGGTTTTGATTTATTTGAAATTTCCATTTGAATTCCAAATATTTGCCAAAACCAAATCAGTAGGTTTTATTTGGAAATAAAGAATACTTGGAAAACTTGTTTAAAATAAATAAATAAGTTTTGATGTTTAATTACAAATAGTAAAACCTTTATTTCTAATAAACTTGGATATTTAATCCTTATTATTTTATTTAAATAAACTTTTACTATTTTTATCAAATAGAAATATTTTATTTCAAAGGCTTGGCCAAGTTTTAGTTTGGCTAAAATAATCCTTATTTATTTTTCCATCTTTTTATTTGAAAGTCAAATCTTTTTATTTAAAAGATTCAAAGTAGCAAATCCAAATACTTTTATTTCCTTTATTAAATGTTTATCTTTTTAAATTCCTTTAGGATTTATCCTTATCAAAATAGGTTTTGAGGTTCCCATTTGAATTCAAAAAGTTTTCTTCTCACCCTGAAAATCAACAAACTTTTATTTTATTCATTTATTTTTCACATTACAAGATTTGGAAAATCTTGGGATGTGACAGTTACCACCTTAAAATAAATCTCCCGAGATTTGGGAAGGCTAGGGTTACAAATGCGCTCAAAGCATCTAGGGTACTACCACCTTAAAAAATTTCAAACTATATTACATATTGGCTTGCTTGGGATCTTGGGAAATTTCTCCGGCAAACATCTGCATTGTGTCCCTTGTTTCCACACTTGGTGCATGTGTCAAGGCTGAGATCCTCTTTAGGCTTGTTTATCTTGTTCTTCATCTTTTCTGGACAATTGCTTGCATAATGTCCTAATTCTTTGCAACTGAAACATGTGATAAGTTTGAGTTCTTCACGTGTCTCTTGTGGACAAGTTGCTGCATAATGGCCTAGCTCTTTGTAGTTGTTGCACCATACTTGACCAATCACCTTAAACTTCTGTTTCTCTGGACACTCACTGGAATAGTGTCCCAATTCTTTACAATGTTTACATTGTACCTGACTTTTGTCAACCTTCTTTTTCTTGGGCTTCTCCAAAGCTAAGAGTGCATCCAGTTCATGTGGTTCATATGTTATCTGGTAGGTAGGAATATCTACATGTTTCTTGGACCTTCTATTGCTCTTTGGATAATTCATATGCCTCTTCTTTGGTCCTTTGAATTGGTTTGTATTGCATGGAGGTATAAGTGGAGCTTTTCCTTTGTCATCATCTTTCTTGGCTCTCCCATAGTAATCTGTAATTTGTTGCTGCACTCCACCTTGTTTCCTTTGTTCAACTATGGAAAAGATGGGGCATTGGATAGGGACATGGTTATTTCCTTCACATAAATAACAAGTAGCTTGAGATGTGGGGCATTGGCCAACTGGGTGTTTTTCTTCACAATTAGGGCATTGATCTCCATGCTCCTTGGAAGTGTGGTCCTTGTCTCCACAAATAATGCAAGATGTAGCTCCTTCTAGCATAATATTTTTGTCATCCTTGTTGTCAAAAACTTTTTTGGAGAGGTGTTCTTCCATGTTGATCATTTGATCTGTCACTTTAAGCATTAATTGGGCTTGGTCTTCCAAAAACTTTTGTAGGGTTGGATCCTCCCCACTGGTGTTGGCTATGAATTGAGCTGTCATTTGGTTCAACTGGTTTTGGGTTGCTATGAGTTCTCTCATGTTGTTCCTTTGGCTTTTGTTGTCATCAACCTTGATGTTGGAGTCTCTTGGGGTAGTCATCTGTTTGGGTTGAATTGAGATTAGATTAGGCCATATATTTCTAAGGAATAGCTCTAATCACATACATTACAATTCACTCAAGTAATGTGCAAGTATTCACAAACAACTCTTCACTCAATCAACAAAGTTCAAGCACATTTTTAGGTAACAAAACATTTTTGTTACACCACATAAGTTGGTGTGTTTGACTTAACTATATATGGTGGTCCATATATATGGTTTACTTGTGATCTTTCCATCCTTCTTGGTCGATTCTTCTTGCATGAGATCATGGTTTCCTTGGGAAAAATTCTTAGTCACAAACTTCAAAGGTGAGGATGGATCCTTCTAAGTTGTGTTTCCTTTGTCTTCAAATCTTGGGCAAGATTTCTTGTCTCACTTGTCCTTAGTGATATCCAAGGTTGAGATCCTTGGTGAATATGCTGAAGATGTTGCAGTCATTAGAGTTGATGAGGTCCTTTGCACATGGTGAAGTCTTTGGCCATGAGGTAGGTTTTTCCATCAAGTTGAAAAAATAGAAGAGATGTAGAATTAAAACCAATTTGGTTGAGGAAAGAGTTTACAAGATTGTTTGTAAATAAGTTTTGGGAACAAAATACCACTCCTATTTTTGCTAAGGGTTTTTGTTCAATCCTAGGGTTACAAATCCTACAGGCAACACAATGCTCTGATACCATCTGTAAGGTTCCCAACCTTTAATAAGGTAGAGATCCCTGTGTTTACAATGCTAGTCCCTGGATCAATAGCTAGCATCCACAGTTAAGATGTAATATCAAGAAACAAAGGTCATAATACAACTTTATAACCAGGAATAAAATAATTTATTACATCTTACATAGCTCATTTGGCTATCTCATTACAATGCAGCAGAATATAGCAATAGCATGGGGTCCTTCATCTTCAAAGTGCCACAGGCAAACATGTTGGTTGTAGACTTTGTAATCCTAATCAATCAACTTCACTAATATCAATCAACCTGCAACATTACAAGTTACAGCCACAAGGGTCAATACATTTGAATTGTATTGGCAAGTTTCACTACTATGTAGAATATAGGTGGATCCTATCAATACATGCATATTTGGCTAAGTAGGGTTTTAGGCTTATTTGCAGGAAGCAATGATTTATCCTATCTTTTAAAATGGTTTTGATCTTTTGTCAAATCTTTCTGAACTCCTTGGTAAAACCCCAAGTGTTTCAATTCTTTGTTAAAATCCCTTGAGCTTCTTGGTACACCCCAAGTACTTCAAGTTTTTATCAAAATCTCTTGAGCCCCTTGGTAAAACCCCAAGTGCATCAAGTTTTATCAAATTCTCTTGAGCTCCTTGGTAAATCCCCAAGTGCATCAAGCCTTTTGTTGTCACTTAAAAAGTTTTCTTTTAGAAATTGGAATGTCGAGATTTCCCATAGCTTCAAGCTTTTGTTGCTCAGTATTGTCCATAACCAGGGACACGGCTAAGTACTTAGATTTTTATCTTCTGCAGAAGTTGTACACTTTACCCACATGACACAATCTCATCTTGTTGCCACCAGTGGCCGCTGGATAAGTACTCACCAAGATGGAGTACTGGCAGATTGAGAATGTGACGAAGTCTTTCCAGAGGGTCCTCCCATGCACCATTGCTAGCTTGTTTTCAGGCACCAATGTAGGGTTCCCAGTTCCCTCATTTCCAGTAAACCTGAAGACAATGCATGGATCTTCCCAATGTAGTTGACCAAGCTAGAGCCATATGTAGCATGTGGCTGTACACGAAAGCCACAATTGGAGAAACATGTTCAATCTCTAAGTTCCTGGGTGGTTTTCTTTTGGTGCACAACACAAAGAGATTACCATAGACATGGTTCCTTTTGTTGCCACCTTGTCCAAAACTTGAGTATCCTTGTCCACCCAGGTGGTTCATTGAGTACTTGTTTTATTATATAAAACATAAGTCCTTTCTCAACTTCATTAAAAATCGCAACATGTATCTCTTCTCAAAATATTTAGCATGGCTAAGCATTTCACAACTACATTGTTTTCGCTAAGGAAGGTATAAGGTATCCTATTAGGATTTAGCATAGCATAAGTATAGAAATTCTTTTCATGCATGTTTTAAAATCCACTAAGTATAAAATAGTAGGACTTTAGATGATAGTGTAACTTGCCTTTTTGGTAGGGAATGTTGGTTCACTTCTTGATCTTGCTAGTTTCACACTTTTCTAACTTCACTACAATCAATCAAGCAAACACAATATCAACTAGCATTCCAACCAATATTCAAACAATCAAACACACATAAAATAATAGAAGCTAAGTTATGCATGCAAGCATGCAAAACTAGTTTATTTGCAAAGGTGGTCTCCACTAGGCTCTAAACTTTGTAAAGTCCAAAGTGATCATTTTCCCAAAGTGGCAAAGTCATTTGCAAAAAGGGTTTTATCTGTAAACCATTTTTAAATCCATTCATTATTTTATGTGGTGGAAAAATGTTTTTATCCAAGCAAAAACTTTATGTTGTTCACCAAATAAGTTGTAAATTCACAAAACTTGGTGTTTAGGGTCAGTAGGTTTGAATGAATACATTTTCCCAAAGTTTTTACTCCAAAATCATTTTCATATAAAATCAATATTTTTATTTGACTAGAAATGGGTTAATTCAACTATTCATTCCTAATCTTTTCAAAATTCATTTTTAAATCCATTAGCTGGTTCCTAGGGTCAGTAGGTTCACAACAAACTAATTTGCAAAGATTTCAACCTTAAAATCATTTTGGAATGATTTTCATAACCTAAACAAGCATACAAATGTTTCTGCAAAAACAAACAATTTAACATAAGCTTTTAATAAACAAATTGCATGGTTGGCTAGGGCTTGTTCCACTGATTCCATTGATATAAAGTTTGTAAAATTTGGACGTGTGGATCAAAAGTTACAAGGGTTTCAAATTTGCATCTAATTCTGATTTCAAAATCTGTTTTAAAACAAAGACTGGCCACGCGTCTTAATCCTATTAGTCGAAAACGTTTCGCGTGGATTGACTAACACAGACCGTTGGATTAAGTCATATCGCACGGCGCGCAGAGGCTACTTACCTCTTCACCTATTTCTAATCTCATCCGTCAGATCGAGATCCAATGGATCCTATTGTTTTGACCATTTGGCAGCGGCGCTGACGCGGCGGCGAGTGGCGGCGCGGTCAGACGACGGCGAAACTGGTGGTGCAGGAAGCGAGGATGGAAGGGAGTATGCGCACCGTGTTCACAGGTTCGTGCTGATGCTCAACGTAATCTTATTGGGTCGAGGGGCGCTCGTGATTGCCCTGGATTGCTCACCGAAGTTCGCTCGGCGTCGGGCACGCTCTGGTCGATGTTGGGGGCGGGGCTACAAGGCACAGGAGGACGAGACAAGGGGTCTGTTAGACGCGGGAGGAAGAGTAGAACTTGTGTGCGTGACCGAGAGAGGAAGGGGCCGACGGAAACTACCTGGGGCACTCGCCGGAGTTAAACCAGATGGTGGCGGCGCTTGGAGTCGTCGCTGTCGAGGCTCAGGGGCGCGCGCGAGCGAGCTGGCGATGCGGAAAGGTCCGCCAGGAGATGGGGATCATAGCTGCGTGCTCGAGGAGGTAAGGGGTGGTGTGGTGCTGTCGGAATCCTTGCCGAAGCGTCGTCGGACAGTGGGCGGTGTCGAGCGAAATTCGGCAGCCTGGGGGCTCACTTGGGGAAGGAGACAGAGGGGAAATGGAAGGGAGACGCTAGCGTTTAAATGGGCGTGGTCGAGTGAGGGATTAATGGAGGTAATAACGCGAATTTACACCGGCTTCAACGCGGCGAGGAGGCGTTGGAGGCGTGGTCACCGCGAGGTAGAAGATGATGAGCTGGTTGCAGGGTCCGGCCAAACAAGAAGAGAGAGGGGAAGCGGGGTCCAGTGGTCAGCGACTTAGTGGGTGTGAGTTCGAGTGAAAGAAAACGCTTCGGGAGTGGAGAGGGAAATGGGCTGCTGGCCTTAGTGGGCTAAGATAGTTGGGCTGGGCCGTTTCCTATTTTTTTTTGTTCTGAATTCTTTTTACTTTTTCCAATTCAATTTTCTGTTTTGAAATTCAATTAATTAATCCAACTTTCAAATCAATTCAAAATTCATCCAAACTTTGCCTTGGGTTTTGGTTCTGTTTTAACAACAATATCCCAAGTCCAAAAATAAAAATAACTTTATTCTTTTTAGGACCCATTAATAATTAAATAAATGGACCTTAGTTATTAAATCAAATGGGTTTTGATTTATTTGAAATTTCCATTTGAATTCCAAATATTTGCCAAAACCAAATCAGTAGGTTTTATTTGGAAATAAAGAATACTTGGAAAACTTGTTTAAAATAAATAAATAAGTTTTGATGTTTAATTACAAATAGTAAAACCTTTATTTCTAATAAACTTGGATATTTAATCCTTATTATTTTATTTAAATAAACTTTTACTATTTTTATCAAATAGAAATATTTTATTTCAAAGGCTTGGCCAAGTTTTAGTTTGGCTAAAATAATCCTTATTTATTTTTCCATCTTTTTATTTGAAAGTCAAATATTTTTATTTAAAAGATTCAAAGTAGCAAATCCAAATACTTTTATTTCCTTTATTAAATGTTTATCTTTTTAAATTACTTTAGGATTTATCCTTATCAAAATAGGTTTTAAGGTTCCCATTTGAATTCAAAAAGTTTTCTTCTCACCCTGAAAATCATTAAACTTTTATTTTATTCATTTATTTTTCACATTACAAGATTTGGAAAATCTTGGGATGTGACAGGCTACCACCCTTAAAATAAATCTCGTCCCGAGATTTGGGAAGGCTAGGGTTACAAGTACGCTCAAAGCATCTAGGGTACTACCACCCTTAAAAAATTTCAAACTATATTACATATTGGCTTGCTTGGGATCTTGGGGAAATTTCTCTGGGCAAACATCTGCATTGTGTCCCTTGTTTCCACACTTGGTGCATGTGTCAAGGCTGAGATCCTCTTTAGGCTTGTTTATCTTGTTCTTCATCTTTTCTGGACAATTGCTTGCATAATGTCCTAATTCTTTGCAACTGAAACATGTGATAAGTTTGAGTTCTTCACGTGTCTCTTGTGGACAAGTTGCTGCATAATGGCCTAGCTCTTTGTAGTTGTTGCACCATACTTGACCAATCACCTTAAACTTCTGTTTCTCTGGACACTCACTGGAATAGTGTACCAATTCTTTACAATGTTTACATTGTACCTGACTTTTGTCAACCTTCTTTTTCTTGGGCTTCTCCAAAGCTAAGAGTGCATCCAGTTCATGTGGTTCATATGTTATCTGATAGGTAGGAATATCTACATGTTTCTTGGACCTTCTATTGCTCTTTGGATAATTCATATGCCTCTTCTTTGGTCCTTTGAATTGGTTTGTATTGCATGGAGGTATAAGTGGAGCTTTTCCTTTGTCATCAACTTTCTTGGCTCTCCCATAGTAATTTGTAATTTGTTGCTGCACTCCACCTTGTTTCCTTTGTTCAACTATGGAAAAGATGGGGCATTGGATAGGGACATGGTTATTTCCTTCACATAAATAACAAGTAGCTTGAGATGTGGGGCATTGGCCAACTAGGTGTTTTTCTTCACAATTAGGGCATTGATCTCCATGCTCCTTGGAAGTGTGGTCCTTGTCTCCACAAATAATGCAAGATGTAGCTCCTTCTAGCATAATATTTTTGTCATCCTTGTTGTCAAAAACTTTTTTGGAGAGGTGTTCTTCCATGTTGATCATTTGATATGTCACTTTAAGCATTAATTGGGCTTGGTCTTCCAAAAACTTTTGTAGGGTTGGATCCTCCCCACTGGTGTTGGCTATGAATTGAGCTGTCATTTGGTTCAACTGGTTTTGGGTTGCTATGAGTTCTCTCATGTTGTTCCTTTGGCTTTTGTTGTCATCAACCTTGATGTTGGAGTCTCTTGGGGTAGTCATCTGTTTGGGTTGAATTGAGATTAGATTAGGCCATATATTTCTAAGGAATAGCTCTAATCACATACATTACAATTCACTCAAGTAATGTGCAAGTATTCACAGACAACTCTTCACTCAATCAAAAAAGTTCAAGCACATTTTTAGGTAACAAAACATTTTTGTTACACCACATAAGTTGGTGTGTTTGACTTAACTATATATGGTGGTCCATCTATATGGTTTACTTGTGATCTTTCCATCCTTCTTGGTCGATTCTTCTTGCATGAGACCATGGTTTCCTTGGGAAAAATTCTTACACAAACTTCAAAGGTGAGGATGGCTCCTTCTAAGTTGTGTTTCCTTTGTCTTCAAGTCTTGGGCAAGATTTCTTGTCTCACTTATCCTTAGTGATATCCAAGGTTGAGATCCTTGGTGAATATGCTGAAGATGTTGAAGTCATTAGAGTTGATGAGGTCCTTTGCACATGGTGAAGTCTTTGGCCATGAGGTAGGTTTTTCCATCAAGTTGAAAAAATAGTAGAAATGTAGAATCAAAACCAATTTGGTTGAGGAAAGAGTTTACAAGATTGTTTGTAAATAAGTTTTGGGAACAAAATACCACTCCTATTTTTTGCTAAGGGTTTTTGTCCAATCCTAGGGTTACAAATCCTACAGGCAACACAATGCTCTGATACCATCTGTAAGGTTCCCAACCTTTAATAAGGTAGAGATCCCTGTGTTTACAATGCTAGTCCCTGGATCAATAGCTAGCATCCACAGTTAAGATGTAATATCAAGAAACAAAGGTCATAATACAACTTTATAACCAGGAATAAAATAATTTATTACATCTTACATAGCTCATTTGGCTATCTCATTACAATGCAGCAGAATATAGCAATAGCATGGGGTCCTTCATCTTCAAAGTGCCACAGGCAAACATGTTGGTTGTAGACTTTGTAATCCTAATCAATCAACTTCACTAATATCAATCAACCTGCAACATTACAAGTTACAGCCACAAGGGTCAATACATTTGAATTGTATTGGCAAGTTTCACTACTATGTAGAATATAGGTGGATCCTATCAATACATGCATATTTGGCTAAGTAGGGTTTTAGGCTTATTTGCAGGAAGCAAAGATTTATCCTATCTTTTAAAATGGTTTTGATCTTTTGTCAAATCTTTCTGAACTCCTTGGTAAAACCTCAAGTGTTTCAAGTCTTTGTTAAAATCCCTTGAGCTTCTTGGTACACCCCAAGTACTTAAAGTTTTTATCAAAATCTCTTGAGCCCCTTGGTAAAACCCCAAGTGCATCAAGTTTTATCAAATCCTCTTGAGCTCCTTGGTAAATCCCCAAGTGCATCAACCCTTTTGTTGTCACTTAAAAAGTTTTCTTTTAGAAATTGGAATGTCGAGATTTCCCATAGCTTCAAGCTTTAGTTGCTCAGTATTGTCCATAACCAGGGACACGACTAAGTACTTAGATTTTTATCTTCTGCAGAAGTTGTACACTTTACCCACATGACACAATCTCATCTTGTTGCCACCAGTGGCCGCTGGATAAGTACTCACCAAGATGGAGTACTGGCAGATTGGGAATGTGACGAAGTCTTTCCAGAGGGTCCTCCCATGAACCATTGCTAGCTTGTTTTCAGGCACCAATGTAGGGTTCCCAGTTCCCTCATTTCCAGTAAACCTGAAGACAATGCATGGATCTTCCCAATGCAGTTGACCAAGCTAGAGCCATATGTAGCATGTGGCTGTACACGAAAGCCACAATTGGAGAAACATGTTCAATCTCTAAGTTCCTGGGTGGTTTTCTTTTGGTGCACAACACAAAGAGATTACCATAGACATGGTTCCTTTTGTTGCCACCTTGTCCAAAACTTGAGTATCCTTGTCCACCCAGGTGGTTCATTGAGTACTTGTTTTATTATATAAAACATAAGTCCTTTCTCAACTTCATTAAAAATCGCAACATGTATCTCTTCTCAAAATATTTAGCATGGCTAAGCATTTCACAACTACATTGTTTTCGCTAAGGAAGGTATAAGGTATCCTATTAGGATTTAGCATAGCATAAGTATAGAAATTCTTTTCATGCATGTTTCAAAATCCACTAAGTATAAAATAGTAGGACTTTAGATGATAGTGTAACTTGCCTTTTTGGTAGGGAATGTTGGTTCACTTCTTGATCTTGCTAGTTTCACACTTTTCTAACTTCACTACAATCAATAAATCAAACACAATATCAACTAGCATTCCAACCAATATTCAAACAATCAAACACACATAAAATAATAGAAGCTAAGTTATGCATGCAAGCATGCAAAACTAGTTTTATTTGCAAAGGTGGTCTCCACTAGGCTCTAAACTTTGTAAAGTCCAAAGTGATCATTTTCCCAAAGTGGCAAAGTCATTTGCAAAAAGGGTTTTATCTATAAACCATTTTTAAATCCATTCATTATTTTATGTGGTGGAAAAATGTTTTTATCCAAGCAAAAACTTTATGTTGTTCACCAAATAAGTTGTAAATTCACAAAACTTGGTGTTTAGGGTCAGTAGGTTTGAATCAATACATTTTCCCAAAGTTTTTACTCCAAAATCATTTTCATATAAAATCAATATTTTTATTTGACTAGAAATGGGTTAATTCAACTATTCATTCCTAATCTTTTCAAAATTCATTTTTAAATCCATTAGCTGGTTCCTAGGGTCAGTAGGTTCACAACAAACTAATTTGCAAAGATTTCAACCTTAAAATCATTTTGGAATGATTTTCATAACCTAAATGAGCATACAAATGTTTCTGCAAAAACAAACAATTTAACATAAGCTTTTTACTAAACAAATTGCATGGTTGGCTAGGGATTGTTCCACTGATTCCATTGATATAAAGTTTGTAAAATTTGGATGTGTGGATCAAAAGTTACAAGGGTTTCAAATTTGCATCTAATTCTGATTTCAAAATCTGTTTTAAAACAAAGACTGGCCACGCGTCTTAATCCTATTCGTCGAAAACGTTTCGCGTGGATTGACTAACACAGACCGTTGGATTAAGTCATATCGCACGGCGCGTAGAGGCTACTTACCTCTTCGCCCATTTCTAATCTTATCCGTCAGATCGAGATCCAATGGATCCTATTGTTTTGACCATTTGGCAGCGGCGCTGACGCCGCGGCGACTGGCGGCGCGGTCAGACGACGGCGAAACTGGTGGTGCAGGAAGAGAGGAAGGAATGGAGTATGCTCACCGTGTTCGCAGGTTCTTGCTGATGCTCAACGTAATCTTATTGGGTCGAGGGGCGCTCGTGGTTGCCCTGGATTGCTCACCGGAGTTCGCTCGACGTCGGGCACGCTCTGGTCGATGTTGGGGGCGGGGCTACAAGGCACAGGAGGACGAGACAAGGGGTCTGTTAGACGCGGGAGGAAGAGTAGAACTTGTGTGCGTGAACGAGAGAGGAAGGGGTGGACAGAAACTACCTAGGGCACTCGCCGGAGTTAAACTAGATGGTGGCGGCGCTTGGAGTCGTCGTTGTCGAGGCTCAGGGGCGCGCGCGAGCGAGCTGGCGATGCGGAAAGGTCCGCCAGGAGATGGGATCATAGCTGCGTGCTCGAGGAGGTAAGGGGTGGCGTGGTGCTGCCGGAATCCTCGCCGGAGCGTCGTCGGACAGTGGGCGGTGTCGAGCGAAATTCGGCAGCCTGGGGGCTCACTTGGGGAAGGAGACAGAGGGGAAATGGAAGGGAGACGCTGGCGTTTAAATGGGCGTGGTCGAGTGTGGGATTAATGGAGGTAATAACGCGAATTTACACCGGCTTCAACGGCCAGAAACGGCGAGGAGGCGTTGGAGGCGTGGTCACCGCGAGGTAGAAGATGATGAGCTGGCTGCGTGGGTCCGCTTCGTCAGCGAAGAAGAGAGAGGGGAAGCGGGGTCCAGTGGTCAGCGACTTAGTGGGTGTGAGTTCGAGTGAAAGAAAACGCTTTGGGAGGGGAGAGGGAATGGGCTGCTGGCCTTAGTGGGCTAAGATAGTTGGGCTGGGCCGTTTCCTATTTTTTTTGTTCTGAATTCTTTTTCCTTTTTCCAATTCAATTTTCTGTTTTGAAATTCAAACAATTAATCCAACTTTCAAATCAATTCAAAATTCATCCAAACTTTGCCTTGGGTTTTGGTTCTGTTTTAACAACAATATCCCAAGTCCAAAAATAAAAATAACTTTATTCTTTTTAGGACCCATTAATAATTAAATAAATGGACCTTAGTTATTAAATCAAATGGGTTTTGATTTATTTGAAATTTCCATTTGAATTCCAAATATTTGCCAAAACCAAATCAGTAGGTTTTATTTGGAAATAAAGAATACTTGGAAAACTTGTTTAAAATAAATAAATAAGTTTTGATGTTTAATTACAAATAGTAAAACCTTTATTTCTAATAAACTTGGATATTTAATCCTTATTATTTTATTTAAATAAACTTTTACTATTTTTATCAAATAGAAATATTTTATTTCAAAGGCTTGGACAAGTTTTAGTTTGGCTAAAATAATCCTTATTTATTTTTCCATCTTTTTATTTGAAAGTCAAATCTTTTTATTTAAAAGATTCAAAGTAGCAAATCCAAATACTTTTATTTCCTTTATTAAATGTTTATCTTTTTAAATTCCTTTAGGATTTATCCTTATCAAAATAGGTTTGAAGGTTCCCATTTGAATTCAAAAAGTTTTCTTCTCACCCTGAAAATCAACAAAGTTTTAGTTTATTCATTTATTTTTCACATTACAAGATTTGGAAAATCTTGGGATGTGACAAATGGTGGCTAAGCTCGTAGATAGGGTGGATACCTTGCAATATGATTTGCATAGGTGCTACAGCCACATAACCCCTCTAGAGGATACCAATAAGAAGCTATGCAACACGGTTCTACATGCCATGGCGCCGCAGTGACCTTCAATAAAACATGGTATCAAATAATCGTGAGGGATTATTTGATCTTGCCTGGCCTGATTCCAAGCTTGGGGAGATATTTAAGACCTTGTAATCTATCTTATAAGTTTTTAATTTTATTCTAGTTTTGCATTAGTTCGAGCTCATAAATAAAGTTTGCATCATTAGAATTCCCTTCAGGAATAGTTGATCCCTCTTATGAAATTCTAAGTTTATTATAATATATGGAGCATTATTGAGTTCAAGTTTGTCTTATTGGATATATGAATGGCTTGAGTATGATTTTACTTGCACTTGATGATAGCAATAGGAGTCTTCCACACCATTGTTTTTAACGGAACATATAAAGATAATTTGATCAATATGTTGTAGGTTAATGGTTTGATTTACAAAATGGAGAGATTATATAATTAATTAAGAATAAAAAGAAAAACCTTGAACAGAGAAGAAATTATAAGTGCTATCAAATAGAGCGAGAACAAGTTGAGGTAGAATACTCAAGTTATAAAGATGCTTCGTATATATTTGGAATTTGGTAATTGAGATCGTTAAACTTTGAAATTCCTATATGAAGTGGAATATATGGATAGCTTCTTTGCACAACACTTAAATATAAGTGTGAGCACAAATATATATATATATATATATAGAGAGAGAGAGAAAAATAATAAAAATAAAGATGAATAAAAATAGAGAATGTGTAAAGAGCAAGTAGGCATATACCACTATATTGTAGTAAGACAAAGAGACGTTTCAGATTTTGAATCCCAAGTGAATATGTTAATCCTAAAAACACTTGGGACAACCTCACCAACTCATTCGGTTGAACCGAATACTTTTAAATCATGTTGAGAATAATCTTTTATGAACTGTTAATTGCTAAGGTGTGGAAGCCTGCTAATATTAGTCGGATGGTTCGAGTAAGATACTATTCATGAACTTATTTATAAGTATCCTTTATGATAAACACGTGCTGCAACTACCACATTTATTTTATCGACTCAGCTTCATGAATATGAGGATCACATCTATTAAGCTAAACTTGCTCGGGACGAGCAAGAGTCTAAGCTTGGGGAAGTTAATGAGTGCATATTTGCATCATGTTTTAGATTATTATTTTGCATTGTAGTAGTAGGATCTTGGTATTTAACGGCATTCGCGCGCGCTTTTTATGTTTATTTTCACCAGGATCATATCAGATGATGGATCCGATCGACACAATTCTTGGACCAGTTATATTGGAGTGAAAAGGAGCCAAAAGATATGTAAATTGCTTATTTGGGAAATATTAATAACAGCAGAAGAAAACCCAAAGTAATTGGAGGGTATAGAAGGGTTAACGATCAACTATACGACAGGAGGAAATATTCTGGCTATATAGTACCTGCCATATAGTTGGCGCCGACACCACCTCCTCAAATAGTTTCACCCTGTGCAACTGGATCAGAGAGACGACATACATAACACCCAGAAATCTCCGAAACCTCACCTCTAGAAGGCATCTGGAGGGGGAACTTTCCCTTGGGATCCATCTTCGCCCTAAGCAGATCTGGGAGGCCAAGGCATCGATCTCCATCTTCATCAACCGCTGCATCTTCATCACCGCCATCACCTCCATCCATCCCATCTAGATCTTGTTGTAATTCTTGCATTAGTTGTGCTATTCATCAATAATCATTTCCATTACCATTGCCATGATGTTGTTTGCCTCTCTGTCTGAGTAGATCATTAGATCTTGGGGAGATGGAAAACCCTAGCATGAGATTGAAATAAGATAAAGTTTATTATGATGTTCATCGATGTGACCATGTGTTAGATTGTCTTCATATAGATGTTGGGAGAAGTCGACCTCTCAATATTTGCCTCTTGTGGGGACTTGATGGAGGGAACTACTTGTTCGTAGACGGAGGGACGTTAGCACTTACTGTGACTATAAAGTTGTTGGAACCCCAAACGTATCAACTTGGGGATTCAGAAAACTCACAAAACACTATACATGCCATGTGATACGTCCTACGGGATTATGTCCCTTAATAGCGCACTAATTCAATTAATGTTGATTGATGTCTGTTGTGGTTATAAGGATGATTTGAACAGTGATTGCTGCCTCTTTGTCCAAATACGGAGTTACTCCCACACATACATAGTTGAGAATGTTCATGATAATAATCTTTACCTTAGCCCTTTATAATGCTAGTGGCGTATCCGCTAATCCCTGAGAACGCTTTACTGAAGTTTCAAATCTCTTTTACATACGTGATACTTATTTTTTGTATTCAGTTTTGTTTACTTTACTTGTTGTTCTCTTATACCAAAAATCCAAAAACACCTTTTTACGCAATACTCGCATTTTATATTGTTACTTAGAACTTTATTTAGAATTTCTATTTTCAGTATTTATTTCAATAATTCCTAGACTTTAGACTCCTGCTCCCTGTGGGATCGATATCTTTATTTTGAAACTAGCTACAAACGATCTGTGCACTTGCAGTCTCACTTACGTGGAGGGTTATATGGACATGCTAGATAGCCGGTGACCAAACCATGTCGATTGGTCATAATAGTCTATGACCAATGCATAGAAAGAGTCTTTATTGTCCGTTAGTGACTCAGCATTTGACCGTCTATGTTTGGTCACAAGAAGGTCACAAATGGAGAACAATGACCATCTAGTGACCAATATGCAGGGTCAAAAATTACTAAATTTCTTGTAGTGTGAGTAGGTATCGAAGAAGTCTTCACCTTCTTTCTAGGTATAACCCTTGGCCACAAGATGTGCCTTGTACTTTTCAATAGTACCATCAGGTCTAAGCTTTTTCTTAAACACCCACTTACATCCTACAGGTTTGCATCCATAAGGACGACCAGTGACTTCCCAAGTACCATTAGCTAAGATGGGGTCCATCTTGCTTCGGACAGGTCCCTTCCAATAGTTAGCATCTTGAGATGCATAGGCTTCTGAAATAGAAGTGGGAGTATCATCCACATGGTACACAATGAAATCATCACCAAATGAATTTGCAGTCCTTTGTCTCTTGATCCTTTTGGGAGCTTCATTGTCATCCTCCACATGATCATCATGGTGTTCTATTGTCATAGTGGGTTCATAAATTATAGCAAATTCCTGATTAGATGAACTAGTCATCTCCCAATTTGATAAGCTAGACATGCCTTTCATAGGAAAGATATCCTCAAAGAAAGTCGCATTATTCGACTCCATAATTATACCAACATGCATGTCGGATACCTCAGATTTTACTATCAAAAATCTATAGCCAATGCTATGAAAAGCATATCCTAGAAAAACACAATCCACGGTTTTTGGTCCAAGCTTTCGCTTCTTGGGTATTGGAATATTGAGTTTCGCCAAACAACTCCAAGTTCGTAAGTAAGAGAGTTTAAGCCTTTTATTCTCCCATTCCTCAAATGGAATCATGGTTTTATCCTTTATGGGAACAAGGTTTAGGACATGGCACACCGTCATTAGCGCCTCCCCCCACCATTCCTTGGAAATACCCGATGTATCTAACATGGTGTTAACCAAATCAGTTAGAGTGCGGTTCTTTCTTTCAGCCACCCCATTTGACTGAGGTGAGTAGGGAGGCGTCCTCTCATGTATAATACCATGTTCCATACATAATAAATCAAATTCGTTTGAAAAGTACTAAACACCACGATCCGACCTTGGCCACTTGATTTTAAGATCAAGTTGGTTTTCTGCTTCAGCTTTATTGATTTTGAAGTAGTTCAAAGCTTCATCTTATATTTCATAAGATAAACATAGCAGTATCTAGTGGAGTCATCAGTCAACATCATAAACTATCTTTTCCACCTTTTTTCAACACACCATTCATCTCACAAAGATCTGAATGTATAAATTCTAGTGGTGCTAAATTTCTCGGTTCCGTAGTCGTATGAGACTTGCGGGGTTGCTTTGCTTGCACACAAACTTGGCACTTAGAACCTTTGATAGTGGTAAATTTTGGAATTAATCTCATATTGGCTAGCCGCGTCATGCAATCAAAGTTAATATGACATAGTCATGAATGCCAAACAATGGACTCATTATCATTGCAAACATGATTAATAACTTTAGTACATGAGTCTGACGAAGAAAAGTGGAACAGACCTCTGAACTCAAAACCCTTTTCAAAAAATTGTACATACTTAGAAATTACAACTCTATTGGACTCAAAAACCAACTTAAAACCATCTCAACATAAAAGCAATCCGCTGACGAGATTCTTATTGATGGAGGGAATGTGTTGCACATTCTTCAGCTATACAGTCTTCCCCAAAGTAAACTTCGGATTTACCATACCAACACCATGAACGGAAGCACATGAGCCGTTTACCATCGACACCGAAGAAGTCCTTGAGACTCTGATAGGGGTTCGTAGCATGGAAAACAAAAAAATTCTACCGCATGAACACACACAAGCCAAGATCTATCTACTAGATTGTAGCAACGAGTTGATTAGAGTACTCACCCTCGAAGATTCCAAAGCGCTTAACGAGAGCAGATTCTCATGGGTGATGTAGTCGTACACTTGCTGATCTCAAGATCGTGTAGACGATCCTTCTGGTGCTATGTTTCGGCAGCGCTTCCGCAGTCGGTCATACATTCGGTACTCGATGAAGTCCTTCCTCTCCCTTGTTCCAGCAGGCAACGGAGGTTGTAGTTCTGTCCTCACGATTCCGGCAGCACGATGACGTGGTGTCGGAAGTAGAGGGGAGATCCCCGCAGGGCTTCACCTAAGCCGGAGCGGGTTATGGTGGAGTATCAAGGTTTCCCCGGTGATCTAGGTTTTAGAAGCCGGAGAGGAGGAGGTGGAGACGGCGGCGGCGAGCGGCGGTGCGGGCTTGGGTGGTGGTGTGTGGAGGGGCAGCCCCCTCCCCTATTTATGAGAGGGAGGGGCAGCTAGGGAGAGGGGAGTTTGAATCCTACCCCAACTCCCTCTCCTTCTAGGCTTGTGGTGGAGGGAGATAAGGATTCTCTTCTTCCTCCACCAAGAAACATTGTGCCAGTTTGACTTTTCAAACTTGCCTTTTCACTTTCAATTTTGGAGTTTGATTTTACTCTTTATTTGCACAGCACTTTGACCTAGGACATGATGCAACCATTCCACTTAGTCATGACACATTCATGCACCCATCCCCTTCCGGTCCGGTGAACCTTCTAGACCCTTCTAGATCATTGCGGTGAAAACACCGGAATCATTCCCAAACTCCGGAATTGGACTTTCCTTATATGAATCTTATTCTTCGGACCATTTCGGATCTCCTCGTGATATCTCGGATCCCATCTGAGACTCCGAACAACATTCGGTCTCCCTACTCACATTCCATATCTACTAAACAACATTAAATCATTAAGTGTGTCTCCCTACAGTTCATGAATTATGCAGACATGACCGAGACTCTTCTCCGATCAATAACCAATACAGGAATCTGGAAATTCATATGGTTCCCACATATTTATAAGATTACTTTGAGATCGAATGAACCATTTACACACGATACTAATTTCCCTTTGTCTCGTTCCCGTGATATGTGATCCCTTGTGAGCCAGTCACATGCTTGCAACCTAATTGGATGACATTCCACCGAGAGGGCCCAGAGTATATATATCTGTCATATGGATGGACAAATCCCACTCTTGATCCATGTGCCTCAACACATACTTTTCGAACAATCAAGGCCACCTTTATAGCCACCCAGTTATGGTGTGGTGTTTGATGTCATGAAAGTATCCATCCGGTGATGGTGATTAGCATGATCTCATGGTCGAAGGAATTAGGTTACTATGTATCAGAAAGCTTATAGCAAACACACTAATGAAATGACTTGATGTTTATGCTACGCTTATCTATAGGAGTATGTCCATCACACCATTCTCCTAATGATATGATCTTGTTGTTAATAACATCTCAATGTTCATGATCACGAAACCATGATCATCTATCAACCAACAAGCTAGTATTATAAATAGGCTTTACTAGGGACTCTAATTTAGTTTACAAATCACACAAGTATTAGTGTTTTCAGTTAATACTATTATAGAATGAATGTAAACATTTATCATAAACACAAAGATATAAAAATAACTACTTTTATTATTGCTTGTAGGGCGTATATCCAACAGTCTCCCACTTGCACTAGAGTCAACTAATCTAGATTACATGGTAATATACTGAACAACCATGGCGGTTTGGTGATGGTCATGTTTTTCCCTCGGGAGAGGTTTAGTCAACAGACCCGCCACATTCAGATCTGTGTGTACTTTGCAAATCTTTATGTCACCATCTGGGACGTGCTCTTGAATAGCGTGAAAACTCAGCTTAATATGCTTTAGCTTCTTGTGTGACCTTGGTTCTTGCGCATTGGCTATGGCGCCCATGTTATCACAATAGATAGACATTAGGTCTAGCACACTAGGAACCACACCAAGCTCTATAATGAACTCCTTCATCCATATCGCCTCTTGTGAAGCCTTTGAAGCAGCTATGTATTCCGAATTAGTTGAAGATCTCGCCACAATGCTTTGGTTTGCACTCCTCCAGCTCACTGCTGCACCATTCAAAGTAAATACGTATCTAGATTGAGATTTAGAATCATCCGGATCGGTGTTCAAACTAGCATAGGTGTAACCATTAACAACGAGCTGTTCATCACCTCCATAAGAAAGAACCATATCCTTCATTCTTCTCAAGTACTTAAGGATGTTTTTGACCACTGTCCAATGATCCACTCCTGGATCACTTCGATATCTGCTAGTTAAACCAACAACATATGCAATGCCGGGTCTAGTACATAGCATGGCATATCCTATGGCTGAGGCATAGGTAGTCTTACTGTCACATCCCAAGATTTTCCAAATCTTGTAATGTGAAAAATAAATGAATAAAATATAACTTTGTTGATTTTCAGGGTGAGAAGAAACTTTTTGAATTCAAATGGGAACTTTCAAAACCTATTTGGATCAAATAAAAACCTAAAGAGATTTAAAAGATAAAATAAACAATAAAGTTAAAAATATTTGGAAATACTATTTTGGATCTTTTAATAAAAAGATTTGACTTTCAAATAAAAAGGGTAGAATTATAAAAAGGTTTATTTTATAAAGCCAAACTAAAACTTGGCCAAACCTTTGAAATAAAATATTTCTATTTGATAAAAATAGTAAAGGTTTATTTAAATAAAATGATAAGGATTTAATATCCAAGTTTATTAAAAATAGAGGTTTTACTATTTTAATCAAACATCAAAACTTATTTATTTTAAAACAAGTTTTCCAAGTATCCTTTATTTTCAAATAAAACTTACTGATTTGGTTTTGTTAATATTTAGATTTCAAAATGGAGATTTTAAATAAATTAATTTCTATTTTGATTGAATAAACAAGGTCTATTTATTTAATTAATAATGGACTCTAAAATAAAAATATTATTTTATTTTTGGGACTTTGGTTTATTGTTGTTAAACAGAACCAAAACTTATTACAAGTGTGGTGAATGTTTGAATTGTTTGAATGTTTGAATTGTTGTTTGAATATTCAAAACAGAAAATAGAAATGGAAAAAGGAAAAGTTTCAGAAAGAAAAAAATATAGAAATGGACGCAGCCCACTGGCCAAGCCCAACAAGCCCAGTACCAGCCCAGCTATTTCTCCCACACGCGAAGCGTTTTCCACCTGAACCCGCACCCGCACAGCGACTGACGAGTGGACCCTCTTCTCCTCTCGCTCCCCCACTAACGACAGGACCACACACCACTGCTCATCGTCTTCAACCCGCGCTAACACCTCCTCGCCGTTTCCTGTCCTTTACTCCGGCGATCAATTCGCGCTGTTAACGGCCATTACTTCCCCCTGCGACCACGCTGTTTTAAACGCCTCGCCCTCCCCTTCCTTTCCCCTCAGGCTCCACGCCCTAAACGCCACTAGGCTGCCCCTGATTTGGTTTACACTACCACTACTCCGACGAGCATCTCCAGTCAATTCCGGTGGACCAGTGCCGCCCCTAACATTCCCAACCACACGAGCTTACTCCACAGCCTATGGCGCTTCTGCCTGTGTCTTCCGTTCAACTGCGGGCGCCCCATAACATCGGCAACCACCTCGACTGAGCGCCGCCGTGTCTACGTCTTACTCCGGCGAAGTTTTCTGGTAAGAACCGACCACCCCGCGCCCTCTCCTTCACGCACGCAGTTTCGCCTTGATCTTGCGCATCTAACCGTGTCCTCATTTTCCCTCGAGGCGAACCACAGCACCGCCCTCGACGACCACCAGACGAACCCGACGCCAGGAGCAACTCCGGCGAGCCATTTACCTCACCCCTGTGCGCCCCTCGTCGAACCAACAACACGTTGAGCTTCCCCACGTCCCTGCGATCACGGTGAGCATCCTCATTTTCTCTATTGCTTCCTGTAGTCGCCGATAGCACACCGTCTGACCGTTGCCGCCGTCTGCCGCCGCGCAGCGCCGCCAGTTAGTGGCCAGTTGATTATATCTGTTAGATCATTATAATGTGGCTGTGATAGAACATAGACGAGGGGGCATCGTGTGCCTCTGCGCCGCTCGATCTAAGTTAGATCCTACGGTCCAGCAAACGCGATCCGCCGAAGCGGTACCAGCCAGTAAAATCACGACGTGTGGCACTGGATGATTTAAAACAGAAATTGAAATCAGATTTAGATGCAGATTTGAAACCCTTGTAACTTTTGATCCACACGTCCAAAATTTGCAAACTTTATATCAATGGAATCAGTGGAACAATCCCTAGCCAACCATGCAATTTGTTTAGTAAAAAGCCTCTGGTAAAATGTTTGTTTTTGCAGAAACATTTGTAAGCTTGTTTAGGTTATAAAAATTATTCCAAAATGTTTTTAAGGTTGAAATCTTTGCAAATTGGTTTGCTGTGAACTTACTGATCCTAGGAACCAACCCATGGATTTAAAAATGTATTTGGTGAAGATTAGGATTGAAAAATTGAATTAGTCCAATTCTAGTCAAATAAAAATGTTGATGTTGCTATGAAAATGTTTTTGGAAGAAAAACTTTGGGAAATTGTTTTAAATCAAGCCTACTGACCCCAAACACCAAGTTTTGTGAACTAACAACTTATTTGGTGAACAATATAAAATTATTGCTTTGCTAAAAACATTTTCCAATACATAAAATATTATTTTTGATTTAAAAATGATTTATAGACAAAACCCTTTTGCAAATGACTTTGCCACTTTGGAAAATGACCACATTGAACCTTACAAAGTTTAGAGCCTAGTGGAGACCACTTTTGCAAATAAAACTATCTTTTGCATGCTTGCATGCATGACTTGGTTTTTACCATTTTATGTGTGTTTGATTGTTTGAATATTGGTTGGAATGCTAGTTGATATTGTGTTTGCTTGATTGATTGATTTGTAGTGAAGTTAGAAAAGTGTGAAACTAGCAAGATCAAGAAGTGAACCAACATTTCCTACCAAAAAGGCAAGTTACACTATCATCTAAAGTCCTACTATTTTCATTATACTTAGTGGATTTTTGAAACATGCATGAAAAGGATTTCTATACTTATGCTATGCTAAAATCCTAATAGGATACCTCATATATTCCTTAGAGAAAACAATGTAGTTGAAATGCTTAGGCTTGCTAAATATTTTGAGAAGAGATTCATGTTGAGATTTTATGAGGTTTAGAAAAGACTTGTGTTTTATATAATAAAACAAGGACTCAATAAACCACCTGGGTGGACAAGGTTACTCAAGTTTTGGACAAGGTGGCAACAAAAGGAACCATGTCTATGGCAATCTCTTTGTGTTGTGCACCAAAATAAAACCACCCAGGAACTTAGAGATTGAACATGTTTCTCCAATCGTGGCTTTCGTGTACAGCCACATGCTACATATGGTTCTGGATTAGTCAACTACATTGGGAAGACCCATGCATTGTCTTCAAGTACTGAAAATGAGGGAACTCGAAACCCTACATGGGTGCTTGAAGACAAGCTAGCGATGGTGTATGGGAGGACCCTCTGGAAAGACTTCGTCACATTCTCAATCTGCCAGTACTCCATCTGGGTGAGTACTTATCCAGCGGCCACTGGTGTCAACAAGATGAGAGTGTGTCATGTGGGTAAATTGTACAACTTCTGCAGAAGATAAAAATATAAGTACTTAGCCGTGTCCCCGGTTATGGACAATACTGAGCAACTAAAGCTTGAAGCTATGGGAAATCTCGACACTCCAATTTCTGAAAGAAAAACTTTTAAGTGACAACAAAATACTTGAAGCACTTGGGGGTACCAAGGAGCTCAAGAGATTTTGATAAAAACTTGAAGTACTTGGGGATTTACCAAGGAACCCAAGAGATTTTGACAAGGACTTGAACACTTGGGGATTTACCAAGGAGTTCAAGAGATTTTGACAAAGAGATTTGACAAAAGATCAAAACCATTTTAAAGATAGGATAAAATATTGCTTTCTGCAAATAAACCTAAAACCCTACTTAGCCAAAATGCATGTAATGATAGGATCCACTTATATTCTACATAGTAGTGAAACTTGCCAATACAATTCAAATGTATTGACCCTTGTGGCTGTAACTTGTAATGTTGCAGGTTTGATTGATATTAGTGAAGTTGATTGATTAGGATTACAAAGTCTACAACCAACATGTCTGCCTGTGGCACCTTGAAGATGAAGGACCCCATGCTTATAGATATTCTGCTGCAATGTAATGTAATAGCCAAATGAGCTATGTAAGATGTAATAAAATTATGTTATTCCTGGTTATAAAGTTACATTATGACCTTTGTTTCTTGATATTACATCTTAACTGTGGATGCTAGCTATTGATCCAGGGACTAGCATTGTAAACACAGGGATCTCTACCTTATTAAAGGTTGGGAACCTTACAGATGGTATCAGAGCATTGTGTTGCCTGTAGGATTTGTAACCCTAAGGATTGGACAAAAACCCTTAGCAAAAATAAGAGTTGAATTTGTTCCAACACTTATTTACAAACAATCTTGTAAACTCTTTCCTCAACCATTTTGGTTTTGATTCTACATCTCTTCTATTTTCAACTTGATGGAAAAACCTACCCCCTAGCCAAAGACTTCACCATGTGCAAAGGACTTCATCAAATCTAATGACTTCAACTTCTTCAACTCTAATGACTTCAACATCTTCAGCATATTCACCAAGGAGTTCAACCTTGGATATCACTAAGGACAAGTGAGACAAGAAATTTTGCTCAAGATTTGGAGGCTTAGGAAACACAACATAGAAGGAGCCATCATCACCTTTGATGTTTTGGTGACCAAGAGTTTTCCCAAGAAAACCATGACCTCATGCAAAATGAATCAACCAAGAAGGAAGGAAAGATCACAAGTGAACCATATAGATGGACCACCATATTTTGTTTAAGTCAAACACACCAACTCTTGTGGTGTAACAAAAATATTTATGGTTGCCTAAAGACATACTTGAAACTTGTTGTGTGAGTATTTGTTGTGATTGCTTGCATCTTGCTTGTGTGAATTGAGATGTGTGTGATTAGCATCCTTAGAGATATTTTTCCTATTCTAATCTCAATTCAACCCAAACAGATGACTACTCCAAGAGACCCCAACATCAAGGTTGATGACAACAACAACCAAAGGAACAACATGAGAGAACTCATAGCAACCCAAAACCAGCTGAACCAAATGACAGCTCAATTCATAGCCAACACCAGTGGGGAGGATCCAACCCTACAAAAGTTTTTGGAAGACCAAGCCCAATTAATGCTTAAGGTGACAGATCAAATGATCAACATGGAAGAACACCTCTCCAAAAGAGTTTTTGACAACAAGGATGACAAAAATATTATGCTAGAAGGAGACCCAGCTTGCGTTATTTGTGGAGACAAGGACCACACTTCCAAGGAGCATGGAGATAAATGCCCCAATTGTGAAGAGAAACACCCAGTTGGCCAATGTCCCACATCTCAAGCTACTTGTTACCTATGTGAAGGAAATAACCATGTCCCTATCCAATGCCCCATCTTTTCCATAGTTGAACAAAGGAAACAAGGTGGAGTGCAGCAACAAATTACAGATTACTATGGGAGAGCCAAGAAAGATGATGACAAAGGAAAAGCTCCACTTATACCTCCATGCAATACAACCCAATTTAAAGGACCAAAGAAAAGGCATATGAATTATCCAAAGAGCAATAGAAGGTCCAAGAAACATGTAGACATTCCTACCTACCAGATAACATATGAACAACATGAACTGGATGCACTCCTAGCTTTGGAGAAACCCAAAAAGCAAAAGAAGGACAAAAGTCATGTGCAATGTAAACATTGTAAAGAATTGGGACACTATTCTAGTGAGTGTCCAGAGAAACAGAAGTTTAAGGAGATTGGTCAAGTATGGTGCAACAACTGCAAAGAGCTAGGCCATTATGCAGCAACTTGTCCACAAGAGACACATGAAGAACTCAAACTTATCACATGTTTCAGTTGCAAAGAATTAGGACATTATGCAAGCAACTGTCCAGAAAAGATGAAGAACAAGATAAACAAGCCTAAAGAGGATCTCAGCCTTGTCACATGTGTCAAGTGTGGGAACAAGGGACACAATGCAGATGTTTGCCCAGAGAAGTTTCCCCAAGATCCCAAGCCAGCCAATATGTAATGTAGATGGAAAATTTTTAAGGGTGGTAGTACCCTAGATGCTTTGAGCCTACTTGTAACCCTAGCTTTCCCAAATCTCGGGACAAGATTTATTTTAAGGGTGGTAGCCTGTCACATCCCAAGATTTTCCAAATCTTGTAATGTGAAAAATAAATGAATAAAATAAAACTTTGTTGATTTTCAGGGTGAGAAGAAACTTTTTGAATTCAAATGGGAACTTTCAAAACCTATTTGGATCAAATAAAAACCTAAAGAGATTTAAAAGATAAAATAAACAATAAAGTTAAAAATATTTGGAAATACTATTTTGGATCTTTTAATAAAAAGATTTGACTTTCAAATAAAAAGGGTAGAATTATAAAAAGGTTTATTTTATAAAGCCAAACTAAAACTTGGCCAAACCTTTGAAATAAAATATTTCTATTTGATAAAAATAGTAAAGGTTTATTTAAATAAAATGATAAGGATTTAATATCCAAGTTTATTAAAAATAGAGGTTTTACTATTTTAATCAAACATCAAAACTTATTTATTTTAAAACAAGTTTTCCAAGTATCCTTTATTTTCAAATAAAACCTACTGATTTGGTTTTGTTAATATTTAGATTTCAAAATGGAGATTTTAAATAAATTAATTTCTATTTTGATTTAATAAACAAGGTCTATTTATTTAATTAATAATGGACTCTAAAATAAAAATATTATTTTATTTTTGGGACTTTGGTTTATTGTTGTTAAACAGAACCAAAACTTACTACAAGTGTGGTGAATGTTTTAATTGTTTGAATGTTTGAATTGTTGTTTGAATATTCAAAACAGAAAATAGAAATGGAAAAAGTAAAAGTTTCAGAAAGAAAAAAATATAGAAATGGACGCAGCCCACTGGCCAAGCCCAACAAGCCCAGCTATTTCTCCCACGCCAAGCTGCTTTCCACTGAAGACTGCGACATGAATTCCACGAGTGGACCCTCTTCTCCTCTCGCTCCCCCACTGACAACAGGACCCCACACCACTGCTCATCGTCTTCAACCCGCGCTAACACCTCCTCGCCATTTCCTGTCCTTTACTCCGGCGATCAATTCGCGCTGTTAACGGCCATTACTTCCCGCTGCGACCACGCTGTTTTAAACGCCTCGCCCTCCCCTTCCTTTCCCCTCAGGCTCCACGACCTAAACGCCACCAGGCTGCCCCTGATTTGGTTTACACCGCCACTGCTCTGACGAGCATCTCCAGTCAATTCCGGCGGACCACTGGCGCCCCTCACCTTCCCAACCACACGAGCTTACTCCACAACCTCTGGCGCTTCTTCCTGTGTCTTCCGTTCAACCGCGGGCACCCCATAACGTCGGCAACCACCTCGACTGAGCGTCGCCGCGTCTACATCTTACTCCGGCGAAGTTTCCTGGTAAGAACCGACCACCCCGCGCCCTCTCCTTCATGCACGCAGCTTCGCCTTGATCTTGTGCATCTAACCGTGTCCTTATTTTCCCTCGGGGCGAACCACAACATCGCCCTCGACGACCACTAGACGAACCCGACGCCAGGAGCAACTCCGGCGAGCCATTTACCTCACCCCTGTGCGCCCCTCGTCGAACCAACAACACGTTGAGCTTCCCCACGTCCCTGCGATCACGGTGAGCATCCTCGTTTTCTCTATTGCTTCATGTAGCCGCCGATAGCACACCGTCTGACCGTCACCGCCGTCTGCCGCCGCGCAGCGCCGCCAGTTAGTGGCCAGTTGATTATATCCGTTAGATCATTATTGTGTGGCTATGATAGAACATAGACGAGGGAGTATCATGTGCCTCTGCGCCGCTCGATCTAAGTTAGATCCTACGGTCCAGCAAACGCGATCCGGCCGAAGCGGTACCAACCAGTAAAATCACGACGCGTGGCACTGGATGATTTAAAACAGAAATTGAAATCAGATTTAGATGTAGATTTGAAACCCTTGTAACTTTTGATCCACACGTCCAAAATTTGCAAACTTTATATCAATGGAATCAGTGGAACAAGCCCTAGCCAACCATGCAATGTTTTTAGTAACAAGCCTCTGGTAAAATGTTTGTTTTTGCAGAAACATTTGTAATCTTGTTTAGGTTATAAAAATTATTCCAAAATGTTTTTAAGGTTGAAATCTTTGCAAATTGGTTTGCTATGAACTTACTGATCCTAGGAACCAACCCATGGATTTAAAAATGTATTTGGTGAAGATTAGGATTGAAAAATTGAATTAGTCCAATTCTAGTCAAATAAAAATGTTGATGTTGCTATGAAAATGTTTTTGGAAGAAAAACTTTGGGAAATTGTTTTAAATCAAGCCTACTGACCCCAAACACCAAGTTTTGTGAACTAACAACTTATTTGGTGAACAATATAAAATTATTGCTTTGCTAAAAACATTTTCCAACACATAAAATATTGTTTTTGATTTAAAAATGATTTATAGACAAAACCCTTTTGCAAATGACTTTGCCACTTTGGAAAATGACCACATTGAACCTTACAAAGTTTAGAGCCTAGTGGAGACCACTTTTGCAAATAAAACTATCTTTTGCATGCTTGCATGCATGACTTGGTTTTTACCATTTTATGTGTGTTTGATTGTTTGAATATTGGTTGGAATGCTAGCTGATATTGTGTTTGCTTGATTGATTTGTTGTGAAGTTAGAAAAGTGTGAAACTAGCAAGATCAAGAAGTGAACCAACATTCCCTACCAAAAAGGCAAGTTACACTATCATCTAAAGTCCTACTATTTTCATTATACTTAGTGGATTTTTGAAACATGCATGAAAAGGATTTCTATACTTATGCTATGCTAAAATCCTAATAGGATACCTCATATATTACTTAGAGAAAACAATGTAGTTGAAATGCTTAGCCTTGCTAAATATTTTGAGAAGAGATTCATGTTGAGATTTAATGAGGTTTAGAAAAGACTTGTGTTTTATATAATAAAACAAGGACTCAATGAACCACCTGGGTGGACAAGGTTACTCAAGTTTTGGACAAGGTGGCAACAAAAGGAACCATGTCTATGGCAATCTCTTTGTGTTTTGCACCAAAATAAAACCACCCAGGAACTTAGAGATTGAACATGTTTCTCCAATTGTGGCTTTCGTGTACAGCCACATGCTACATATGGCTCTGGCTTAGTCAACTACATTGGGAAGACCCATGCATTGTCTTCAAGTACTGAAAATGAGGGAACTCGAAACCCTACATGGGTGCCTGAAGACAAGCTAACAATGGTGTATGGGAGGACCCTCTGGAAAGACTTCGTCACATTCTCAATCTGCCAGTACTCCATCTGGGTGAGTACTTATCCAGCGGCCACTGATGGCAACAAGATGAGAGTGTGTCATGTGGGTAAAGTGTACAACTTCTGCAAAAGATAAAAATCTAAGTACTTAGCTGTGTCCCCGGTTATGGACAATACTGAGCAACTAAAGCTTGAAGCTATGGGAAATCTCGACACTCCAATTTCTGAAAGAAAAACTTTTAAGTGACAACAAAAGACTTGAAGCACTTGGGGGTACCAAGGAGCTCAAGAGATTTTGATAAAAACTTGAAGTACTTGGGGATTTACCAAGGAACCCAAGAGATTTTGACAAGGACTTGAACACTTGGGGATTTACCAAGGAGTTCAAGAGATTTTGACAAAGAGATTTGACAAAAGATCAAAACCATTTTAAAGATAGGATAAAATATTGCTTTCTGCAAATAAACCTAAAACCCTACTTAGCCAAAATGCATGTAATGATAGGATCCACTTATATTCTACATAGTAGTGAAACTTGCCAATACAATTCAAATGTATTGACCCTTGTGGCTGTAACTTGTAATGTTGCAGGTTTGATTGATATTAGTGAAGTTGATTGATTAGGATTACAAAGTCTACAACCAACATGTCTGCCTGTGGCACCTTGAAGATGAAGGACCCCATGCTTATAGATATTCTGCTGCAATGTAATGTAATAGCCAAATGAGCTATGTAAGATGTAATAAAATTATGTTATTCCTGGTTATAAAGTTACATTATGACCTTTGTTTCTTGATATTACATCTTAACTGTGGATGCTAGCTATTGATCCAGGGACTAGCATTGTAAACACAGGGATCTCTACCTTATTAAAGGTTGGGAACCTTACAGTTACTCATTATTTCTCTATCTTCTACCGTTGCTGGACTTTGAGTTTTACTCAAGGTCGTATTAGGCAACATGGGCAAGAACCCTTTCTTACTATCTCCAATTCTAAACCTCTTTAGAACTTTGTCCAAATATGTACTCTGTGCCAATGATATTAGGCGTCTCGATCTATCTCTATAAATCTTTATGCCTAATATGTAAGCAGCTTCACCAAGATCCTTCATTGAAAAACTATTATTCAAATAATATTTGACACTATTAAGAAGGTCTACATCATTCCGAATCAACAATATGTCGTCCTCATATAGTACTAGGAATCCTACAGAACTCCCACTCACTTTCTTGTAAATACAAGCTTCTCCATAAGTTTGTATAAAACCAGAACTTTTGATTACCTTATCGAAACGTTGATTCCAACTTCGGGATGCTTGCTTCAATCCATAAATGGACCGTTGAAGTTTGCATACCTTGTTAGCATCTTTAGGATCGATAAAACCTTTGGGTTGTACCATATAAAACTCTTCATCAATGTATCCATTGAGGAACGCCGTTTTGACATCCATCAGCCATATCTCATAATCATAATATGCAGCGATTGCTAACAAAATCCTCACTGACTATAGCTTCGCTACTAGTGAGAAAGTCTCATCGTAGTCAACTCCTTGAATTTGTCAAAACCCTTTTGCGACAAGTCAAGCTTTACAGACAGTAACATTACCATCAACATCGGTTTTCTTCTTGAAAATCCATTTGTTCTCAATAGCCTTCTGGCCATCCGGTAAGTCCACCAAAGTTCATACTTCGTTTTCGTACATGGATCCAATATCAGATTTCATGGCTTCTTGACATTTATTGGAAGCTAGGCTCATCATTGCTTCCTCATATGTCGCAGGGTCGTCGGTGTTATCCACCAACATGAAACTCATAACGGGATCATACCAATCAGGAGTGGTACGAGTTCTCATTGACCTACGAGGTTCCGTAGTAATTTCAACTGAAGTTTCATGATCAACATCATTAGCTTCCTCTCTTATTGGTGTAGGAGCCATAGGAACTTTTTCCGGCGTTGTGCTACTCTCAAATCCGAGAGAAGGTTCGACAACCTCATTGAGTTCTACTTTCCTTCCAGTCACTTCTTTCGAGAGAAACTCGTTCTCTAGAAAGGATCCATTCTTGGCAACGAAGATTTTGCCCTAGGATCTATGATAGAAGGTATACCCAATAGTATCCTTCGGGTATCCTACGAAGACGCATTTTTTCCGCTTTGGGTTCAAGCTTGTCAGGCTGTAACTTCTTTACATAAGCTTCGCAAACCCAAACTTTGAGAAACAAAAATTTAGGTTTCTTCCCAAACCACAATTCATACGGTGTTGTTTCAATGGATTTAGATGGTGCCCTATTTAAAGTGAATGCGGTTGTTTCTAATGCATAACCCCAAAATGTTGGCGGTAAATCTGTTAGTGACATTATAGAATGAACCATATCTAAAAGAGTTTGATTACCATGTTCGGACACACCATTACATTGTGGTGTTCCCGGCGGTGTCAATTGTGAAAGTTTTTCGCATTTCTTCAAATGCTCGCCAAACTCGTAACTTAGATATTCACCTCCACGATCAGATCGTATAAACTTAATCTCTTGTTACGTTGATTCTCTACTTCACTTTGAAATTCCTTAAACTTCTTTGAATGTTTCGGACTTATTTTTCATGAAATAGATATACCCATATCTACTCAAGTCATCCATAAAAGTAAGAACATAACGATAACCACCGTGCGATGCTACACTCATTGGTCCACACACATCGGTATGTATGATTTCCAATAAGTCCATAGCTCGCTCCATCATACCAGATAATGGAGTCTTAGTCATTTTACCCATCAGACATGCTTCACATATTTCAAGTGATTCTAGAAGTCCATCAGAATGGAGTTTCTTCATACGCTTCACTCCAATGTGACCAAGACGACAGTGCCACATATAGGTTGAGTTACCGCTTAATTTCAAATGTTTAGCTTCAATGTTATTAACATGTGTATTACTACAATCGATATTCAAAAAGAATAGACCATATATCAAAGGTGCATGTGCATAAAACATATTACTCATATAAATCGAACAACCATTATTCTCGGACTTAAACAAGTAACCGTATCGCAATAAGCATGATACAGATATATAATGTTCATGCTCAACGCAGGCACCAAATAACAATTATTTAAGTATAAAACTAATCCCGATGGTAGATGAAGAGGTAGCATGCCGACCGCGATCACATCAACCTTTGATCCATTTCCAACGCGCATCGTCACCTTGTTCTTTGCTAGTTTTCGTCTAGTCTGCAGCACATGTTTTGAGTTACAAATATGAGCAACCGAACCAGTATCAAATACCTAGGCACTACTATGACTACTAGTAACATACACATCAATAACATGTATATCGGATATACCTTTCTTCTTGATGTTGCTGTTCTTCAGATCCGCCAAGTACTTAGGGAAATTCCGCTTCTAGTGACCTTCTCCCTTGCAGTAAAATCACTCAGTTCAGGATTAGGCCCAGCCTTGGTCTTCTTTGCCGGCGCGGTATCTTTCTTACCGCTCTTCTTGAAGTTTCCATTTTCTTAGGCTTGCCTTGCTTCTTGAAATTGGTGGTATTATTGACCATCAACACTTGGTGCTCTTTATTGATCTCCACTTCCGTAGACTTCAACATAGAGAGGAGTTCTGGCAACGCCTTATCCATGCACTGCATGTTGTAGTTCATCACAAATTTCTTGTAACTTGGTGGTAGTGATTGGAGGACACGATGAATCCCTAACGCATTAGGAATTACTATGCCCAAGCTCCGGAGCTTATTAGAGTGCCTAGACATCTTAAGCACATACTCACTGACGGAGCTGCCCTCTTCCATCTTGCAGTTAAAGTACTTTTTAGAAGCTTCATAACTCTCAACTGCCGTGTGAGCCTCAAATATCATTTTGATTTCACGGACAATATCATGTGGGTCAAAGTTCTTAAACCTTTTCTAAAGCTCCGATTCCAAACCAGACAAGATAGCACACTGAACTGTGGAGTACTGATTCTTCCGAGTACGATAAACATTTTTCTTGTCATCGGTAGCATCTTCTGCAGGTGGGTCACCCAGCGGTGCATCCAGCACATAGGTCAACTGGCCAGCCTTGAGGACAATCCTCAAATTGTGGAACCAATCCAGGAAGTTGCTTCCATTGTTTTTCAACTTTTCTTTCTCTAGGAACGCATTAAAATTGATGGTAGGGACCGCCATTGATCTACAAAATATTTGCAATATAGACTAAGTTTATGAAAAATTGAGTTCTAATTAATAGTTAAATTCATCTAGGTGAACTCCCACTCAAAACAACATCCCTCACATTGTTTTAGTGATCACACGAACCAAATCCACCACATCAAAACCGATCATCACGAGAGATGATGTAGCTTCAAAGGCGAATAATCAATATGTTCATCATATCTACAATAT